>CM031241.1:70140923-70496606 GCA_018340775.1 Taxus wallichiana var. yunnanensis | reverse complement strand
AGTTCATGTAGCTGCTTCTAGAACTTATTAATGACAATCTTTCAATGATGAAAATATCCAAGTGCTTTTGTTTTTGTATGTGTTACAGCATTGCTCTTCCAAATGCTAAATAAGTTTCCTATGTGTACTTTCACATTTGCTTATAATAAGTGATCATCAAGCATTTCATGATGACCATCATTGCATACAAGTTTTCAAATTAATCTACCGTGATGTGTCTTAAGTATACTTCTGTATTTTTCTATACATGTGCTTCATGTAAGTAAGCACATTACATTAATATCTCTATACAACCAATTTTTAATTATATTCTTATGATGTTCATATCTTGTTCTAAAACTCCCATTTTAGCACAAGACGAGAGGACATTGGGAAGGGGCTGAGTAGGTTCATGAGCTTTTAAACCCGCTAATTACATTTCAGAAGGTTTTGTAAAGGTTTGAAAATTAGATCTTTGAAAAATATTGTGTACATGTCCTACAATTATTACATTCCATGAGAATATTTAGCCGAGGCATTTTGTCAAACAATTTATATACTTTTTTATATGCTTCCACATTTTGCATGCATACATATAAGAACACCAATACTATGATATAAAAATTCATTTCCTGATTGTCCTTTAAATGCGTACACTACTACACGAGGCCTATTTTGAGACAAAAGTTAGACAAAATTTAATCTCGCCTCTAAAATTTTCTAACAAAATTAGTATTGTCTCTAATTTTTCCCCCTTTAATTTTAAAATAAATTGACTTTTACCATACCAAGTTGGGGGTAAATTAGATAGTTTTTAACCCAATACTTTGGGAGCAAAGGATGCATGACTTTCACACATGGGCTGAGCATCAACCCTTCAAACAGATCTCCCGAGTGCCGAATCTGGGCAGCTATAATTTATAGAGTCGAGATCTGTATGAAGGAGGACCGAGTGATTTGTGGTACAAATTGTTTCACCGCTTGTTTTCTTAGAAAATGTAGATAGGGCATGCAAAGGAGGATTGGATTTTTTTGCACTTGACTTAAGGTCTTTATTTTAGGATGGATTTCTGCTGAACCCGTTATTTCAAAGGAAAAGTGAACCATTCACCCTTTGCCACATCTATAACCTGCAAATGTCTGCGAAGACTTCCATTTGTAAATACAAGTACGACTTCACAATCTACAATACAAAGGCACCACCACTAACAACCTATTTCCCCTCATGCCCTCTCTTCCCGTGACTCACTCATAACCAAGTCAAGCATTCAATTTTGCAACTCAATGGAGTTTTAACAGTAGATTTCCCGCATAACACCCATTTAATTACTCTCAACAAAATCCGCCACCGAGTATTTGGGAGTCCGTTTTGGGAACAAAATTCAAAGTTTTGAAATTCAATAGTAATGTGCAGATTGTGCGGGTGTTATTAACATAGAAAACCATCCTATACATCTTCATATCATGGGTCGTAGATTTGGTAACTATAATCCGCAAAACAAAAGATCGTGCTAACTTCAACCCTCGTATATCCTTAGATGTTGAACACTACGGATTTGAACATTGATTAATCATTTTTTGGGTATTTTTCTAAACAAGTGATTATTGATGCGCCGCATGCTGGTTACATGGCTCCCGAGTATACAATCGGCTAAAGCAGACGCCTACAGCTGAGTGCTATTGCTTGAGATTTTGAGTGGAAGAAAAACACCTATATTAATCCTTCACAGTGGATTGCAAAGCCTATTATAATGGGTTAGAAAGAGGAAAAAGTAGTGTTCAATATGTCTCGCTGAGGGTCGAAAGATCGACTTTAGGCCCTAGCCTCGATTCTTACAACTTAGATTTAAGGAAATCCGCAAGAGGAGCTATACGCTGATCAGGTCCACACTTTGATCTCTCGATTGAAATGGCTTGCTCTCTTGTGATCAAGCTTTGTTTTATCTTTTTTATGCTCTGTAGCTTTTGGGTATCAAACGTGACTTTGGTATAGGAATCTATTCTCGGGTTTAGTATTTCCTTTCAGTCACCGAGAATCTGGGTAGTCAGGAAAGTAGAAAAATAACTATAACTTTTCCTTTTGTTAATTTGATTCTTTTTTGGTTTGGAAATGCCATGCGTAATGCCTTGTGTAAACCTCATCCGCCTCTCCTCCTCCAAAGAATGAAAATTCTTATGGAAGCTGCAAATTCCGTTAGTAGATCGATAGTTCCTGCTTGTTATTGTTTACAAGTAATGAAAGTTGAATGTTTACATGAAAATCTTGTAACTGGATGGATTTTTTTATATGTCATTCTATATCAGAAGAAATTAACTCTCCGCAATTTTCTCCCGCATGGGAACTGTCCTCTACACCAATCTTCAATTGGTGTGAAATTAATTTAAATTGAATTTAATAAATTATATGTCCCGACTCCTAATGATGGCCTCTAGACATCAAATTTAGGGAACCAAAAATGGGACGTGACACAATTTCAGATTTTAGGGTTCCCATGCCATGTCAATTATGTCCATTATCTCTTTGTAACAGGTCAAAACCCTCGGATATGCAGAGGAGAGAGCATGTACATGATATACAGCGATGTGCTCAAAGCATGATGGATTGGAGTCTTTGCAAATTTGAAGCATGTGTTTGTCTCGCAGATTTAATCACCTTTATAAGATCCTCGGGTGGTACCGTAAGGATACCCTGAGAGCGCCACAACTTCATATACACCATACATGCAATGGAGGGCTCTTAAAGTATGTATTCCCGACTTCCATTTTCTCTTCCATACAGTAAGTCACCGGGCATGCTGAAATAATTTTCTTATCTCTGCTCTTCCTCAAATTTTGTCGGTGGTCTACAAAATTCGCTTACTTCCATTTTTGAATCATTTTAGTATTGTTATGTTCTTTTGATAAATCTTGCGCAATACTTCTTTGGTGGAGCGATGAGCATTTTCACAACACGCTTCATTGCTTCATTCTATTGGAATTGCTGGAAAAGGTTCCGCCTCATCTCGCAAGTTGCAGAACTGGTCTCAAGGTAAGTCACATCTTGATAAGCCGCATATATTCCATTTTTTTTTTCTTGAAAGGGTTTGTGATAGAGATGACACGTGAAAAGTACATAAAACCCCCATGGTTACACTACAAAAACAAGAATTCCTTTAACACGGGCTTTGATTATCATCCTTTGTTCTTAGGATAAACGGACTCGGCTGCTATTTATTCTATGTCTCGAGTTCTTAGGAAGAGTTACATAATCTCGTGATAGATTGGTATGTCATAGTACATTCTTACCTTTTCATTATTGACTAGTTGATATTTTAATACCCACATGAATAGAAAAGATTGGAAATAAGAAAAGGGATTAAGAGAAATAGCTGGTTGATATTGTAATGTCCATTATTGTATCCCATAACAAGAGAGCGCTTTCTTGGATTCTTCTTGTTTTATCCTTAAAACAAATCAATCACAGTTACAACGCTTGGCCTTAATTCAGCCTCATGATAAGAAATACAACTATTATTTCATGATAATAATCGTGACTTTGGCCTCGACGATAATAGCAATTACTCTCCGCCTCAAGTTGGTCCTCGTAATATCCTTCTTTAAGAAAGTTGGAATGGGTGCATAAAAGGGCTGCAACCGGGAAACACGCGTGAGTCCACACCGCCATTCCTCACACATTGCAACTGACATGCACCGGTGGTGACTCGTGTGCTACTCGTGTAGTTGATATGGTCACAACCACCAATGTGTCGCTCTCAAAAAGTCATTCCATCCAAAGAGAGTAGCACGCGAAAACCATGTCTTCTATCTAAAGTTGTTGATGGGGATGTCACCGCTTACATTACCATTTCTGCATTTTTGTGTCACTAGAAGATTTCAATGAAGAGCAGAGTGCGTGGAAGGAAATTTGAAGTGCAAGGCCATCATGCCAAGCTTTTATTGAAATCCACATGGTGTGTTATGTTGGAAGACCAACTTCAGTGAAAACGAGCATGTTTGTATTAGGCTTGAATGGGGAATCCGAGTTCATGCTTGAACTAAAGACCTTTTTAAAAAACAAAACTAATTAATATATTGCGTAAAAATGGTCCCCGTGCTTAGATGTTGAGGACCGAACTATAAGGCCAACATTTACTTTATTGTTTCTTTCAATTATTTAGTAAGCTCATGGATAATATCAAGAGTGTCTCCAGTGATACCGATATGAATTTTGACAATAAAATTAGTACTAGGGTTGAAAATTTGATAGATTGTGAATTAGACATCAACATGTATGGCGATTTTTATTATTGGTTTCCCAACTCGGTTACATGTAATAGATCTAACCTTGACCTAATGTGCCGAATATCCGTAAAGGAAAGTATTTTATCTATTTATAATCAGTAAATATTGGCAAGGGGCCCAAAATATCATAGGCCAAAGGCCACCAACTCAAGGGTTTAATAACAAGTAGGAGGAGGAGGACATGCATGCGTTTGTTTAATAACTTGTTGTATGGTCGATCTACTTGCTAGGCATCGTAATCTCTTTTAAAGTGAAAATTATTAATACTTGATTACTTTAATCAAACACATGAAAAGTCATTCGCTTCATGATTTTTGTCACAGACAAAGAACATGAAAATCATATTAATGTAATGCCAAAATCCTACTTGCTAATTGTGATTTGAACCTCCTTTGCAAACAATGTTACAAGGGCAGCATAATTTGTTTTCACAATACTATGCTACCGCTAAACATACTAAGAATGAATTTTATCAAAGGTCTATACTACTGCCAATCATACTCCTGTAGTTGAATAGTTCTTTTCAGCTCAAGAGAAGGGTCGAGTTAGATAAGTTTAGGTCAAAGATGCAAATTCTTAGCTGAGTGATAAGATTTACCAAGACCAACATGCACGTTGTTTGTATATATGATGAAAAGGTGAGAATAGTCTAGGTGTGCCAAAGTAGGGGTAGATGAAATTGCCGTATTGTAATGAGAAAATGCAACTTCACAAGTAGGAGTCCTAAAAAAGTGACTATCTTTTCATAATAAAGTATGTTGAGGAGCTGTGAGAGAAGCATAATTTGGTAATAATTTCATTGCAGAGAGGTTAAAACCTTGGAAATGTTGAATTGATTTTGCAGCAATAGGATTTTAAAATTTTAAAACTGCTGCAACTTTAGCATCATCCATGCATCTGCCTACCTTAAAGGCGTAGAAGTCAAGTGAATTGCCACTCATGCCTATTTTGTTATAAAATTCAAGTTGTGTTGTCAGAACCATCGAATACGCTCGAGAAACTGAATAAGATCTTCCCATATTGCTATGAAAATAGAACATCATCGATACATACATTTTTCTACTGGTTTAGAGATCACTCTTTTCTGTTGTGAAGTGGGTCTCAGATCCTATTGGAATATACTGTGATTAAAACTGTAAACATATTTCTATGTAGCTTTCCCTCTCTTGGCTTTACTTGTAATCCCGTGATTGATGTATGGATGGATTCTCATGGGATTGGCTAGTAAACCGCATACGTAATACAATAAATCCGTATCATTATAGAGCAAGCTCTCTCCTCCATTAGAACTCGCTATTCCTTTGTGGGAGAGAAGAGAACATTGGACAATTATTCAGCTGCATTGATGACTTGGTGAAGCTAGGATTTAAACAAGGATCGGCCAAAGGTTTTACCATTGGGTAGCAATGGAGCTTCTTTCGCCATCTCGGTCATTCCCTGCCTTGGTATGCAACCACGCCGGTCATGTGCCAAGGGGAGAGTGGTGGAAGATTCTTTGTAACTGGTCTTTCATTTATCACTAGAGGCTTGCATGACTCCTAATTATCCTTCTCTACTTCTTGCACTGTATTTATATATAGTATTTTGATGTTTGATTTTAACTTTAACTTATGGTTTGTTTTTGAAATCATTGTAATGTATTAACAGAGCTCTTGGAACTGCTCTTCCCAACTTGAAGTACTTTAGTGAGGCCTTTGTTGCCACATGCCGCATATCTGAGATGATTGAGAGGGTGCCTAACATAGATTGTGATGATAACAGAGGGGAGGTGATGGAGAAGGTCTATGGCGAGAAGGTCTTATGCTTTTTATAGTAGTCATGACTAGTGGTTGGATATGTTTCCCCAAGGCAGAATGATTATCGGGTGGGATGAAATGGTAAAAGAAGTTTGAATACGTTATTAATGGAAATGCTCTCTTTGATGTTTATTAAGAATCATAGTGGCATTGTTGTCTTTGCATTTACAGGGCTCTGGTTTATATTATGTAGACAGTGAAGGAGGACGACTAAAGGGGATGTGTTTCTCTGTCGGATCTGGTTCTACATATGCCTACGGTATCTTGGATAGTGGGTATGTCTGCCTAGCCTTTTATTCAGTTGTTTTCCAGCATTCATTGTTTGATGTTATACATGCACTAACTTCTGTTGTCTCATGGTTTCATACGTAGTTACCGTTGGGATATGCCCGTGGAAGAAGTCAGAACTTGCTCATTTAGCTATATACCATGCAACATTTCGTGATGCAGCTAGCAGGGGGTGCAAGTGGTATGCAACATAACATTAATTGATGCAACTGGTTCTAATTATTTAATAGAAACCGCATTAACTTTGTGATCTCATTGACATAAATATTACTATTTGCATTATGCACACTTGAATGCATTCTCCAAATTCCCTTATGCATTGACAAAGGGTGGTTGTGATCATTAATTTGGATTATGTCATATGATGGTTCGTGGTTGGAAATGATTTACAAAAGTCAGCGATCAGTAATTTTTTCACATGCTTGTTAAGACCACTTAAACATTATCAAACAGGGAACATTTACAATCGCAATTACAATTACAGGAACAAACTCTTACAATTGCTCATAATAATTCCGCTTTACCCTAAATTCTACAAGCTTTTAAATTACTTCATTGTTCTCAATTATGTGACATGGATGTCGTAGTGGGGTAGTTGGGAAAGATTTACAAGTGGACCCTAGGTGTTGCCTTTTCTTTATTATACTATGTTTTATTTTGTCTCTTCGAGCCTAGTCTATGACATCCACTATATGCATTTTTTGTAGCTCCATAGCTTCAAAGAATTGCTATTTTCTTGCATAGAATATCAAAAGACTTTTTTGTGTTGTTTTTGGCCTCTGGATCATCTCGGCTTTTTTCTACTTTAGTTCGCCAACAGAGGCAACAATAGTATCGCTTATCATGCATGTATTATATAGTTTCCTTATGATTTTATAACTTGTCAATGGTATGCCATGTTTAATTGCTGAAGCTTAGAACTTAAAGGCTCATTCTCACGCTGTAAAAAATATTTCGAATACGACAACCCGATGGAGCAATCAATGAGATTTGGTGCCAAGTGCTTTCTAAGGTCCCCTCTATAAAAATGATGATTCATCGGGAGAAACACATCAGAGAATATGCATCATTGTTGTTTCATGATATTTCTTTCCCTGCTTTGCACTATTGTTAGTAAAGAAGAAAATAATTTTGATTGCTATTATTTTCTGTGAAATTTTTAGTTCTTTGATCTACAATGTGAACGATATATTTAAAAATTATGCCACTTAATATTTATACAAAATCTTAGATCAAAATTTTCAATCTGCTAGGATTTTTTTGAGACTACTTGTTGAGCTCTCGCTCCTATCAATGGGTCCGGTGTATTTTTTAAGGGGTCAGAACCTAAAAATAGTTGTCCAGATCTTCCTGCCTGTAACTCGGATCCAAATCCCCCATTTTGGCAGACAGGTAGGATACTGGAAAAAGTTGTGGAATTAGGCTTTAAATGTGCCAATTTACCATCACAATGTACCAACAAATAAGGTGGAGCTGAAAATAAGGTATGGATACACAATGTACCAACAAATAATACTTGAGTCATGTTCACCATTGCAAGTAGCGGTCCTCTTCTATCTAGGGGCAAGGACCAACATTTCCTTTGAGACGAAACTTCTTTCGTAGTACACATGAATTATCTAATGACATCCATTCCAATCTCCATTCATGGAATTTGTGCGTATCCATTAGAAACTTCAGAATTTGTATTTTTTTTTTAGTTTTGCTTGGTATTTGTAGCCAATGGATTTTTAGGAATCAAGAAGCTCTCCTACGCTACCAAATGCACTTAACTCTTTAAATAGATAACCATGCCGTGAGCTTGTCTTTTCGCAATCTCTAAGATCCCAAACTTATAGTATAGTGGTTTTAAATTGTTAGTGTAGTTTCAATCGAACCTATTTGGTGGAGTTAATCGTGATTTGGCTGTAATGATTGCATGTTACTATTTCCTATAGGTGTTTTCTCACGAAGATCCTTTAGAAAATATAGGTTATATTGAATTAAACAAACAAGATTAAATTTGTGATAGAATGATGGATATCCTAATAGGCTCTTGTATAGATAGTGTTCCAATTTTATGTATTTTTTTATTTTAGCTACGTTGTTTAATCTCTTTGAATCAATCTATTCAACATTCATCAGTATGTGCTTACTCCTTTGACTAATCACTTCTTGTCAGTATACCATGCTTTTCGCTTTGTAATTTCATATACTTTACGACTAGCCGCTTTTTCAAATTTTGAAATGTGTATTTTCGTATGTGATAGAAGAGTTTTGAAATGCTACACTTCTATGTTGGCATACGTAATTTTTTGATCTTTAGATTGTTGGAATGTGACTCAGTCTTTAGATAAGGATTAACTTCTAGAATTGTGATTCAAGATCGTCCAAGTTATTTCACTAGTTTCGATTTTTCCACTAGTTATTTTAGTAGTTTCTAATTTTTATTTATCCCATATGTTGTAATTTTCTTGGCAAACTTGGTGCGGGGTATTGAATTTTTAATCAAGAATGCTCAACATGAAAGCTTTGAGCATCCTACAGTGTATGTCTTTTCCTTTTGATCCCTTTGCACTGACAAGCATGTAAGCTTGTTCTCAAGATTATGGTGCAAAATTTGTACATGCAACTATGCATGGTGTAGGGAAGGATGTTCCACGGGATGGTTAAGCATAGTTGCAAATCAATATGCATAATAAATTGTGTGTTCATCATTGCATGTGTCTGAGTGCATATACTTGTTTAAAGTGCAATTGCAATAGAATAAGATATTTTCTTTTTTTCATTAATGAAAATAAAATCCATGGAATTAAGTGTAAGAATGAAAAATTGAGTTATTGTAGATTAAATGAAAAGATAGGTGTTTAAATAAGTTTACATCCTGGAGGTCTTACAAGAGTGTTTACATTCTAGCATTCACTTAGAACTCTCTTGATAATCTATGATACAATCTATAGTGAAGTTGGTTCTACAGCCTACTTGCCCTAGTTTAAGGCAAGGAATCTAAAGTATGAGAAATTTTTGAGTTATGCCTAAAATCGCTAATAGGCATAGATGTTTGAAATAAGTTATATGATCTACTTTGATGCCCTATTTTTATCCTCTAGAAATGCCACTTGTGGCATGACCCTTAAAATAGATTAAACTATGAACATTTATTCTTAGTACATGAGCCAAAGAGTGATTCCCCTCCTTTCTCTCTCCGCATGATAAACCATGAATCAAATAGTAATATACCGCGTTCTCCATCCAACATTAACCTTTACCCAAAATAACAAAGCAGTAAGAATTCTGATCGCCTGCTGGGGGAATCAAGGCTATGCAGACCTTGATGTCAAAGGTATCCAAGAGAATGATGGCACCATCCAAGATATTAAGAAGGAACTCAGAATAAGAAGCTAGACTGGAGTCAATTCACCTAAGAGAAAAAATAACGCTCAAATGTACTTAGGGTACACATTGTCCCAAATAACTTCAAGGCCTTTTCTAGTCATAAAAAGACCTGAAAGATTATGCAATAGGATTTGGGAAGCAAGTAAAACATGTAATAATCTAAGCACAACTATTTCTTATAAAGGAATCAGATTGGAGGGAAATGATAATTGAAGTAAGTCTCATCCACTGACTATGAATCCATTAAACAAACAAATAGATGATGGTGATTGTATCACATGCACTGAATACAATGCATGATGATTGGAAACTTGCATGAGGCATGCCAAAGTTTAAGAAACAATGTACGTAAACTCGTGGATAATGCCCTTTGAGTATTTATACGCATTGAGGTTTGTAATTACATTTATTCTATAATCCATTGATTAATACTTACATTATGACATACCGTCGGTTATATATTCCTAACTTGTCATAATACATTAAACGTAACCATTATATTATTGTCTAACAAAGGTCAAGCACTAAACTAGAAATGTCCATGAGCGCTTTTGTCTATTATATCACACATACCAATCACAAATATCAAATATGTGATGTTGAGAGCCTCCATGAGGCATGTCAAAGGACAAGTTAACATTTACACAAACTCGGGCTAATGCCTCATATGATCCTTAGTATTTATACACATTGAGGATTTGTTATTACAACTATCCTACAAACCCTTATTTAATACTTACATTATGCCACACCACAATTATGTATTACCGATACGTCGGTAATACAATAAATGTAACCATTATTAGAAAGACTACAATAAACTAACAAAGCTTCTCGTGAGCTTTCATTTTCTCGAGTACACCAGCTACCATCATACTCCTTCCAATGACTAGTTTTAAGAGTTCTTTGTGCAACTTAAGCAAGAATTTCATTCATAGATCCTCTAGGATAGTTACAGCCTCCACCAAAGGACAATCTCCCGAGTTTGTCATCTTTATTAACTTTAAGACGCTCTAAGAACTCCAAGAATGTTATTACAAATCAATTAAACCCTTATACCAAGCTTACCTCTTGTGACAAGAGTTATGCTACTTCATAAAATCCTTAGTTCAGCTTATCCAAAGAATGGCATGCACGTAAAACACAAGCTAGGACACAAGAACACACCCCACTTATCAACTTTGGGCTATTATATCCAAAGAATCGATCTGCTATTTTGGGCTATTGTATCCAAATAGCATATATGTCCCACTTTTCATTGGAAATAGTTTTCTCCTTCTAGGAACAAGTATTTAACCGCACTATCTACCAATGTCAACTCAATGCTAGTACAATATTCACAAATATTAAAGTAAACATTTAGTTAAAACTAATGACACAGCTTCCTATGCTTTTTATAGTAGTCAATTGATCACCAAATATATTAGTCAAATATGAAAATATAATTCCGTCCTTCAATCTAATTGCCACACCGAAAAGTCAAGTTGTTGCTATTCTTATCAACACCGCAATTTCTGTCAAAATAGTCAAATTGTCAGAGAGCTAATGTTGATGTCATAACTCTGTCAATTCTGAAAATGTCAACTTGCTGGTCATAGTAGATTTTACTTCAATGTTTGTGCTGGGAATATGGGATTTAAATTGAATAGGTCATTCATTTTCTTATAAATTTATTTAAGTCAAGCACTATAATGTCATGTAGGTTTTCACCAAGTCTCTGTCTCTAGGCTAATTTAGTAATTGGAAACTTAAGTAGCTAGGTATGTAAACTTAAGAAGGTAAAACATGCATGCTTGAGATTGTTTCTCATCGCTTGTAAGATGTAACTGATGACTTCGTAATTAAGCAAAAGTCTATTCTGGGTTGCATTAGCACAAATTAGTGCATAATTTTTAGAGGTCATGACTAGTGGTTGGATATGTTTCCCCAAGGCTGAGAGCCAACTTGCAATGCACAAGGGGTGAAAGCTGAAATCAGAAATTGTTTGTTGTTTCAAATAAAAAGATCTATCATACCAGATCATGTTATGACAACAACTGTGATTACACCAAAATTGTCTTGGAGGAACAAGTACTATCATTAAGCAAGTAAATGTTGACGAAATCATCTTTGTGGGCTTTAGAACAAGGTTTCATTGACTTTATAAGCCGATTCTGTGGTCAACTATCACGGTGCTATGCAAATAACTAGTTGAGTGTATTCAAAGGGTTGATAATTGGTATTATGGTGTTATGCTTCAAGCTACCTGTTGACTTAATGCTGAAAGAAATGTCATGCTCATCTGCTGGCAAAATTTGATGGTATTCACTACTCTTTGAATTCCCAATTCTAAATTTGTTTATTTCACCATTTGTTATTTATCTATGTCAATCACGAGTAGTTGATTTCAAATTCGGTGTGTCAAAAACAAACTAGATGTTATTATTCTTTTTGAGGCATTAATGTTGTCTTTTGGCCTTTAATTTTATGTAAATTTGTACTTTCATTTGCTAAGAATAGATACTGATGTTGCCTTTGGAAGAACTTTTGATGTAAGTTTAACTGCTTTGGCATTTTATGCTAGAATATATGCAAGTTGATGGTAGTACTCTTGAAATTGGTCACTCCTGTATGACTTGAATTGTATGAGCATTTGTTTCAATGCCCATGGGAGGAACGTAGTGTGCCAAAAAATGCATCACCCTTTTTACAATTTGTACAGCTGTTATCTTTAATTTATATCAGAATACGATATGCTCTTTTATATTAAACATGATTTTTGTAGGGGGAAAGGAAACCTTTTTCCAAGAAGATTACACGAATATTTGTTGCAAGAATTCCACCCTCTGTTACTGAGGAGATGTTTCAAAACTCAATTTTGTTCCTTAACTATGAACTAATTTTTTCAAATTATTTTGCGGTGTTGCAACATTTATGAATTCACTTGCTTCTTATAATTATCTCAAAAATGTGCTTTAGTTAAATTTGTATAATGTCCCTGTAGGTATTTTGAAGAATATGGAAAGAACATGAAGATGACAACTGTCGGCGGAGAGGCAGTTCCTCAAAATAAAAGTTAAGAAAAAGAACGTCGAAGTAACACTAGGGAAGCAAACGGATCGCTTGAAGTTGGTGGTGGAGAGGTGGTGTGAATATTGTATGTCAAGGGTTAACGGCATATAGGCACCCTATTGTATTTTATCATTGTATTTCAAGGGTTAACAACATTTAGACACCCTTTTGTATTTTATTTTATTTGATATTAATAAAATGTTTGACCCATTTGTTGGGCACAAGATTCAAATCAAATTGTTCTTAATTTATAATATTAATTACTAGTCCACTCTGACATCATAGACGATATGTAGCCATTGACTGCACTATATAATATTTGGTTATTATTTATTCTTGAAATTCATATTTTTCATTCTTTAAATTCGTATCGTCTCTAGAGAGACAATATAAATTGAAATTAATATTGTCTCTAGATAGACAATATAAATTGAAATTAATATTGTCTCTAGAGAGACAAAATTAGTATTCGTTATTGTCTTTAGGGAGACAATAATGATATTGTCTCTAGGAGACAATAACGATGTACATATTGTCTCTAAAGAGACAATAATTAGAGACAATATTAGAGACAACCGCTTTGAGACAATAATAGAGACAATACACAACTTTTTTATTGTCTCTATTTGAGACAATTTGGTCAATTATTGTCTCTATAATTGTCTCAAAACACCCCTCCTTGTAGTAGTGTTATAGTGGCTATTTAATGGAATATAGATAGGAAGAGCTAATATGCCAAGGGTCCTAATCCAATCCAATATTTGTTGTATTGTGTTTTCAGGCATTTGAGTAGAAGGAGAAATGAATATCTTGAGGTGAAGAAGTTCCTACATATTTTGTTAGAAAGAAATATTCAGTGATTCAAATGAATTGATGTTGGCTATCTATTGGAATATGGGTAGGAAGAGCTGAAGCATTAAAGCTTGTCGTTGGAAGGTGGCCAGAAATTGCCACTCAATTGGTCTCTCATTGACATATATAATTCCCATTATCTGCTGTGAAGGATTGGTGTTGTCTTAAACATGAAGGAACGACAAGAAATTATACTTATTTCAGAATATGATGATGTCCATGCTATAAATGAAAAAGATGAATGGACCTCCTTTTCCCATGTATTAGAGCTAGACTCTTCAGTGTCTCCTCCAGAAAGGATTCTTTTAGGATCAACCAAAAGGATGTCCGATGCTAATTGTTGTGAAGGCCGAAATTTGCAAAGGAAGACTCGGAATGTGAGAGATGATCAACGGCACAAAATAATTACTTGTGATGCAAAAAGACTTATTGCAGCTTCGCAAAGCCTGATATTTTCAAGGTGATTGGTATTGTTTCTGACAAGCAGGACTTGATCTTTGTTGAAAAGATACAGGTTCCTGAGGATCAAATTTTTTCCTATGTAATAAGCTTGTTCCAGATGGTGCTGCTATCACGGGTCAGCACTCAGAGACTAAGATCAACTTCACTGCATTGAATGAGCGTTGTCTGCCTGTAGTGGGATTCTATGGAGATAAGAGGATGATGGTAGAAATATTTCAGAATAAAGGTCTGATAAAAGATGTGGTTCTTTCCAACTTACAAGATGGGAAGTTTGAGTCTGGACTTTATGTACAGGTCCTAGAGAAAATGCTTTTGATATTCTACTGGCATGAAGGCGAGCATCTCAAGAATGCATCTCGAAAGGATGTGTCATGCAATTTTATTCGATACTTGGTTGAGCTCTGTGATAGCATACATGTTTGTGTTGGAGGGGAACCCCAGTTTGGAGCCTTAGCTACTGTTGCTACAACTGTAGCCTTGAAAAGGAAAAGAACAAAGAGGCTTCAGATTAATCATTTGAAGAACACTGAGGATGGTTGCAATCTTTCTAATGGATTTAGTGTACAAAGAAACAGAGACATACAGATCCTACCACCTACAACTGTATCTACGGTAAGTGACAACTATATCTTCTCCGAAGGGTTTTATCGTTGTGTTCTTCTTACAAGAGACTGCAGTGTTTCAAAAGCAAGCAGACGGGAGGAATTGACGACTAATTCAGAAACGCTTAAAAGTTTACTAGAGAACTGGACGAAGTCATCTGATGTTGACTTCAACATGCTGAGCAACAAAGATTTCATGTGCCTTCTGAAAATTGTCCAGCCATCAGAGTATGACGATTACTGCAAGTGGAAAGAAAATCGTAGTGAACACAGACAAGCGTTTAAAGAAGAAGAGGAAACCTTTGTTTCAAAAATAAAACAAAGAATATCAGTGAATACAGACAAGCGCTTAGTTCGGTATATTGAAGAAGTTTACACATTTGACAAACGGTATTTTTCACAAAATCTGATCAAAACATCAAATTAGTGTTTTCGACAAAGGAAAGAGAACAGTCAAGTATTGTGTGGAACATTGTAGAGATCGTGCCAATGAAGAAATACCTGGATGAATTAAGTTTCACTCTACACATCAAATCAAACCGAGATACGGCGATTCATTTAAATTAGTGACTATCAATCCCCACATAGAAAAACTAGAGAAGGTGGTAGCTTTGAGATCAGGGGAGTTGCTAATTTTCATTCAGAAATTCAAAGATTCAATTTTATGTGTATAATTGTCCATGCATTGGTTCAAATCTTTATAATAAGAATCCTATTCATACATTTAGAAGGGGTTTGATCTGTTGGCTATGGATGAACTTACTCGATTTGTTTCTCTCTATAATAGAACTGTTTCCCGAATTAAATCGTATAGATTTGACGAGGCATTTCGTATTATAAATTGGACAGGGGTTGAAGTAGGTTTAGAAGAATATTCTGGAAGCAGAAACATTGTGTGGATCCATTTAATTCCTGGAAAGAAGGAAATACTAGTAGCAGATGACACCAGCAGGGTCAGAGTGGTTGAACTCCACCTGAAGCCAATGATGAAACCAAGACACAGTTCCCTTTCTTGCCCCAAAACAAAGCCATGTATTTCAAACGATGGATATTTCTTAATTGTATTTCGTGTGTTCAGAAACAAGAGACCATGGGATTGTAAAATGCAATTCTGTGACAGTGAATATGAACGAAAGTTCTCATGTTATGTTGGAAGTGCATGTCTTGGCAAATTCTGTGTCATATCTTAAGAATATCTGCCTGAATGTGTCAATTAGAAGTTTGGATGATATTCAAGGGAAAGTTGTTAACTTCGGATCAGCACAGAGTCATCTTGGTTTTCATCACATAGCTGACCCTGATTTAGTTTTTTCCAGTGTCTTGAATACTACCTCGGCTAAGGAAATTGTACAGCTGCAAGAAATTGGAAAGAGTACTTATATGTCTTATGAAGAAACTTCCATTCTTTGGTCATGTGCAATGTTGAAGTATATATATAATAAATTTGACAAGTTTGCAACACATCCTGTGTTGTCAACTGACTTCAAAAAGGATGTTTTATTCAACATTTTGGTACAGGTGACGGATGCCACTGGAAGTTGCAATAAAAATGAGTGCATGCAATATTTGATGACTCTTCTTCAAAGGCTAAATCTCGATAAAGGAAAGGATTTTTCATCTTTTAGTGTGCAAGTTAAAGTGGAGAATTTTGTTGAATGGGTATCTAAGAGAACTGAATCTAGTTTTCTGGAATTAAGAGCAGAGGTTCCAATGGGACTATGGATACGAAAACTAGTTTGCCTTGTGCCTAGTCAAATAGCTCGTGTAGAGAACAATGGAATGATAGCTCTTAGAGATGGACTCGGGATTCCTCCTCATATGCATTATACAGATAGCATATCACTAGCTAATTTAATGCGCTTTGGTTTCTATGATACTGTTCTTAAGAATTGGGAGGGTAAGGTCAAGGTGATATCATCCATGGGAAAGCAGAGTAGTGGAAAATCATATTTGTTAAATCATATCTCTGGTTCTCTTCTTGATGTAGCAGGTGGCAGGTGTACCGATGGTGTGTGGATGACTATGAGACAAAGCAGTGAGTGCATGTATGTCCTACTGGACTTTGAGGGACTTGGCAGTTTTGAGCGAACAGAGCAAGAAGATATGTTACTTTCTGTTCTGAATGCTGCCATCAGCAATATAACAATCGTCAACAAGAAGGTAAGTGACAGGTTTTGATGTCAAAATTGTCTATAAAAACTTGGTTGGCATTGAGAATGTTACTTGTCAATCACACCTCAGATTTTCAGTATTCTCTTTGCATTATGCTAATCTTTGTATGTATGATTTAACAGGACTTTCATTTGGACAAGGAAACAGAAGTTGTGTTTGACCGTTTTCAGAATGGAATCGGCTTCATCAAGCAAGATGACAAGCTTTTCAAAAGCCTATTTTACATTGGGATCAAGATTGTTGATAGTTCAGATGTTGAAGATCTGAAGCAAGAATTCTATGAAAAGATTCTTAGAATATGTAGCAAGTCCCAGGAGAACTTCATATCCAAAATGTAGGGTGGACAGGTTGAGATAGCAGCAATGCCTCCTTTCATTAGACTTGAGTATCAGGAAAGCGTGGGTGAAATTGGATACACAATTGAAGAGATGGACTCTTTCTATGATAATGGGTCTTCCTTCTTAAGAGATCTTAAACTTGTAATTGCTCAAATAGCAGCCAAAGATTGGTCACCCGTTGACAGCAAACGAGTGGCTCTTAAAGTTGACATACTCTCTGCAATCAATCAAGGCTGCCTCGCTGATGCAAATGGAAGAAAGTTGCTTGCCAATTTTGATACAGTTGAAGAAATTCAGGATCTGCCTGTCCCTGTTGAGGACCTCATAGTTGAATTGACAGATGCAGGGTTGGAATTAGCACCTTTGGAAGATACAAACAGTTTGGGAGTCATCATGTGTAGTGCCCACTTCCCTTCCACACTTTTGATATTGATCATGATACTACTAACTATATTATGAATATTATTATAGTTTTGATTTAGTATGACGTTAGATGTCGATTATGGATTATTGTTGACTCGATTCTTATATGATGCATGATGATTGTTAGAGACATTTTATATAGATGTTGACATGTTGTTGGACATGGTTATATATATATATATATATATATATATATATATATATATATATATATATATATATGGATGTTGTTAGGACGTGATATTTGGATATATTGAGTAGACCGAGAAAATTGAATTTAAAATTGATGATTATATAGTTGTTGATGAAATTGTAAGTGATATTGTTGATTGTCTAGATGTTGTTGTGATTCATATATATATTGATGATTTTGAAATTATATTATATTCATTTGGATGTTCTGATATGGCCACGAGGCCGAAGGGGTATTTGTATTGTGCAGGTTAAAAATATCACAACAAACATTGGGGGATTGGAGACCAACCACATTGGAATTCTAGATGAATTCAACAAGGTCACCATGGCAACTAGTTTTTTTGTGTGTGTTTGTTAGTGTTAGGGATTCCCATGGGGGTCACCTTTAAATGTGACCAAGGGATTTTATGTTTTTCTTTTATTTTGGTCCCTTTGTTATGTTTTCATGTGTTTATTTTGTTATGCTTTTACCTAAATTCATTAATTATTAAATGGTGTGTAAATATTGTGAGTAATCATATTGTTTAGTTAATTAATTAAAAGATGTCATAAGAATGTAATTAATAGAGTTGTTGGCCATGTTTTAAAGTGTTGTAAGAATGTGTAAGTAATATGTAAGTGATGTGTAAGTTAACTTTTGAGTGTGAAACACTCCACCTTCTTGGAAATTCAAATTTGTCGATGTGTACGCTAACTTTTGATGTGTAAGCTGATTTTGGAGGCTTGTGGGACAAGTTAAACTTGTCCCATACCTCTTAAATTTACATACCAACCTTGCCTATGGTTGGAGGGTTAAATTTAGACTTTTATAATGCATTTTGGGAAGACAAATTGTAAGTTTTAATTGCACTCTTCTTACATTTTATTAAATTCAGTCCTTATGGGGTGTGGGATTTTTGGAGTGTGTAAGTTTATTGTCATATTATTCACCCACCTCTTTATTGTGCATTGGAGAATGAATTTGACTTTTGTGTTGGAGTTGAGGATGTGTGATGTGGCATCCTACATGGATCCACATCATCCTATGTTAGCATTAGTTTAGTTTAATACATTGTTATTATGTATTTGTTGATGGACAGATTATAACTCTCCTCCTTCCTCTCGCAACATTTATATTTTGCTTTTCTCAAGACATAATACACATTGAATTGAACATTGAATAAATAATTCATTGTCTCCTACTATCATTGGTATCGAGAAGTTTTCCCTCAAGGGATTGTGCATGATAAATGTGACCTATTTTGTATTGCAGCTTTTGGCATCTTGTTCTCTTTCTCTGGCGTGGTTTTGGGTGACCGATATGGCTGCTCGTGGCTGAAGCATGGCTTTTAGTGTGAAATTATACCTATGCATTTGAAAGTGGATACATACTCCTTGTATATAATGTTTGGAGCAGCGATCTATGGATTTGGCATGTCAGCATCAAATTAACATATATATTTGGCGCGACAACTGCGTTGGCGAAAGAAGAATATCGATTGTTTTGTTGGGATTTCATCCATTGGACACATGTTCTCTAGAAATACAGTAAGAAGGCAGCGTATGTAGCTTGCGTGGAACTCCTGCATAGTGACCTGCTGATTAAAGTCTAGCGCATTGGAAGTTTGACGTACAGCTGTTGAAGAACATCTCAATCCCTTCATACAAAATGTGGGTTGAAGTTTATTGGTTTTTTTCATGGATTCCTATCCGTTGATAGCATAGACCAGTGGTTGCGTGAAGTTTCCATTTGAATACCAATATTTGCACAAGGCATTTGAACATTTTTTTTCAGCATTCTTGTTTTTGCTGTTGTGTGACGCCAAGGAGCCAAGTGCAAACCCTTCCAGCGTGATTTCCCCAGCAGAGTGCCAAGAGGGCACGTACATGTCACACATTTACGATGTCGAGAGTGTTACAAGCAACTTGACCGTCTCTTGGGTCACCTCACGAG
The DNA here is from genome assembly GCA_018340775.1 of Taxus wallichiana var. yunnanensis. Taxonomy (NCBI): domain Eukaryota; kingdom Viridiplantae; phylum Streptophyta; class Pinopsida; order Cupressales; family Taxaceae; genus Taxus; species Taxus wallichiana. Next base: position 70,476,859 of record CM031241.1, on the reverse strand, counting down.
AACCCAAGAGGACACCACCGACATCTATTTTCCTTACTCATGAATTGCTAAATACCGGCAACGCGTATTATTTGTGAATTGGTGTGTCGAGGATTGTTCGACTATTTCAGGGTTCGAGCGTGTGTTGTCAAGCGCGCCAAATCCATGAAGAATTAGAGCATGGCTATGATGCGAGATGATGAACGCGAAGTAGAACACTGCCAGTGTCCACATCTCACATCGCATGAGCTTATAGAGCCCATTTTCTTAATAGGTTACTTCACTAAGCATTTGTAACCATTTTGAACAATCAATAAATAAAATACAATTTTGAGTTTTTTTAGAAATGTCTCCACTTTGTATTTTGTTGTCGGATGTCTAGTTGCTTAAAAGGACCAAATTCACCGCATGGAAAACCAAGATGTGGACTATTCTTCGAGTTTGAAGATCTTTAGGGGGTCGTTTAAGCACGAACGCCCCTCTCCTGCGTACGTTGATCTCGTTGGTTAAGTATGAAAAGGCCAATGCAAAATCATTAAAGCTTATCACTTTGAGCCTTTTTAATAATGTTCAACCTCACATTCGGAAGCAACCACTTCCTCTACTGGCATGGGCAGCGTTGTGTACTTGTCTATGAAGCCAAGATTCGACGACGATGCTACATCTTTAGACAAAGCTTCACACGATGAGTATGCATGATAGTGAATCGTCGAAGCCTTCTTGTGGTGTGTGGCGAGTTACGCGTAGAACTTTCTACTCGATGAACCGGTGGATGACAAGTTGCTAGTCCCACTCACCTTTGCGAGCTCTTCCTTCACGGTTTCGGACACTAATCATCACCACGTTGACCATCACTCAACGGAGGTGAGTTTTTCAAACTAGTGAGTTATCTCCAGCGGAAGAAGCCATTCGAATGTTTAAGAAGCCTTCAAGACAAGGTTTTCATCATGAGGAAAAAGCATAAAGCAATAAGCCTCGGAAAGGGTAATCAACCCCCATAATCATAAAGCGGCATCCACGGTAGCAACCTTCTCGCGACCACCCCAAAATGAGCGAACAACAAGGCGGATCAATGGTGCCACATTTACTCCACGAATACACACACGGGTGTGAAGCTGCATTAGCATTACACGGTCATGCCAAGCATGACAACTCACGGCGAAGAGAGCACTTCGGCCAACGATATTGTAAGAAATCCCAATGGCGTGCTCGTAATCGTGAGGTAGTTCCAAGAAATCCCAATGGCATGCTCGTAATCGGAGGCATAAGGGTCATATTGCTGCTCAATAGGATGCCTCCTTCGAAGAAGAGGTTCTAGTTGGTTTGTTTTTGTCCTCTTCCCTCCTCTTCTTCTATAAATCTTTGGAATACTTGTTGTATTCTAGGTGAACATTTTTTGTATTAAAAAAGAGGTAAAGAGAGAAAGACTTTGTGCCTTCTTATAACAGAAGAGATATTAATATACATGTTCAGACTTTGTGCCCAATATATGTGTTATTTGCATCAGATATTTCTTAAGTTAGATCTATGTTTCTATTCTGATTGGATTCATTCTTATTATCATCATATGTTCATTAGTATTGCTTTATTTGTTTATGCAAGTAAGTTTGGCTCTGTTTACTACCAACCCAAAGCATAAACCTTCTAACCTTTCTGTCTTGGAATTCATTTCTTTTCTTCCTTCAGATCTATCCTTCCTCCATTCCTTCTCTCCTACCTTTCTATTCGTAGTTGGAACTACCTCTACTGGGATGAGATCCCAAACCCCCTGAAGTTAGAATAGTGTAGATTTGCACATATTCCTACTTGATAGAATAGCAATAAACCAGTTTCACTTTGCTATCTCAAAGAGGGGCTATGCCTTGCACACTGTTGGCCTATTTCCCCACACTGTCTAGCCGAGCTGATTTTGCAACCAACTTGAGTTTTGGTGGCTCATTTTGAGATCGAACTAAGGAAATAACTAAACAACTTTAAAAATCAATACAGTTGCAAATTTTAACTCTTTGTTAAAAATTAAAATTTTAAGCGAAGTGATCAAAACGAAAATTTCCTTGGGCTAATCCATAGATCTAGACTAGATATGAGCTTTTAGTTCACTTTGATTTTTACAAAACTTGTATATTTCCATAGATCTAAGAATCGACATTTTCGATATTTTCAAAACCTTGCAAAATTCAAGTGAAGATCCAAAAATTAGCTTTCTAAATTAACCCACTTTTTATCCTTATTAAAACTTTTTTTAGAAAACCGCAATCAGTTGTTATTAAAAAAGGATAAAATTTAAAAATTGAAAAGTACATGCTGCTGATTTTTGCCAGAAAAATCAGAAAATTAGCAAGTACAAGCAAAAATATTGTTGTAAAACTGCTCTTAAGTGTTACAGATCTGAATGGCCATCACTGGCGGGTGAAAAATTTACTCGTGACAGAAGAGCTCGTGGAGAAGTTGATCCAATATTTGATCTACTTCAAAGGCACAATTTCAGTATCACTCCAGCATGATTTGCATCACTAAGTTCAGCATATCGATCAGCAAGAAGTGCCTCACCTCCATGAAGGAGCCAAATTTCACAAGGTACCTCGACATCAATTTGTAGTGCTCTTTTCCTAAGTGGAACCACACTCCCTGCTTGTGTTATTTTTCCCACTTTTCAAATGGCAATAAATCTACTCCTGCCATGGGAAACACCATGGCTCCTCTAACACTACCACATCCTGGTTAACCCTCCCTCATGGAAATCACAAGAATTTCCTGAAATTTGATCGAGTGGAAATCAAAGCACTGAACACGCATATTGCTGCGTTTATTATGTCATGCAAAGCATTCGGGCGTGACTCATGAGGGCGATCGATGCGTCTCTTTACGGAGACCTTGCGAGGGCTTGCATCGAAATGGTTCCAACATTTACCAGCCGGATCCATCACCAGTTGGGCCACATTACGGACTACATTTGAAGATAGATCATCCTTGAAGACACATTCACGTTATTATCGCAAATCACTCACATGAAGAAGGAGGCCAATGAAACCATGCACGATTTTATCACCCGATTCAATTCACTAATCAACCGTGTGTCACCTGCCATGTTGCCAACATTAGAGAATCAAAAGTGTTTCTTTGTGAACGTAATGAGTTTGAGAGTAAGTTTCTTACTTTTACAAGAACAAATACCCACCTTGGTTCTTGCTCAAGCTGCAACCATTCAGATAGAAGACAACCTTCTTATATCTGGTGAGTTAAGATGAGAGCCATCAAAATCAAAGGCTTCAACTTCTTCTCAGGCCACCTCATCAGATCCAGTGTTCCAAAAGATGGCGAATGACTTGCTCTCATTAAAGAAGAAATTGGCTCAAACATCATCTACTGCTCCGTACCAAGATATCCCACAGGAACTTCACTCCCAACAACACCCCCCAAAGGCCGCCTTTGCCTGCTACTTCTCTAAGGTTAGCAATTGAATCCCCTCGGTTAATGCTTTGGTTGAAATTGAAGAAGATGATACAAATTATGAACCTTTGTTCTGAGACGAAGATGATCAAAATTTTGGTGAACCGATTTGGAAAATCTACTATCGGGTATATGGAATTTGAAGATGAGGAATCTAATGAAGAAGAGGGTACCCAAGGGTATGCGAGTGGACAATCATATGTAGTTTTCACTCACTCGCAAGGAAAAGAAGCAAAGGTTGTTGCTGAAAAACAAAAGGAAAAGGTTGTGGTAGCTCCACCGCCAACGATTGCTAAAAGAGGTAATCCCCTTCTGCTCAACCTCCTGTTAAACCTGTTATAAAGAAATATTTTCCTCCATGTTTCTCCTCCAAATCAGCCTTCCTCCAATTCCATAAAGACCAGTAATCCTCCTCCACAAACGTGAAACAAAGGACTCATTCCTTCATTAGCACAACCCTTGGTCGCATTTGATATAATTGATCATGCCAAAAAGACCAAGATCCAAATGTCTGAGGTTGAATACCTTCACCAATCTGAACAACTCATGAGATTAACTAAGTACATCCAAGACCAGGTTGCCACCCTTCCTCCCATTTCCCCAAAAGTAATTCTTCCCATTCCTCCTACATCTCACGTAAACGTTACCTCGAGATTCTCCATTGGGAAAATTGAACCTTTTTACCTATCTCTCCTGATCAATGGTCATAAACTAAGTAACTGTATAATTGATTCTGGAGCTTCTGACAATGTTATGCCAGCAAAGGTTGCCCATGCTTTGGGCCTCACACTTACCAAACCTTTTGGCAGATGTTACTCCATGGAAACCAAGCAAGTACCATTGATTGGTCAGATCAAGGATGCACAGTTCGCATTCGCAACATTTCTTGAGAAAAGGGTAAAAATGACTATTTTCGTAGCTAATATTCCAGCAGCATATGGAATATTGCTAGGGAGAACCTTCTGTAAAGAATTCGCAAGGAAATCCATATGGACTGGTCCAAAGCTAGAATTCCTGTCAAAGGAGTAATGCAGACGTTGGAACGAGAATCACAAAAGAAATATCTAGTCATAAATTCTAACGACCCCAAGGCTCAGATTCTCTTTGAATCATCAAGGATGGGAAATTATTTCCTATCCACCGACTCATATAAAATGAACATTCTCATCCAAAAAGAGGATCTCAACAAAGTGTGGACATTACGAGTTTGATGGCGGTTGTCAACGAGTGGATGCAAGTGATGGAATTTGTTCTAATATCTCCCGAAGAGGAGATTTTCCTTTTTCTTTCAAATTACAATTCTTCAATACCAATAATATTGTTGAGTATGTATCCTTGTTGCTTGGCATGCAAGTCATGTAAAAGAAAAGGGAATCAAGAATCTAAAAGTACAAGGTGATGCCGAGCTAATTGTCAATCGGGTAAAAGGGATATATCAAGTAAAGAATGATAGGCTTAGACACTACCGCAATGTAGTCTCGAGATAACATCGAAGAGTTTGGCGCTTTCTCAATCAAAGCGGTTCACGAGCTCAAAACGACATGGCTGATTCATTGGCCATCTCAAAGATCTCTCATGCTCCCTCACCCGTGGTTGAAAATAGATACTTATACCATTGAATTGGTTTTTCACCCAAGTGTGCCGGATAATTCACAACAATGGCAAGTGTTCAATGATGAAAACCAACTTATTGCTTTTTTAGAGAAAGCTAAAAATTTCAAAGAGCTTCATTTCGATGGATCAACTTCTACATGTCATGAGTCTCTCATTGGTCAAGTGCATGAATCGAGAAAAACAGTTGTGATACAACTCAAAGGAAATAAGATTCCGAAAGGTTTGGTCTCCTTAGAGCGATTATTTGATAATCATGACCATTTTTTCAAGAAGAAGCGAAAGGATGATCCTTCCTCTTCTCCTAAACTAAATCCAAATCAATCTAGGTACTACGGAACATCCTCGTTCCGTGAACATCGGAAGTATTGTACACCCAAAGAAAAGTGGAAATTCATGAAGTTGTTGAAAAATCACATGGATATATTAGCACTTATGCTGATCTCAAGTCTTTCAAGCCAAAGGAAATTCGGCATGACATCCCCTCAAGGATGATGTCAAGCCTTTTAAATCAAAAGAAAAGGCATTACAACCCCAAAATCTCAGGTACTATCTAGGATGAAATTCAGAAGATGCTGGATGCAAGAATTATTTTTCCAATTCATCACATTACCTGGGTTGTTAATATTGTACCTGTATGGAAGAAGAATGGAGAGATACACATATGCATGGACTTTTGCAACTTGAACCAGTCATCCTTAAAGGATAAGTATCCACTGCCCATAATGGATCAAGTGCTACAGGTAGTAACCTATTCAGAAATGTTGTCTATGCTTGATGGTTTTTCAGGTTGCAATCAAATTCAAGTCACACACAAGATCAATTCAAAACAACATTCACCACCCTCGGGGTACCTTCACCTACAATGCAGGATGCCATTCGGTTTAATCAATTCCAATGCCACCTTCCAACGAGCAATGGAATTTGCATTCAAAGCTATAATGGGAAAGTTCATCGTAGTTTACCTAGATGACCTAACCGTGTTCTCCAAAAAATGAAGTGATCACTGCGATCATTTAGAACAAGTCTTGATCGGATCTTTAGCACGGGATTTCACTAAATCCCAAGAAGTTAGTTTTTGTGGTCACGGAAGGAAAGTTGCTTGGAAATGTCATCAGCAGAGAGGGAACTAAGATAGATTTCGAAAGAGTCAAGGCTATTCAGAACCTCACTTTGCCCACAAGAAAGACTAGTGTTCAATCTTTCTTCGGAAAGGTAAATTTTCTTAGACACTTTGTTCCTTATTTTGCTATGAAGACTCATCATATATATAATATGATGAAAGGGTCCCAAACATTCCAATGGAGTGAGGAAGGCAAGACATCATTCAAAGACATAAAAACCTCCATCGCTCACGCTCTTGTTTTGGTATGCCCTGACTTCAGAAAAGATTTCATAATGTACACATTATGCATTTGCACATACGGTATCGGCTATCTTGATGCAAAAGAACTCCGAGGAGATAGAATCCCCGATTGCTTTCATGATTTCTCCTTTTAAGCCTCATGAACTGAAAATGTCACAGTTGGAAAAACATGCCTTCGCCATAGTAAAATCAGTCAAAAGTTTCGCTTACTACATTACGAATTCTCATACGGTAGTATTGGTTCCAGACATTACCGCTGAGTCTATCCCGACTCAATAGAAGTTAGAAGCTTACAAGGGAATTGGATCATAAAGGTCCAAGAATACAATCTAGACATCAGACCAACCAAGTTAGTAAAGGGTAAGGGCCTATGTCAGCTAATGGCTGAAAATAAAAACTCAAAGGCACACAAGAGGAAGCCACTCACGTTGATGAAGAACAAAGTGAACTAGAGAAAGCGGATTCCTTACCCATGGTTTTGTTTGTCACAACCAACAACGAATGGCATTCTGACATCACATTCTTTCTCACCTATGGAGAGTGCCCAACTCATCTAACCACTAAGGAAAAGCAAGCGGTGAAGCTCAGAGCCGCAAGATATGTCATATGGGATGATGGATTGTATAAGCGTGGAATTGATGGCATTTTTCTACGATGTGTTGACAAGCCGCATGTATAAAATTATTGGAGATTTTTCATGACTCAGCTTGCGGTGGTCATTTCTCCTCATTCATGATGGCACATAAAATCATTCGGGCCAGGTACTATTGGTTGATGCTATTTTAGGATGCAGCCACCTGGGTAGTGAAGTGTGAACTTTGCCAATGTACTCGTTGGCAAGCCAAAGCTGGTTGCATTTCCTCTCGGCCCATCATCATCAGCGAACCATTCGACAATGGGGAATCAATTTCATTGGAGCATTCAATCCTCAATCGAGTGCTAGACATAGTTACGTCCTAACAAAGAAAGGATTACTTCACGAAATGGGTGGAGGATATACCACAAACATGTCACTTCTAAAGTTGTTTACAACTTCATCAAGGAAAATATTATCGTGAGATTTGGCATCCCACATAAAATCGTTGTTGATAACGCTTCTTAAAAGAGAATTATGTACCTGATGGAACTTGAAGAAAAGTGAGTGAAAGTGGTCAACAAGATCACTAAACATCATAATCAAGTCAAGAGGTTGTTCAACAAGAAAGCTAGGCAGAGAGATTTCCAAGTAGGGGATCTTGTCCTTCATGGGACAAACAAAGAGAATCGAAAGGTATGCACAGAAATTTTGACTCTCTTTGGAAAGGGCCATAGAAGATAAAGCAACTCAATTGAGAGAATAGTTTCTATCTCTCATATCTAGATGGAACTAAGCTCCCGATTCCCTACAGTGGGCAACACCTAAAGATTTTCAGGAAGTAGAGCTTGCTCTTTTCTTTGTACAGTTTGTTTTTGTCATGTGTTTGCTTTCATCGTGTGTTTGCTTCCTGTTTGTTGTGTGTTCCCTTCCTTCCCTTTTTGGTCACCCTTATTTTTGACTCTTTCTAACCCAATGGATAGGCACATGGAAATCTGGGATTCTCTACCCTTAAGTTTCATTTAAAGATAGTCCCCAGAAAGAGCCAGCTCTTATCCTATAAAATTGACAAGGGCAATTTTGTAGATGACCATACCAAAATTCTATTTTTTGGTCCCTAAGGAAGTCTGTTTACGTTCAAAATATCCTAAAAACTCCCTTTCAAAAATCAAGTTTTAAGAACTTAGCCATTATCGGCCTTTTTGAACTGGGTGCAAGAAATGTTGTGTCGACATAGAAAAATGTGCGCCCCTTAAGAAAACCCTTTGGCGTAGAAAATGACATGTCAACATCAATAAAATTGTGCCCCTAAGGTGCTAAAAGTTACATGTCAACATCAGTAAACATGCACCTAGAATGTGCACTAAGGCACTGAAATCACCATGTCAACATCAAAAAATGTGTGCCTAAGGCATGGGAAATTTTGTTTTGACATCACAAAATATGCGCTTAAGGCAGTTATAAACTTTATGTTGACATAAATTAAACTGTGCCAAGGCACATTTGTACCCGTGTTGACACTCTAAAAGGTGTGCAAAGAAATTTGGTGAAATAATTAATGCCAGGTTTTCTATAAATAGGTGCTCAACACCTATCATTTTCATGAATTAAAAATTGTGAAAATTATTCTTCTGCACCTATCAGCTGTCCTTGTCACCCCCACATGCCATTTTTCGAGCTTATGGACCCCAACGTCGTCCTTCGTCCTTTATAAAATCGGTAAGTGGCTTCTATCGTCCTTGTTGTTGTTATGGCTTTTGTTTCTTGGTTATTGTTAGGTTTTAGGGTTGTTATAAATCTAAAAGGTTAAATCTAAAAATGAATAACTTACCAATCCATAAACCATCTGGAAGCCCCTTTTCCTCTCCTTCCAGATCTACAAATCTGGAAGGCCCCTGCCTCTAAAAACCCAAGGCCTTTTCCCTGCTTATTATCTTGTTGCAAAACCATCTTTACCATTTGATGAAACCAAAGGAGAAAGAAGAAATCCAAGAAATTACAAAGAAATCACTATAAACCTCGGTGCACTATTTTTACATGTTGCAACCCCCACAGTCGTGCCTTGGTGTGCTATCCTGGCTTATAACATACCCCTAACCTGCGCCTAGTATAAACACTTAGAAATCTTTGTAAGGGTGTAGGTGCATCCCACACATCAAAATATTCCAAAAGTGCCTTGGGTGCACTTAAAAGCCATACAATATATACTTTTCTTGTGCCCCACTAAATCAAATTTCCTAAGGCACATGCGCATTTTCCTCAACATCAACATCTGCATGTTGTGTGTTACAAAACTGCACCCTACACTTTTTCCCTTGGTGCTGTGCACCTTCTATCATGCAACACTCTTCAAAAGTGCACCCTTTATAATCCTTTGGCGCAACTTTTCTCCTATCAACACTGGTGCACCTTTTTCCATGTTGACATCCTCAAAAGTGCACCCAACCTTTTTAAGCCTCTACAACATGCTGTGAACTTGCACCTTGTGCCCTAAGCCTTATAATTGCTCATTCTTCTTTATGCAAGCTTTTATTATGGATAACATGACAGTTGACATGGATCTTCTATGTTAGACCTCCTTGATTCTCCTTACAGAACAACAACAGCCATCCTTGAGCTCACACATGTCTTCATCAAGCAAAAATCCAACCAAGTCTAAAGGAAAAGCAAAGTTGATAGAACAAGAGATGAAGTAAAAATATCAAAAGTCAGGATGCCTGACTCATATGCAGAGAGTGATATAGACATCAGAGACTCGAGCTTGGACATATTGATATGGAAGACTTCTGGGCAAGAACCAACCAGGCAACTAGTGGCCCATGGATGAATAAAGTAGTGGGAAATTGATTGCCCTTTGCAGCCGGGCTGCTAGTAAGTGCTGTAAAATAACAAGTTCATCATGTTGGTGGCTCGATGCTATAACAAGGACACAAGATGTGTCGAAGATAAGGAGGGAAAGATGATCATTGACCTCATAGCTCATCATTTTGAAATAACCCTAGGCATTCCTCATCATAGGCAATATGTCGCCATAAGCCTAGAAGACTGCAAGAAGGCATGGGACGACAATGAGGACAAATGCATGCAAATGATGAATGAGCTCTATCTTAAGAACAAAAATTCGGTGAGCAGATGGCCATAGACCATCCACCGCAGTGACTTTAATGAGGAACTGAGTGATATAATCACCTTCCTAAACAGGTATTTGGGCTTCCTGATGCCCATTATTTCCATAAATGGATGTTGAGGTACTTAGAGACCATGAGAAAGAATGTGCTTGATCAGCATTTTGGTTGGGGAGAAATCATCAGCGACACCATCTCCCAGCAGCTTCAACAGGTCCTCACAACTTGGGAAGTTCTATATGAATTCCTACATTGTATATACTGCAGCATCAGTGAGAGATTTCGCAGGCTTGGCTCAAAATGGGTATGGCCCCAGGTTAAAATATATGAATACTACCCAGAGCTAAGGCTCGAGAACAACATCCCCTAGTTCTCAAAAATCAATGACACCTTCTTCTATGAGGTGATCTGTTTGTTGAGGCCGAACATGAGACATGGTTGAACTAGCCTAAGTGTGATCATTGTCACAAAGAAGTGGGGAGCATTTTTCACTCAGTTTCCCACATTCACATATCTCAAGGTAGTGAATTTCAAGGTGAACTAACCAAGCTACCAAGGTATGTAGGGCCCAAGCTGATTCTCTTAGAGTTGTCAAGGCAACTAATCACATACCATGAGAGGTGCATGAAGAGAAAGAAAGGAGGAACTCCATTCCCCCTTACAGTTGGTTGATACACCTACACCACACTTGCTAAAGCATGAAATGTATGTTGAGCTTGAATTGCTAATCTAAAGCACAACTTCCTAGCCAGGCCTACCTTCGACTATCGGAGTTGCCTCCCAAAGGCAAAAATTGATCCCATTCATGTTCCTAAGATCAGGACATCTACATCGACCTAACACATGAAATAGATATCAGAAAAGGATCACTCCCACTGGCTCTGGAAGATTTAAAACATTATGGCGTGGCCATCATTCCAAAAGGATTCCAAGAGCCTGATTAAGAAATTGATCAAGTTTACCTTGACGCAGACGGGGATGATTGGTCGTTCGTAGAGATCGATAGAGCCAAGGCACCAAAGACCATTCAGGAAAGGGTCAAGCACACGTTCACAAAGAACATTGGTGCAAAAAAATGGTCTCACTTACCTCAAGGTAGATTTCACTACTTCTCCTTCAGGAAGAGTACCTCCAAGGCCGTCCCAAGCATCGAAAGGAAAAGGAAAGGATAAGGAGGGAGAACCAAGCAAATAGGAAGAAACTATTGAAAGCCCTCGTATTACTTCTAAGAAGCAAGTGGTTGACCTGGTGTCTCTAGGTAAAGAAGAAGAAACCACCAAAGTTTCAATGGAGACATCCACTCAGGATGTTATCGCAACTACAACTACAGAGGTACCCACCATTCCCTCTTCCGCTCCTTCTCCTCCCCCTGTCATTGAAGCATCTATTCCTATGGATGTTTCTTCTTATCTCTCTTCCTCCCTTCCATCTCCCACCTCTTCCATCTTATCCTCTCTCGTGGATCAACCCAGTTGTTCCCTCTATCCCATTACTTTCATCCCTTCTACGTCCCATGTCCTTTTCTTCCCTATAGTAACTCCAAGCTCCACAAGTAATAGCACGTTGGACTCCTTGTCGATGCCACCACCAAGTGTCTCAAAATTCTTCCTTGCGGCCTCTTCAGTTGCTTCCCCTTTCACCCCTATTTCTTCTTCTATTTCCTCTACTCCCTCTCCCATAATTCCAAGCTGGATCTCTGACCATCTAGGTCAACTCAAGAGAAAGGTCCCCATAGCACCCATGGACTTCTCTGTCATTCCAAAGAAGGGACCCAAGAAGAAGAAAGCTATAACTCACTTCTCTAAGAGGGTCATGGAGATTGCATATCTAGATCCCACCAAAGAAAAGAAAGATTTGTCTCCTATAGAATTTACAGTGACCCAAGTCACGATGGGAACCTCATCTGAGAGCCTGCAAGGAGAGGCCTTATCTGCCATAGATGCTCTCTGTAAGAAGCTACAAGAAGCAAAAGAGGAGAAGAGAATACTCAAGGAGCAAAACAAACATCTCCTCCAAGCTTTGCAGAGAATGGGAAACGCTCCTCCTATGATGCTGCCGAGCCTACTGAAGTTCTCAGTCAGGATAAGATAAATGAATATGCCAAGATTGGCAAACAAGGCGTGCGATAGTGTCCTCCTGGATAGAGAAAATCCTCAAAGATAGTGAGGAAATAATCAAGAAATTCACAAGACTCTACCAGGATATAGATCAGGCAAATAAGGAGCTAGAAGCAGTAGCAGGATCCCTCTCTGAGGAGTTGGATAATCCAATTACAACATGAAACATTCCAAAATGGCTAACTTGTTTAGGTGATGACCTATTAAAAGTCGGTGTCATTGATCACTGCGAGCACATAACAAAGCTCTTGTTGCATTGGATTACTAGGGTTGATCAAATGGAGTATATCCTAGAAAGGATAGATAAAATCAAGGACGAATCCCTGGATGCAAAATACAACATGGAGCAGATGGTTACCTTGAGGGAGGAAGACGATACAATCCAACTCTTCAAGGCTATCACAACCCAAGGTTTGGCGCCAAAGGTCACTTTTGACCGAGAATCAATCAATAACCTTCTTGCTTTTCGTGATTTCATTGGATTCTTGATTGAGGCATGCGAAGAGTACGTCGGGCTACCTAACAAGCTCAAGACTAAAAATAAAATTGCAGTTATTGGTGACCATTTCAAGGGTCCAGATCATAATCAACTTCAGAAATGATCAAGCAAGTTTATGGAATACCGAGCTCAGTGTCACATCGCCTCTCCCGATCAAAAGTAAGACACTCCATTTAAATAGAGAGATGATGAGGAGTAGTGTCTCCTCTTGTGTTTGCTTTGATCATTTTTGTAAAAATATTTTAAAAGTATGTTGGCATTTATGATGACATCATCCATGTTGCATCATGGGATGTTGCCATCCAAAAACTTGCCCAAAGTCAAATTTTGACTTTTTAGATATTTTGTAGATATTTTGTAAGTAGTTGGTTTGTTTTTGTCCTCTTCCCTCCTCTTCTTCTATAAATACTGGAATACTTGTTGTATTCTAGGTGAACATTTTTTGTATGAAAAAGAGGTGAAAAGAGAAATACTTTGTGCCTTCTTATAATAGAAGAGATATTAATATATATGTTCAGACTTTGTGCTAAATATATGTGTTATTTGCATCAGATCTTTCTTAAGTTAGATCTATGTTTCTATTTCTATTGGATTCATTCTTATTATCATCATATGTCCATCAAGTATTTCTTGTTTGTTTTGCAAGTATGTTTGGCTCTGTTTTACTACCAGCTCAAAGCATAAACCTTCTCACCTTTTTGTATTGGAATTCATTTCTCTTCTTCCTTCAGATCTATCCTTCCTCTGTTTCTTTTCTCTTACCTTTCTATTTGCAGTTGGAACTACCTCTACTTGGGATGAGATCCCAAACCCCCCTGAAGTTAGAATAGTGTAGATTTGCACAGATTCTTGCTTGATAGAATAACAATAAACCGGTTTCACTTTTCTTGTCAAAGAGGGGATATGCACTACACACTATTGGCATGTTTCCCCATGACCTGTCTAACCAACAAATTTTGCAACCAACAACTCCTTGCCACACAATGGAGATCCAGTACCGACCTTGTCACATAGATTGCTCACAGATCCAGATGATGGGAAAGATTATTCTTCTCAGAGAAGAAGAGCTAAGTGGAGACTTATTCGTTGATCTAGGCACACTAGAAAACACATATTCACATCAGCAACAACACCACCAACATCTGAAATGGATCAAGAATACTATTGGGGATGCACACCTAAAATCACTTCCAGGTACTTCTACGAGAGTCAAAACACGAAGTCAAGTGCCAGACATGAGGTAAATTTTTCACTCATGAGTTCGGTTGTTGATAGTACCAAACATGACACTTTGTTTGTGAGGCATTAGACCAAGCCACCATGGAAACAGGCTATGAATGCTGACTATGATTCCCTACTTCAAAATCAGACGTGGGAACTTGTTGATCTGCCTCCAGGTAAGAAATCCATTGGCTGCAAATGGATTTTCAAAACAAAATATAACGCAGATGGTTCAATTGAAAACACAAAGAAAAACTTGTTGTAAAGGGTTATGCTCAGCAAAAAGGAATTGACTATGATGAGACCTTTGCAACCACTACGAAGATAAAAACCATCAAAGTTGTCTATGTACTGGCAGCACAAAATGGATGGAAACTTTAGCAGATGGATGTCAAGAGTGCTTTTCTGAATGGTGATCTCAAAGAAGAATTATACATGGCCCAACCTGAAGGGTTTGTAGACGAGCATCAACCACACAAGGTATGTCATCTGATAAAGTCACTTTATGGATTCAAACAAGCACCTAGGGCATGGTATATAAAAATTGATGATCACCTATTGTAGCATGGATTCACTGGTATCCCCTTAGATACAAATTTGTATATCAAGAATGTAGGATCAGAGATTGTTATTCTAGTTTTGTACATAGATGATCTTGTGATCACATGAAGTTCTGACAATCTTGTGGATGATGTAAAGAATGATCTGAAGAAATCCTTTGACATGACCAATTTGGGGCTACTTCGCTACTATCTTGTCTTAGAGATATGGTAGATGAAGAATCATATCTTCGTCTCCCAGATGAAATATGCCAAGACTCTCCTGGAGAAGTATGGAATGTCAGATTGTAAACCAATGTCCACACCTATGGAAAAGGTTTGCAATTATCCAGATTCCAGGATTCACCACAGGTAGATGGCACTCACTACAGGCAACTTTTGGGGAATCTCATTTACTTGACTTATACCAGGCCAAATCTTTGCTTTGCAGTGAGCTATCTCACTAGATTTATGCAAGAGCCAAAGAAATGTCATTAGATAGCAACAAAGCATGTGTTGAGAGACATCGAGTACAATTGAATTTGGTCTGGAGTATCAGAAGAACACTCAGTTCTTCTTACAGGGATATAAAAACTCGGATTATGTTGGATCCGTTGATGACAGGAAATCCACTTCAGGGTATGTTTTTCATCTCAGATCTGGACCTATCTCATGGATTAGCAAGAAGCAAACTGTTGTTGCTCTCTCATCCACTAAAGTTGAATACCACACGCATGAGGAGTTGCGTGCAAAGTGATTTGGTTACATCACATTCTTGTAGATATAGGGATTCCTAAAGAGAAACATCCCATCATTCACTGCGACAATCAAGGTGTGTTGAAGCTTGTGAAGAATCTTGTTTTTCATGAACAAACAAAACATATTGAGGTTGAATGTCACTACATTCATGAATAAGTCTTGAACCACCAAATTCAGCTCCAAAGATCTTGCCCTACTTGATTTTAAGGTTATGAGATATTCTCACCCAACCTCTCGGTAAAGTGAAGTTTTATTTGTTTAAGTGGTACATTTGTAAGAGCAATGTATTAAGGGGGGAATGTTAGCATTAGTTTAGTTTAATACATTGTTATTATGTATTTGTTGATGGATAATTATAATTATCCTCCTTCCTCCTACAGCCTTTATATTTGGATTTTCTCAAGACACAATACACATTGAATTGAATACATTGAATAAATAATTCATTGTCTCCTACTATCATCCTCTTCTCTTCCTTCCTCTATAAAATTAGAACTCCTTGCTTTGTTTTGGGTTGTTGAACATTTTCATACTTCCTTTTGGGAGAATTTTTGATGTGTGGAGCTCTTGCTTTTGGAAGGTGTTGGAGATTGGAGACCCTTGCATGCTTTGTTGGTTGTTAATTTTGGACTATATTTTGCCATTGGAAAGCTTGTTGTTTTGGAACTTAGAAAACTCCCTCATGGAGAGGTAAGAGCTTGGCTCTTGAAATACTCATTTCCTTCATGAATGTACATGTTATTGTGTGAATGTTTTAGCATTTGTGTGGGCTGTTTGTGTAGTGCCCACTTCCCTTTGACACCTTCTGATACTGATCTTGATACTGCTGATTATATTATGGACATTATTATGGTTTTGATTCAGTACGATGTTAGATGTTAGACCATGAATTACTATTGATCTTCATTCAGTTATGATGCATGATGATTATTAGAGACATTTCATATGTGGATGATGATATACTGTTTGACATGGATATATTATGGATGATGTTCAGACATGTGATTTTTGGGATATTGTGAGTAGACCTAGAAAATGGACATTTTTTTGATGATGATATAGTTGTTGATGTAAATTTTAAATGATATTATTGGATTGCCTTGATGTCATTGTGATTCATATGTATAGATGATTTTGAAATTATATTTATATCGTGTTGGATGTTCTGATATGGCCATGAGGCCGAAGGAGGTATTTGTGTTTTGCAGGTTAAACTATCACAACAAACATCGGGGGATTGAAGACCAACCACATTAGAATTTTAGATGAATTCAAAAAGGTTACCATGACAACTGTATTTGTTAGGGATTCCCATGGGGGGGATTACCTTTGAATGTGACCAAGGGGTTATCTGTATTTAATTAATGTGGTTCCTTTTTATTATTTTTTGCATGTGTTTATTTTGTGATACACTTACCCCTTTCATTATTCTTTTAATTGTGGAGAATTAATGTGAGTAATCATATTGTTAAAATAAATTAATTAATCAAATTTGCGATATAAGAAAGTAATTATAGAAGTTCTTGGATCTTGTATTAATTGTGGTAAGTGATGTGTAAGTAATGTGTAAGTGATGTGTAAGTGATGTGTAAGAGTTGTGTAAGTCAAAGTTTGGAGTATGAAACACTCCACCTCCTTGGAAATCCGAATTTGTCCTTGGAGGCTGATTTTGGAGGCTTGTGGGACAAGTTAGACTTGTCCCATACCTCTTAAATTTGCATACCAACCTTACCTATGGTTGGAGGGTTGAATTTAGACTTCTTTATGCATTTTGAAATGAAAAATTGTATGTTTTAATTGTACTTTTCTTACTTAATTTAATTTCAGTCCTTTGGGGTATGGGATTTTTGGAGTGTGTAAGTAACTTATCATATTATTCACCCACCTCTTTATTGTGCATTGGAGAATGAATTTGAATTTTTGTGTTGGAGTTGAGGATGTGTGATGTGGCATCCTACATGGATCCACCTCATCCTCTTCTCTTCCCTCTTCTATAAAATTGGAACTCCTTACTTTCTTTTTGAGTTGTTGAACTTTTGGAATGCTTCCTTGGGGCTAATTTTCTTATTGATTGGAGCTCTTACCTTGGAGGATATTTTGGGAAGATTGTTACATGTTTGTGCTTGGCTATTTGGATTGATTGCATTGGGATAGAGCTTGTTTTTTAGAACTTAGACAACTCCATCAGAGAGGTATGGCTCTTGAAATACTCCTTTTCTTTATGAATGTACATGTTATTGTGTGAATGTTTTAAACATGTTTGTGGGCTATTTGGGTAGGGTAGGAATGGTGTAGGAGAAAACTATGGGGTTCATTTTGTGGGAGGTATAAGTATGTTTGTTTAGGGAGGTATAAGTGTGGAGGGATTTGGGATTTGGGTTCCACCTTAAAAACAAATCGCTTGCATTTATTTACTCATTATGGGGTGCCATAAGAGGTTGGGGAGGTATAAGGAAATGTGAGGAATAAGGGGTACTTGGGGGAGGTATAAGGAATGTCAGGGTTTTTGATACACTATACTTCGTGGTTTGAAAATCGGTGGTGATACTCATTTCCCCTTGGGAGGCATAAGTAGCATCCCCCATAGTTTCTTGTTGCTTAGCTTACTTGATAAAACCTTAGTATTGTATGTGATATTTATAAAGTAGTGTAAACTACATTCTGTTTTGGACTATATTTTTATTGTAAAATCTTCATGTGTGTTTGTGGAAGCCTGTTGTTGCCATGAGTTGAATCACATATTCTATTGCTTCGTGGTTAGGGCTCGGGGCCAATGAAGAAGGATGGATTCTCCTCTTCATTGGATGTCTTGGTTGGGTGGAGAGCGTTGCCTTTCCCCTACCTTTGTTGTGATCAAAATTGGAAGAAAGAGAACTCTGCATGTTGTTGTTTTAAAGCAAGGAAAAAGACAGTTTTGGCAGCCATTGTTGAGATCAATTTCATTGTAACATTTCCCACTTGAGTGGATGAATTTGTAAATGTTTTGAAATGAAAATATGTGGTATGGATTTTGAAAGTTGTAAAGTGAAATGAAAAGGAGATATACTATGTTTTTGCTTTGGAAAGAATGTGAAAGAATGATACGTAAGTTGTAAAGTTGTATATTTGGAATCAATAAAAGATTGCACTACCTTTGTCAATTTGTATTATTGTATTGAAATTGATCATCAAATTGTGATTTTAAATCTCTATTTGAAAAATTGAAAAGAGGAATATTATGAAGGAAACATATGTAACTCTTTTCTTTTGAAATATGTTAAACTTAGAAATCAAACTATGCATTTTAGCTATTGAATGGTTTTTTTTAATAAAATAAATGTATTAGACTAGAAGGGAAGTGAATTTTCCATACTTGGAAGATGGAAAATGAGAAACAGATCCTATAGAAATTGACCTCTGCTTTTATTTTTTAAAATTGGCAAACATTTTCTCTAAAATGCACAGTTCGAACCTGTAAACAATAAATAACATTGAAACTTTAAAATCTAACATGTTATGATATAAATGAACTCAATTGGACTAAAACACTTAATGAAAAATCCTTCAAACATTACAAAGTCGGGCCCAAACCTTTCACAATTTTTTTACTGTCAAAAGTTGTAAAAATTCAAATCGGAAATCAATCAAGAAAATTACTTTCCAATACATCCTAAAATTATTCTTAGAACAATCGTCCATGTTCATTTGACATGTTAAAGGAGAAAGAATGACAAAATTGAACAAAATTTATAAGTTAAAATTTACCAGTTTGCTTTTAAAAAGTTTGCAGGCCATTTTCTTAAAATTAACCCCTTAAAATTTATCAAAATAAAAATTAATGATCTCAATGAAAATAGGACGTTGAGAGCTTTCCAAAAAGTCCTCATTTTCCAAAAATCAAGCTCTCTATCAAAAGTTATGGCCTTCTAAAGTTTTCTTCACTTGGCATTAAAATTTTGGGAAAATTTTCCTTAGCGGGCCACGGCCCGAATGTTTTTCCCTTAGGCACTTAGGAAATTTTTTTGGAAAATTTTCAAAATTTTCTCCACCACCTGTCGGCCCACAACCAATCAAAGGATGCCACATGGCACCATGAGGTGCCAGCGGTGGGATGGATCCCCTTTTTAACTTAGTGTTTTTGTAAAATTTTGGGAAAATTTTCCAAGTTCTCCCGCCAACCCACCCAACCAATTAGGTGATGCCACATGGCATCATGAGGCATCGACGGGGAAAACGGGTTCCTTTTTTCCTTCACGTCTTGGAAAATTTTGGAAATTTTTCCAAGTTTTCTCCATTGTTCTGCTTGCTCTGCAGCCAATCAGGGGCTGCCACGTGGCATCGCGAGGTGCCGTGGAGGTGTGGGTCTCTGTACCCTCTTAGCCCTTCGGGGTGTTAATTCATTTTCTTCTCGCCACCCCACCTTCCCCATATTCACATAGGAGATGCCACGTTTCCTTATAGACTCGTGGGAGCGTAGGCGCAAAGATGACTTTTCACCCCGCGTGGGAAAATTTGCAAATGTCTCCCACCACCCCGCCTTTCCCCGCCTTTCCTCGCGTTGCCTTAGGGAGTGCCACGTGCCCCTTCTAGACTTATGGACCCATGGGAGTGTGGGCGCAAATGTGATTTTTTCCCACATGGTAAAATTTTTCCCAAGGTCTCCCGTGGCCGCCCTTTGGGTAAATTTTCACCCATGGGCCCACAGGCCCGCTCTTGGGGAAAATTTTCATACCAAGGCCTGCTGGCCCATAACTTGAAAAATATGAGGAGTTAGGAGGACTTATTTATATCACTGGAAAGGTGAGGAAATTTCATATCCAATGGGAGTAATTTAAGAAAATTTTGAATTTGTTAAGGGTGAGAATAATCAAGTTGAAACTTTAAGCCTGTTAGAGAGTGGGTATGGTGAGGAATTTTCCTCTAAACCTAATTGAAACTTCTAACCCTAAATTTTATACCTTGTGACCTATAATAATTATTAATAAAAGAAAATTATACTCTTGTAGATTATAATTATTCTGAAACCTATTAGTGACAAGTTGTTTGTCTTGAAACATGGTTGTAGATTCTTGTTAATAAAAAAATTTATTCCATAATTTTCCTAACTAATCCTAGGTTGTTCTTGGGTCTCAAGTGGGTTGTTTCAATGGCGTTACGGTTTGGGTAGACTACCTAGGAATGGTGTAGGAGAAGGCTATGGGGAATCCATGTGGGGGGCATAAGGGAATGCCAGTGGCATCAAAATTCATGTGTGGAGGGAGTTGGGATTGGGTTTCTACCTTGGAAAAGAAATGACATTGCATTTCTTACTTTGTGGGGGAATAAGGAGATATTGTGGGGGCATAAGGATATATGGGAGATGTTTTATATTGGCGGTCTATTATAGGTGGATACCCAATTCCCATTGGGAGGCATAAGCAACTTCCCCCATAGTTCCTTGCTCCTTTGGCTTGCTTGATGAAGCCTTAGTATTGTTTGTATGTTTTAATGTAGTTGTAAACTACATTCTATTTTGAACTATTTTTAAAATGTGAAAATGTTGCATGTGTATTTGTGGAAGCCTTTGTTGCCATGGGTTGAATCACATCCTCTATTGCATTATGGTTGGGGCTCAGGGGCCAATGAAGAAGGATGGCTTATCCTCTTCATTGGATGTCTTGGTTGGGTGGAGAGCATTTCCTTTCCCCTGCCTTTGTTGTGATCCAAAAAGAGAAATTCATGTTGTTGTTCTAGTGCAGAGGAGAAAGACAATTTGACAGTACCTTGTGAAATAAAATCTCATTATAAATTTTCCCACTTGAATTGGATGAATTTTTAAATGTTTTCAAATGGAAAGATCTTGTATGGATCATGAAATTTGTAAAGTGAAATGAAAAAGAGATAGACTTTGTTTTTGCTTTGAAAGAATGTGAAGGAAATGAAATTTGTATGATGAATTTTGAAGTATGAAAGAAGGAAGTTGTAAGTTGTCCTTTGGAATCAATAAATGGTGTCCTATCTTTCTCAAATTGTAATGTTATATTGAAATCTGATCATTTAATTGTTACTGAAATCTCTATTTGAAAGAGAGAAACACATATGAAGGAATGGTAATATTCTGTATTTTGAAATATGTAAAAAAATAAAATTAGAAATCGAGACTTTGTATTTTGGCTCTTAAATGGTTTGATTAAATCACTTAAATGTATTATACTTGGAATGGAAATGAACCTCCATACTTGGAAGGTGAAAAATGATAAATAAATCCTTTAGAAATTGATCTTTGTTTTGTATTTCATCCTGCAAAAAATTTATCTAAAATGAACAGTTTGAACCTGTAATTCAAGAAATAAAAATGAAACATTAAAATTGAACATGCTATGATGTAAATGAATTCAATTTGGGCTAAAACACTTAAGGAAATCTTTCAGACCTTGTAAAATTGGGCTCAATCCATTTGCAGTCCCTTTTGTTGTTAAAAGTTGTAAAATTGATTTGCAACTCAATCAAACCAATCAAATCTGGTTTTCCATCCTAAAACCATCCTAGAACAATCCTCCATGTCAGTTGGGCATGATGAGTGAAGGAAATAATCAAATTTTGAACAAATCCTTTAAGTTAAAATTTACCAGTTCACACTATATAATCCTTTAGGCATTTTCATGAAATTCACCCCTAAACCTTGTCAAATTATAGAATTATTGATTCATGTACAAAGAGAGCGTCAAGAGCTTTCCAGAAATTCCTTGATTTCCCAAAACCGAGTTTTCTATCAAAAGTTATGGCCTTTTGAAGTTTTACTTCATTTTGGCTTCAAAAATTAATCTAACTGTCAAAAAGAAATTTTGGAAAAAAATTTCCCCTCGGACCCACCACCATGGCTTTTCCATTTGCTACCTTTTGTGGGCTGAAAATTTGAACTTGACTTTTGTAAAATTTTTAGGAAAATTTTCCAACTTTGCCCCGCATCTCCGCCATCCCGCAACCAATCAGAAGCTGCCACGTGGGCTTGAGGGGCAACAACGGAGGCGCGGAATCTGTGTTGACCTTGCCATTTTAGAAAATTTTTGGAAATTTTCCTAATTTTCCTCTGCCTCCCTGCCGACCCGCAGCCAATTAGGTGCTACCACGTGGCATCATGAGGCACCGGCGGAGAAGTGGGTGCGCTTGAAAACTTAAGCTTTTAAACCTTTTTGGCATAATTTCCTAAATTTCTCCACCGACCCGATGACCTGCATTGAATAAAATCATGACATGTGGTGGAACCTAGGAGCAGCGGAGGTGCACGTTGATTTTAACCCCTTGCGTTTTTAAACCTGGAAGTCTTAAATTTGAATGTGTCCCCGCAAGTCCGTTTTCCCCACGCTAATCAGAGCTTGACACGTGTCCTCTTCGGGCTCACGGGCGTGCAGAGGAAAATCATGATTTTTCCCCAAAGAGGGAAAAAGTGCTAAAATTTCCCCACTCTGCTAGTCCTAATAGGAAAATTTTCTTCCCTAGGCCCGCAGGCTTGCCCTTAGGAAAAGTTTCCTCCCAAGGTCCGCCGGCCCATAACTTGAGTTTTATGAGGAGTTAGGAGGACTTCTTTATATCATTGGAAAGGTGAGGAAATTTCCTATCTAATGGAAATTATTTAGGAAAATTTTGAATGTGTTAAATTTAAGAAAAATTAGGTTGAACCTTTTAAGCTTGTTAGAGAGTGGGTATGGTGAGGAATTTCCCTCTGAACCTAATTGAAACTTCTAACCCTAAATTTGGACTTTATGACCTCTAATAATTATTAATAAAATAAAATTATATTCTATTAGATTATAATTATTCTGGAACCTATTAGTGACAACTATTGTCTTGTAACATGGTTGTAGATTCTTTTAGTAATAAAAAAATATATTCCATAATTTTCCTAACTAATCCTAGGTTGTTCTTAGGTCTCAAGTGGGTTGTTTTAACAGGTGTTAAAAATATTATAGGCATTTTTAAAAAACAATACCAAATCATTGAATTTTGAGTGTTTAATATAGCTAAACTTGTCCATTTTTTTAAAAAATTACTAGTTTAGAAACTAGATTCTGGATGCTACGATTCATATTGATATAAGGTTTTCTAATTATGAGTGTATGGATTGCTAATAATCCCTAAAATTTGATATTATGTTGTTATTTTCAATATGATGTCCACTTATGACCCCTTTTTTGTCCCCCAACTTGCTGCACTTACCTAGAACACTAATTATTGCAAGAGGACTTTTCCTCATTTCCCGGTCTTGTTTAACGAGCTCCTTAAATTTCTAGGACTATTGTCATAAGGAAGGATAATCCACAATTATAATAACACCATACACACTTTTATAACATGATTTCCAATTTACTAAAGTTTTTTTCCTTCTTAAGGTTTATTAAGTAGAATTACCTTAATCTAATTAATTGTGCATTTGGACAAATGTTTGTACATGCTTAATACATAATTTTCACGGTCAGATAATTAATGAATTAATGTTTCTTATAAGGTTTATTACATCCTCTATTAGACCTTACAAGACAAAAATTCATTTAATTTGTCGTTAGAGCTATAAAATATGGGAACAACATTGTGCCAGCTAATGGGTTCCCAACTTATTATCATGTCATATCTTGTTACGTGTTCAAGACTTATTCCAACTTAATTAAATTAATCTCTTCACGTTATGAACAATTCATACATTCATAAACATTCTAAGTCAATAACATCTACATCAAGTATCTTACTTATTGAATTCATAAGGCTTCATCAATTATACTATTTTTTCCCCCAGTAGTCCTAAGCATAGAAAACTTAACATAGTATTCAATTTTTAACCATCTTAGCTAAGGTAATCATTGTAATTGATTCATTTTGTTATGAAACATAACAGTTATATGGTTTTTCTTCTCGTCATGGAGGCTTAAATAAAATTTTCAAAGAATTTTCATACTCTTTAAATTACTTTTTTACCTTTTACACATATAAGTAATTTCAGGGAGAGGAATGACAATTAAATTTATAGCCCCTACTTTAGTTGCATCTAAAACTCATGAGTAGGCATATGTTGTAGATTACTAATAGAATGATTTCCTTGCACCCATAAGGAGACCAAGTCCTATGGCGGTTGTTTGCAAGCCAACTAATAAAGGGCAACATAAATATTTAGACAAGTGACAAACCCAAAAAGTTACATATCATAGTTCTAAGTAGGGTCAAGACCGTAGGAATGTTCCTACCCCTACTATAGAATTTTTCCCAATAGAATCTTCAGGTCACAATTTTAGTATTAAGTAACTCTAAGGTATAGATCTCCATGTTCCATCATTTAGATAACCCATATTAGTTCAGAATCATCCATAATCAATTAAGTTAACTCGATCTCATGTGTTTGTGAACTTGTCTTATATCCTATACATTTACAATTATTAATGTGTCATTCTAATATTGAATGATTAATGTTCTAAGTTAATTAATTAGAATAACCCCTTAGCTTCTATTTCAATCCTTTTTGGTTATGTGTAAATATTAATCCCAAATCTAAAAATGCTGAAAAAATTGTATACATTATCTTTTTTAACTATATTTTATCCTTGTGCAACTTGAAATTCTTTTTAAAAAGTATTAAAAACTTCTTTCGTGACTAGACTTATGAGGCTTAGTTCATAGGTAGGAATTTTTTTGGTTCAAGTGACCTCATCTCAAAGACTTTACAGTCCTTACAAATTTGTTCTAAACCCTTACGACTATATTTTGCAATGGCTATAGGCCCTAAATGACATTTAATGACCGTTGTAGGTCCTAAATGATTTCTGTGACTGTTCCATGACCTAAATGAGTGTATTGTATGTCCTTTTGAAAAAGAAACTCTCCAATGAAAATTTACATTTGAAAAAGTGCCATTGGCCTTTGAAAAAACGTAAATCGGTATTACAATTAAGTTTTATGCTCTTTTGTCTCTGAAATTTGCTTTGTATGAAAACAACATCCACAAACTATATATATATATATATGCTATTTATATCTCTATATCAATTTTGTATTCATATGAAACTCTTTCTTTTTACCTTGATTTAACTTCAGGAATGACTTGAACTTCTTCCCTTCTCTTTCTTATTACTTGACCCACTGTGATACCAATGTTAGAATATGTGGAGAGAGAAAGAATACAAAAATATTATAATGTATAAAGAACAAATGAAGAGAAACCGGAGTGTGTACATTATTCATTGTGTGTCTGTAATTTTATTACGTGAAAGATGGTTACAAAGTAGTTGAAGTGGTTACAATAATTTATTAGTTAACACTTTAACTAATATTTACATAACAATAATAAATAATCCTTATATTTTAATATGGAGGATACGAGAAATTCAAAAGATTGCTAAGAATAGTTTTTTTTTCCTTATAACCTATTTTATGATTCACGTGGTAGTCGAAACACTCAAATTTTCCTTCAAAGAGATTCTAAAATCATGAAGAATATTTAAAAATTAATTGAAACACAACTTCAAAAAGTTTGTGAGCATCCACCAAACATTCACACATCATATATGTTTAAAATTTTGTTTTCTAAAATTCTAAAATGCTTATATGTTTGGATATGAATAATCTTAGAGGAACATACAATGATTTATTAGCCCTAGATACAACTATACAAAAATAAATGAAAAATAAATTCTATATTGATAAATAGATATTAACCACATGTATGCATTTAAAAAGTAAAGTAACCACAAAAGACTTGATAGTTTATACTAGCAATACTACGTGATATGTACAATGGAAACACCGAAGGGGATCTATCGAATAAGTCAAACTAGTGAGAGAGAAGCAAAGGGAGAGGAAAAGGGCAAAAAAAAGGGTTTTAAGGGTGGATAAGTGGAAGGGCAGGGAAATTGAAAAGAGGAACAATGCGAGAGTTAAGCTTTGCACAACGACATAACATTATTGGGATATGAATGAAGAAGAAAATGCATGTTGTGTAAGACATAGAGGAAAATTTTGTACAGATTAAGGAGTGGTCAAACAATATTGCTTCATTAATAATTGTTTGCAATTTTAACTACTTGTAGAATTTTGTAGATCCCCTTTAATTTTCAAGTTAGAGTAATTGAAAGGAGTAAGGCGGTGGATGAATAATCATAAAAGTGAGTATGCCCAATAGATGGTCAAATGAGAGAAATTACACACATACATTGTTTTTTTACGGCTTTAAGGTCATGAATTGGACGATGTTTAACTCGGTAGATAAGACAAAGACATGACTCAAATGTTGGAAATTAAATGATGGAAATTAAATATTTGGATGCCCTTTACTTATTCCACAATGCAGATAGTTCCAACCCAAAAATATCTAAAATCAATGTTCCACTTTATAGTTTTGATCTTGTTCGAACTACTCACATGATTGCAATTAAAATTTTACAGGGCCAAAATAAATAAAGGGAAATTAAAAAAAAATCAGCATTTAAGACCCAATCGTAATGTCTACTTCTAGTAGAACATTGTAGCCTTCATTTCTATTTGGCACGCAATTTTATTTGTTAGGTAATCGAAGACATGAATAGAAAGTCATAAATAAAAAGGTGGGAATTAAAACCCGACATGTCCCACACCTAATCCACCGCTCAAATTGTTCATACCCAAATAACATCTGCTATATGTGCTCCACTATATAATAGGATTTGTGCGAACAACCATCAATAATTGAAACCCTCAAACGATTAGACATATCAATGAAAGGTAGATTCTATTTGTCAATCAAGCTTACAATTTTTTAATTTTATGGTATCAAAGGTATTTGATTGAGGGCATTTAATTTGATAAGTTAAATGTAGACATGAATGGAAAGTTAGAAATTAGAAGGTGGGAATTAAATACATGCATGCCCCATAACTATTCCACATAGTACATTAATTCCACCGAAATAATATATGCTATTTGTTATATTGTGCTCCAATTAATTATCTCAAAATCATGCGCATCATACATGTGAGTGAAATGTGAGCTTAAAGTGTCTAAAATAAAATTTAGTGAACATTTAATAAGGTCTAAGTTTTAACTTTTCCTCCTCGTGCAAGATAGAAGTACACACGAGGCACACCTATAAACTGTCAACCACCACCACTTTTTTCACCTATACACCATGCTTTTTCTGTTGAGATGTATGTTGATATAGAGGTTATGCACAATTAAATGTTGTCAGAAAAGGCCGACTCTAACTATGCAAATGCCTTTAGTGTAAATTTTGATATGTCCAAAACATCATCAAATCAAAAACGTCTCTTGTTTACGATATTGTTAGTATGTTACTACACTACAAAGTACATGCATTTTCATTTGATTCAACTGAGAAAGAATGTCTATTAACTGTCTTGTCCTTATATTTTTAAGGAAAAACAACATGACTTATCCATTCAAGGAAACTTGACATTGGCTATGTAGAATCGAAGAGGGCGGGGAGCTATTTTTATAGCTTAGTTTATCTGTCCCGTTGAGGGCCCTAACAAATGTTGGTTTTTTGTGTAAATTTCTAGAACATGACATTTCACCATGGCGTATTACGAATCAGGCAAGATCCAAGTGTACAACCATGGGCTTTGACAATGCAAGTGGGGCATTTTTTTACAAAATTTGTTATCCTCTTATGCCTTATGAGATAGTAAATTTTTCTATAATTTAATGTGTGTGTTGTCGTGCTGAGAGAAATAAGAAAGTGAATATGGATGCACTTTTAGTTAATGGGCTTCATACGAGGTGAGGAAACAATGATCGTGATCATGAGCCATCCATAAGTAGATCCTAATTAGAGGAAGAGGAATTAAAAGGATTACTCTTTAGAGAGTTTTTATTAAGTTGTGTCCAATGTGTTTCCTTCCAAGGCTGCTCAACACCTCGTGCCTTCCATAGATGTCATTTTTGACTTTTGCATTTGTATTTGGGCGCATTTCTACCTTCCCAGATAAACATTGTCTTCTTGAGTAAGTAAGTTGCCCCTCCTCTACTTCCATGGAGGAGGCTTTCTGTTTCAGTTTCGTTGAATGGGTCCGTGGGCTGGTCGTTATAACATAATCTTACGTGGTTAACATCTTACGCTGACTTCTCCCGGTGATTTTAAGACGATCGATAGTGTGGGAGGGAATATCCCTTATCTTGCTACAATGCAATGTGCATAGACGAAGATGAAGTCTCTTCAAATCAGAGGAGCCATTCTGCTTCAACCTTTTTTAGAGGAGAAATTACATTCAAACGGGAAGTTGAGGTGTTTGGGAAGCTAGTGTTTCCCATGGAAGGAAAGAGAGACCATCCCACATGTAATTTTCTCGCAACGAAGCTCTTTTATGTAACTGGAAATGTACCGAACTTCACATATAAAATTATTATTATACATAGTTGTTTTTTATCTTCCAGATGGTGTTGTGAATTTATGTACAATTCATATGTAAGATGCAAACACACCTGTACACTATCAATGATCACGTCTATCACTTGTTCATGTCGTGAGAGTTTTGGATTCGGCAATTTAAGTTATGAATGTTATAAACACTGTAAACAGTTTGTTGACAATTGGTCCGCTGTATTTCAAATGGTGAAGATGGCTCCTGAAGTTTTAGAGAGTTAAGGTATGATTCACAATTTTTTAAAAATGTCGCATCCAAAAGCTACCCTTATAATCTTGTGCAGGTCTCTACTGAAAAATGAGCCACTAGACGATCTTACCAACATTTTCTTGCGTTGAAAATAGTCGTAATAAATTATGGAGATGACAACAATGGCATAAGGATGGTTTCTATTCTTGTTTTGGATAGACGAATGGGATCATGTCGTACTTTTAACGATAAAATGAATCTGAGCCGTCCGATCTATGTCCACTATCAGACATGGCAAGCCTCATTTCAACAGCGAATGCTTCCAGCGCAATAAAATACATATATTAAAATGATGGTAGACCTCTTTATTATCCCAATTTCCTGCTAAAAGTACACATTAGAAGGTATTAGGTAATACCGTTAAAAAGAACATGCTTCAATCATTTAATTGAAAATGCATAAAAGGGTGAACCTGTTAAAAATGCATAAATACATGACACCCCAAAATCATTATCTAGGAGTGGAACATTTTAATACACACAAAATAAGTAAACAACTATCGATAAGAAATAAGAAAAACTCGAGAATTGCATACATTGACATGAAATCTAAATTAATTATAGAGATGACATTTAGAAGAGTTACAAATTGCTCGCCTCCATCTAAAACATTTTCCGAGAGTAAGTTCTTGTCTTCCTCCGCATTCTTGGGCGTCAATTGATGGATATCCCAGGTCAGGCAACAAAATCTCAATAGACTTGGAAATATTCTTAGGCACAACCCTTGGCTAGGGCCGAATTAAAGGTTAGGAGTGCCTAGGCAGTAACTAAAGTGGACACCCTTCTTACATATTTAGTTAGTAATTTTTCCCATCAAATAAATAAATAAAAGCTACGTACCTTATTTTAAAAAAAAAATTGTATAAGGATAATAATAAATCACTAATTTAGACAAATTGGTATACAAAAGAAAAATATATATATTCTATAAAATTTTCATATAAGTAAAAGTAATAATCAATAGCTTGAGAGAATTAATCACAGGAGGTGCTCAAAATGCAACAAATATATTTTTTTACAAGGCTTATTACTCATCTTATTTACCAATGTCAAGTAGGTGATGAGACTCAAAATGAACAAAGCATCATTTATTTGCAAATTAGTAAAACTTCTTAGGAGGCTCCCATGGTTTTGTGAAGAGTGGTATTTGGACCAAGCCTACAAATTCCTCCATAAAAATAGACATTTCCCTCAAAACATTAAGAACAAAGAATTAAATCATTCTTTCTTTCAATTATACTTGCCTCTACTAGCTACACCAATGACATTATAAAAATACGCGAACCTTTTCTAAGAAAAAATTCACACTTGAATTATCTAGAGCTACATTAGAGAAAGAGTAAAAATACCAAAAAAGTTGTATAAGCTTAAAAATATACATATTTATTTTTACTTGCAAAAATATTATAATACCTTTTATGTGTATGCATGAAATTTCTGCTACTTTATAATAATATCAATAAAATTAGGGTAAATAATAGTAATGTTAAGTTTTAATAATAAAAAAATAATGAAACTTTTTAGATTTAGGTGCCCCTAACTGTTGCCACCCTAGGAAGTTGCCTAGTCTGCCTAGGGCTTAATCCCCCTTGCCCTTGGCATAGTAACAAATAGAATCCCATCCAAGCACGCATCCGTAATCCCTTCGGCATTGACATCGTGCGTTAACGTAAATTTCCTAACTAGCAGAAATTTACACTGCTCTCCTCCTTTGCATTTCTGATTGCCCAGCACATTTTATCACCAACATTTTCTTGTCCTCCACTTGGACCTGAAAAATCCCTCATCAATTTACAGAACAAAACCATCGTCAATTAATAGAACATTAGATTAACGCAAACAAAGTATCTATCAAATCACCTGGATGTCTTACTTGGTCATCCCCGAACGTCCGCATAAACAATGTAAGTAGTCCTTGGGCTTCGTTTGATATCCACAGTTCCACTACCATATAAATAGCATGAATTTAAATACTACAATATGTGCACAAGCTACGAGATGTGCACAGGCTATGAGGAGTGACAGGGATCTACAAAGGTGGTTTCTATTCCTTGGTTTTGGATGGACAAACAGGATCATGCCATACTTTCAATGACAAACCGAGTCCAAGCCATCTAATCTTTGTCAAATGTTAGACAAGGCAAGGCTCAGTTCAACTAGTAATGCTTTTCAGCTTTAATAATTATAAATACCAAATGAAAAGTTATACATATCATCATAAATATTAATATTTAATCCAAGAATGCCACTTTCAAACTCATCAATCACCTTTGTAGTAAATGGGCACTTGTATTAGTGTAGGAAGATGATAAAAATGTTGATTTATGAAGTATCAAACCTAAATGATCAAAGAGAGGCAAGCATGCAATGAGAGGAATGGAAGGAAAAAGTGTTTCTTTTGTGTTCTTTTTGTAAAGGATTTTTAGTTGGATACTCCACGGATATGTACAAGTTAGTCTGGATACATATTTAAATGTATTTGACTATGTATGGATTATCTAAGACATATATGTATATGCTTCTACACTGTATTTGTATTGGATATATATCGTACTCATTTCCAGGCATTTAAGGGGATGTATAGATATTATGTCTAAAATAGTGTGTGTTGTGAATGTAAATACTCGTTCACTGATTTGAGTGGATTTACATACCTTCTAGAAGGTTCACTTGGAATAGTTTAAGGAAATTAGAAGAATCTACAGGTGGTTTTCCTCTTGTAGGTAAGCCTACATTTTTATAAATATATGGAGAAAAATTTCAATCTACAGGAGTACTTTTGTAGTAAGTACAATGTATCCTTTAATTAATCCTCTCTAATTTGGGGATATTTTGTGGATGTATGCTTTCCTTTGAATAAATCTTATGTTTTGGCTTCGCTAAGGTGAGTTTTCACACCTTTTCCATCGTTTACATGTACCTTTCCTTTCATAAAATATTGGTTCAACTATTCCATAAAATGGATATCTTGGTTAAAAAATTGATTATTATGGTAGTGTGTGTGTGTGTGTGTGTGTGTGTGTGTGTGTGTGTGTGTGTGTGTGTGTGTGTGTGTGTGTGTGTGTGTGTGTGTGTGTGTGTGTGTATTGTGTGTGATTTATACCAATTGGTGACATGATATAAATATGGGTTCATGCACATATTTTTAATATTTAAAAGTCGATAGTTGTTACAGTGTGCTTTGAATAAAGACAATATGGGATTTGTAGTTCAAGCAATCCTTTCAATGCAAAATTCTATCTATATTTAAATAAGGGTATGACATGGGTTTACAAAGTGGTGAAAACATTTTATTGCACCATCACATCAACACAAGATATGCTTCATCACTCCATGAAGAACCTTCTACTATAAACTAAAGTCTTTTGGCTTGAAAAATCTAGGAGCCACATTTCAACATGCCATGACTTATATCTTCCATGATCTCATCCATAAGATTGTTGAAGACTATGTCGATGATATCTTTGGTAAATCAAAACACCGAAGAGACCATTTATCCATTCTCAATGTGATCTTGGCATGTCTTTTATAATTCTTTCTTCACCTTATTCTTGCTAAGTGTGTCTTCGTATTTATCACAGGAAAACTTAGATTTATCATGTTTACTCAAGGAATTGAAGTTGACCCCGCTAAATTCAAATTCATCATCGAAATCTACCCATATTCTAATCTCCAAAACTTCCACAGGTCTTGAGGAATCTCCTATCCATATATCATTTTATTTCTCAATTATCGACCGACATTAACCTTTCCACCATATTCTCATAAAAGACATCCAATTCAAGTGGGATGATAATTGTCATAAAGAATTTGATGCCCTCAAATACTATCTATTATCACCACCTATGCTTACACCTCCATGTAAGGGGATCCATTCTATCTGTATATATCCATAACTGACCATGCCTTGGGAGCCACGCTTACGCCTCACAATAAATAAGGTAAAGAACAAGGCATCTATTACTTAGGACACACCCTTCATGAGTATGAAACTCACTATTTGGAAATTTAGAAGTTGTGTTGTTCCCTATACTTTGTAACTTCTACAATTTTTCACTAACTTCTTAATCACAAAACCTACGTTGTCACAACCTTTAACACACTTAAATATATAAATTCAAAACCATATCACATTGATTGCATCACTAGATGGATCATGCTCATGAATGAATTTGACCTTAAATTCATCTCTAAAAATACATTAAGGGGTAGGTCATTTCCAACCAATACAAAGAAGCTCGATTTCCTACCAATCAATTACCATGTGAAAAATTCCCTAACGAGTCAATCAATACTCTCAATTATGACAACACCCCTCTTAAAATGACCTTGTTCTTCAACAGTCTAAATGTAAGCAGGGGAGGTGTTGGGATAGTCATAATTTCCATTTGTGCCACTCCTATCCCGTTATCTTCCAATGCACTAACAACATGGCATAATATGAAGCTCTTATCATGGGGTTTCAAATGTTTGACTTTCTTGGCATACAAATTCTTTTTATGGAGTATTGTGGATGTTTTTGAT
The DNA here is from genome assembly GCA_018340775.1 of Taxus wallichiana var. yunnanensis. Classification (NCBI taxonomy): domain Eukaryota; kingdom Viridiplantae; phylum Streptophyta; class Pinopsida; order Cupressales; family Taxaceae; genus Taxus; species Taxus wallichiana. The sequence goes on along the minus strand of CM031241.1, from coordinate 70,443,489 downwards.
GATCCATGTGTTTTATGAACTACACATTGGGCGATGCCACAAACATTATGCTTGTAGCAAAGAGCATTGTTAAATATTAAGTGATGACATTGTTGGGTGATTTTGGGCCTTTGCTTCAATATATTATCTAGTTGGGTTAGAGCCCATAGTTGGAATTATACTTCACATTATGATGGCATAAATGTGGAGAATGCACACTTTGTGCCTTTTTCCTTAAGAAGATTATGTTAACATCATGTTTTGCAGGGGTTGTGAAGGAGTTATTATGAATGCATCCTCCACCCATGAAACCAACCTATGTGGTGGAATGTTCTCGGATCCCCACCTTTCAGCTTAGGTTGTTCCATCACTTCCACAAGATTCCCCATTTGCAAGATCCCATAGATATGTCTATGACCATCTTGTTATCTTCTCGAGATGACATCTTCATTTCATGTTTTTCTTTATTTATCCTCTAATTTTTGTATCATTCTTGGCAAAAAAACATTTTTGTCGATGTCCCTACACTACCAATGTTAGACACTACATCGAATAATAAGACATGATAGTGTCGAGGTTCTCGAATTGCACTTTTACATAGCTTTCACATAGGCCGATCTCACACTACTCTTATGTCTCTCATTGTTCCATTATTGATGTTAATAGTGCTTATGTTGCCCCTCCTTGAACAAGATTTCATTGATCGGGTATTTTTACCATACGCTTTTGCAACAACATACACCTTATCAACTTTAAAATATGTAAAACTATTTGATTATTTCTACTATTATAATAACAAGCCGCATATGAACTTGTAAAATTCTAGATCACGAAAATTCACAACACTTGACAATGATTTAACAAAAATGTGATAAGTGTTAACACTTAATTCCATAGTCACATATGATTAATTAATGCTAAAATATAGATTTGACACAAGCAATAAGCTAATAAAATATGAAACCCTAAGTGAAAGAGAGAGGAATGGACTTAGCTGATTTACATAATGTTTGGGACTAGTATAATATGAGAATATTGCTTAACATTAAGTGAAGAGTGTCACAAGTGCTTAGAATAAATTATGTAGGTCACGAAACAACCTGAAACGAGTGCCCACAAGAAGACAAATGTGTCCGGGTGCTAACAACCTCTACTCGTGCACCTATGACTATGAAAATGGTCAGGACCTAATTTTTGGAGTTTCACACAAGTGTCAAAAGTATTTTTGTTGATCTCCTTTATGATATATTTTGATTATAGAGGTATATGTAACCTGCAAGACTAATATTCACCCACAAAACCCATAATACCACATGAAATCCAAAAAAGAAAGATGTAATATGGGGAGTCAAATTGACCCCAACGGTCACCCGACATAGTGAACTTACAATTGAGTGTTGTATTACATGTCGGACTCTATGTAGTTCTTATAAGTGTGTGAAAGAATCATGCCCCAAGATTCCCTAGTATAAGTGCACTTGAGAATGGGCTAGGTAGATGTAGCAACGTAGATAGAATGTGTGGATGGTAAAATGAACTTCCCCTTCCTATGTTGTGTATGCAAAAGTGCGATCCCTTATACCTTTATTGAATGTCAAATAGATTATTTGAATTTCATAGTTGAAAAATGGAAGGATGGCCCATAAGAAAATAAGATTTCTAAAAGGTAAAAGAGGCCAAAAAATAATGTGTAAATTTGAAAGAGGTCGGTGCCACCTGTGCATTGGTGTCCGAAGTCATAAAATAATAATTAAAGTACCAACTAGGATGTAGGGTGTGGAAGACCATATAGAAAATAAGAAACACATAAAATAGGCCAAACATAGTTGTCAATTGCTATTTTTCTCAGTAAGGAGTCATATGAAGGATAGTATGTGTTTATGGACCTAGAAATGTACCTAATTGTATAATTTTATGTCTACATTTTCCCCCACTTTTTGTTGTTGAGTGAATACTCGATAACATAAAGTATTTATAATTTGTGTACCTTCTATCCTTGTAGAGTGTGATGGTGATAACATGTCGAGTGGACAAGTAAAACATGAAATACGTGCAAGATGAAGCATGGAAACTAGAAAAAGAAAGTGACCATAGGGGTGAAGTGTATGCATGTTGTACCTATTGTTGTTGTAAATTGTTGAAGGGCACTTCTTGTTCCATATTAGGAATGGACTCTGTAAAATGAGAGTGAAGAATTATTCAAAGATTTATATTTGAAAAATTTGCATAAGTATGTAAAGCATGTAAAAGTATGTAAAAACGGTAAATGGAAAGTGAGCACCTAATTTACAAAGAGTGAAAAGGATAGTAAATGTATTGAAATGCTATAGAAGATTTAGTTATTTAGGTGATCTCATGCCAAAGAGCAAGTGTTGGGGAGAGAGGTCTAGTGCTACTTTCCTTCCATGACTCTACCCTGATTATAAAACACTTCAGATGGTGTGATCTTGTTGTTGACATTTCTCACACCTATGTGAGAGGTCAAATCAAAATTTTATTTCTCATATTAAAAGGGTTAGGCAAAGTGATCTAACTAAGGGAAAAGGGGGATGAACTATTGTTATGTTTATTTCAGAATGTCAATCTTCCTCCTAGGATGTCTTTCCATACATCATCTCCATCACGTTCATGCATCATACCTTCAAGAACTAATGCAGGACCCTAGCATAGAAGGGAAAGACATGATATACTGAAGATGGACATCCAAAAGTGAACAAAGGGACAATCCATTTCAGGAAGTGAAGTAGGTTGCTTCATTCACTCATTTTAGTTTTAGATTTCATCAATGTACATTGATTCATTACTTTATGATTTTGTGAAATTACTTAGTGTGTTGAGTTGAAAAAGTTCATTTAACATTACATTAATGAAAAGGAAATGCAAAAGAAATATTTACAACTCATCACAATAATTTATTTTCATTTATTTCATAATTTAAATGTATAGTTGTCCCACACAAGCTATGGGAAATAATTCTAAGGTACAATAGAGAAAAGAAAATGCATGTATATGAAACTATGAATGTAAGAGAAGGGAGAAAATCCATCATTTCTTGGATTCTGATCGATTTTACCCACAACTCCTTGGCTTCCATCTTCCACCATCTCATCTTCTTTTACTTTCAGCAAGCACCTGAAAAAATGGAAAAACATTCTATTAGAGCTCCGGATTTTGACCACTCTCTTATACTCACATCTTCAGACATATGTAATTTCTTCAAAATGTACATGAAGATCATAAATTAAAGGAGAGAATGCATGATACAAAAGATTATAGGAAGAAAATATAGCAAAATATCATCATGAAAAGAAATCAACAAGATAATGAAAAGAAAGGCCTATAACCTTCACTATTTACTAACTAGTTCTCTTAGTGTGTAGGGACAAGAACTAAAAAGTAAAAGACAAGAAAAGGAACCAAATTAGTTCAACATATAGTCGTGTGAATATCTCATGACACATTGGAAATAAGGTTCAACATATAGTCGTTTGAATATCTCATGACACATTGGAAATAAGGTTCCTCAAGGAAATAAAAATGGAAGCTCAAGGAAAGCATTGATTTCAGATTTAAAGATAGTTCAGTTTTATACCTTATAATACATCTACAACGAGTTATGGAGAGATTAAATGTTAATTTTCAAATCATGATATAGGACATAAATTCGTTCATAGTCATCATGCTACAACTTTGAAATGTTGCATATCTTTGGAATGATCAATAAATAAGAATGCATCTACTTTAAGGAAGTAAAATCACACATTGTGTTGAAATTGCAACAACTTTCTTTTCTTCCGAGGGAAGTGAAGCTCTTAGTTTGACCACATGATAAATGAGAGTAATACAATTTCAAGCACCAAAAATGATACAATGAAGAAATAATCACTCAAAAGGAATTTATACACACTAGCAAGGAAAAGTATGTTCTTAAGTGATCATTAAGGATTATTCAAGCATCACAACCCTCTCGTAAGGATCAATGAAATGTTACAAAGAAGTAACTAATTTTAATTTTAAGGTTTCAAGACCCGGATACTCATTTCATGCATCTTGCAAATTCGTATTTTTAAGGTTTGTTTTCCTCGAGCAAGAGAAATCAAATATGGATGGAGTTGCTTTGACATTGGCATGTGCACACAAATTTTATCAAAAGCATTCACTTTGGACAAGCAAATATGTAACCAAATAATATGCATCTACAACTAATTATATTTTGGGAAAGCTAAGAACATAGTACAATTTTTTAGAATTCCTTATATCTCTCTCAAGACTTTATTCAAAGCCTCCACTATGCATCTTAGAGAAAATTCATCACATAGGTTCCAATGTGCCTTTTCATTTAATAAATCTTCGAGTTTAGGAGAGAAAATGAAGTGGTTAAGGACAAAGTGTTTGTGCATAGTCATATATTAAGTTAGTATGCGAGTTGGAAATAAAACCAATATCAAGGAAGGCTAGAGTTACAAGTTACAAGCTCACATTTCATAAACACCCATATTAAGTTCAGAACCTAAATGGCCGAGTTGTGTTTTGTTAGAAAAAGATATAACTTAATCAAAGATCAAACAAACACTAAATAAGTCACCCAAGTAGGCCAATAATGTGCAAAAGGATGTTATGATGAAATCAACTAAAAACAATAAGGAAATTGCAAGTTGTGACATTATTGAGACCACTCGAACCCAGAGCAAGAAGTTAGAATGAAAATGGAATCTATACTGCAAGATGAAAAATAGAGTCTTTCTATTTTCAAATAGAAAGTCATGAGTTTTTTAAAATTGGGTAGATCAACCTAGAATACTATAAATGGTGGCCATAAACCAGCCGAGTTTTGACAAAAGTAATGAGCTATGTATTCAATCAAGAACGGTATGAAAAACGAGCGCAAAAGCATAGCTTCAACATATAGGTTTATCTTGAAAAGATACACAACAACAAGCAAAGGGGATCACATACTCCAAATTGATTTCTTTTTAGTTATTTTTCTCATACTCTTCATACATTTCAAGATTGGCTCGGTGCTTTTGGAGTTGTATTTAATTACATGCAAGAGTAAAACTACTCTTAGAACTAAATGTGTCGAGCTTGCAACTCCACCTCTTTTCCTATATATTTCATGCTTTACTAGCATTGAGAGGAGGATTTTGATGTAACGAGGTGGGAGAATTTTCCAACAAGTGCCCCTTTAAAGAGAAGAAGTATTTTTTCCTTTCTATTCACTTTACAATGATGTGCATTTGAGATAACAAGTATTGTGACTAATTTTCCTTGATTTTCTATAAGTTCATGCTTAAACTATCTACCATGTTGCAAAAGCAGTATTGTGATCAATTTAAGTGTGCACGCTTTAATTTTAAATTTTTATTGCGAGTCCTTCCCTTAAAAATTCAATCATGTTTTCGTGGAATCAACCTACAACCCTCTGGATTATGCATGCCTTAGTACTTATTTTTGTCAAATTGTGCACGCCCCTTTCCCAATAAACCCCAAAACCTTTGGTGTATCACCCCATTTTATAATTTTCAATTTACTTTCTTACCCTTAACCCCACAAGCTTAGTTTAGGGATATGCCAAAAGGAAACCAACCCTTTAGAATCTAGAGATTCACCTCATGCCAAGGATACGCACAACTCATGAGGTTTATCAATTGTATATCCACGAGTGAGGAAGGCGAGAGATAGAAAAATCTTCCATTCCTTAGATAGGGTGCGATTTTTAGATAATGTTTTTTGCATGCCCATTAGGACTAGAATAATATTGTTGAGATCAAAATATTGAAGAATCATAACTCATCTGGTGACTCCATGAAGCTGATTTTAGACTAGTACAATGCTTTTCATCACCAAGGTGACATCAAGTTTTTCAGTTACTGTGATTTTGAGGTGTTTTTCATATATATATCATTATTGTTTTTTCCATGCATCCTATTTTCATAAACAATTGATCGAATTTTCTATTTTCCATATTTTATGAGGTCATGCGGTCATGAATCCCCATTTTTAGTAGAATTACCAGTCAGATCCACCTCCATTTTATGAGATTCCCATCCAAGTCAAGTTATAATGCCTATCAAAATGAATATCCCCATAACCCAAACTTTTCTAATCCAATATGATAATCATTATATTTTTCAAGACCAAGGTTATGTAGAAGATTTTTCCGATTATACGCAGGAGGAAGAATTTGAAGGAAAATTCATAGAATGGAGCAGATCATGCAATCTTGAAGGAGCATAAAAAATATTGCAAGCTAAACGACATGGTTTTAGGAAACCCTATCAATGGGGAGGTCCTATACCTACTTTGCTTAGTCAACAAGATAGGATTGAGGTAATGAGTGAATCCATTACCGAAATGGTTGGTTTTATTTCATCTTTGCAAGTATTAGAGGATGATGGGCATCATGTTGAGGAATCTTATCAATGGGATGTTCCCACTTACCTTTCCCCTCAAAATATAATGCCTATCCCTTATCAATAATTGCAACCCAACTCTCAAATTCTAAGTTTTCATGTTGCTACAAATTCTACCCCCTCTATTCCACAATCACCATCTAAGCCCAATTTTTAGTTTCTAAGCTTTCTTTCTGTTGTCAATCCAAATCCCACTTCTTCACATGCAGATTATGGACCCCACTCCTCTACCTAAAAATTGTAAAATAAAGTTGAGAATCAGCGAACCAATCCTCCTTCATCCATAGTGCCATTCATGAAGGTGAAGATAAGAAAATTAGCCAAGAGGGGCAGCCAATTGAAGAAAATTGTAGGATGGATTTAATGTAGAATTTGTAACAATGGGTCTCAAAATTTTAATTTGACCATGTTCTGCAGCTTAGAGAAGGAATGCACGCAAGAGGTGGAGTTTTATTTTGCAAAAAGAGCAAGCACAAGAGGGAGACGATCAATAATCTTTATGTTCTTCACTTCCTCAGTAGCATGCATGAAGGCACCATATACAAATATGTTACCGATTCACCCCACTTGCAAAATATGAAGAGGAGGAAGAATATGTTTCAACTAAAGAACAACTTCATATCATATTTGTAAATGAATCAGTAGTTTTAGTACATGAACAATATGTTTTCAACTTGATAAACTTCCTATTAAAATGATGAGGATGGTAGTAATGAAGAGGAGAACTTAGGAGAACATCTTGCTGCTCAAATTAGACCTTGTGAATAAAAAGTAGATGAGTTTGATCTTGAAAACTTATTTCTAGATGAGCATGGGGATGGGGATAGAAAGGGAGAAGAAAATTTTCAAAGTGATCACGATGATGCAGTTGAATGTAAAGACCCAAGTTTTTTTGCATACTTGGATATTATTGCACTATTGGAGAGTTGTAGTGGTTCAAGAAGGTTATTAGAAGATGTTGCAAGTAAGAAAGATGGGAAAATAGCTTTCAAAAAGGATGAATTTGACCTTCTCGAGTGCATAATGGATCAAAATGAGGTACAAAAACTTGAAGAGGTAGAAAAGCTTTTAAATCAGCTTGAATGCCTCAAGGATGAAACAAAACAATAGTTTCATGAAGCAGTTCAATGTTCTAATAAATTTCAAAATGTACTTAGTGATGGAAAAGAAGACAAGTGAAATAGAATAAATCATAAAATTCAGTTTATCCACTATTAAGAGGCCATGTCATATCTGGTACTTGGCTGGTTTGGAGCAAATTTCAGCAGTACCAAAATTCGTATTTGTTACGCATCACAAAGAAGAGTATTACGTTCTCAATAATCAGCCCCAAAACCTCTCAGAACAGCTTGTGGATTAGATAGAGGTGTATTTCAACCTTTGGACTAATATTTTGAACCAATTAAAGGTATATATCTTGTTTCAAGCTTCGTCATGTTACATGTTTTACAAGTTGAACAAATGGTCTCAGTTATTGAGAAAGGGAAGCTACTTTTCACATCCTACGTCAAATTTCATTTATCTTCATTTATAACTGGTTAGATTAGGGTGGGTAGGATTTTCATTTCAATAAAGTGCTCACACACACTTGCAGTTGTTTTTCAATTCAATAAGTGCATTTTATTCACATGATATGGTTTTCTAGATATGTTCTTGTTTTAGTTTTGTTTAGAAAGGTAGAATTTTCATTATAATGGGGAAAATTTGGTTTGGTATTTTGAATCCATGCCCAATAGATGAGGTTAAGGCAATCGGTCTTTTTAGCAAGTCAATCAACTCAAAACTTTGTTTCTTGGATTGAAATGGTTAGGTGAGTGATCTAACTAAGCAAAATGGGGATGAACTATTTCTATGTTTATTTCAGATGTCAATCTCCCTCCTAGGATATATTTCCATACATCCTCTCCATCACGATCGTGCATCATCCCTTCAAGAACTAATGCAAGACCACGATATAGAAGGGAAAGACACGATAGATCAAGAAAAACATACCAAAGTGAACAAAGGGACAATCCATTTCATGAAATGAAGGTGGTTGAAGCTTTCATTCATTTTAGTTTCATATTTTATCAAGGTACATCAATTCATTAATTTATGATTCAAGAAATTACTTAGTATGTTGAGTTGTAAAAATTTCATTCAACATTATGTTAATGAAAAGGAAATGCAAAAGAAATATTTACAGCTCATCACAATAAGTTATTTTCATTTATTTCCGTATTTAAATGTACATTTGTCCCACACAAGTTGTGGGAAATAAATCTAAGGTACAATACAGAGAAAAAAAAATTCATGTATATGAAACTATGAATGGAAGAGAAGGGAGAAAATCCATCATTTCTTAGATTCTGATGGATTTTCCCCGGAGCTCCTCAGCTTCCAACTTCTGAATTCTCATCTTCTTTTCATTTTTAGAGAACACCTCCAAAAGCTGAACAACATTCATTAGAGCTCGGATTTTGACCATTCTCCTATACTCACATGACTTTAGACATATGTAATTTCTTGAAAATCGAAAGCACATGAGAGAATACATGATAGAAGATCACATGTGTAATGCCTGTCCATTGTTCACTCTAGGCAAAGCGGCTGTCCCCACAAGCAGGGCTCCAAAATAAGTTAAAATAAAATTTTTGGCCTTGGTTAGCTGGCAGTTAGGTGGCAAATTATGTTTCCTATTTGGCGTGTTCAGTTTTTCTTCCTGGTTGGTGGCCGCACCTACCCCAGTCATTAATTCTTTTGACTTGCCATCCCCTGTCATGTGGTCTACCTCTTCTGCCCAAAACCACGAATGCTTGTTGCGCTCCATCAAATGCTGAAACAGATGAATTTGCTACGTGTTCTGGATGTGGTTTCTCAAAATCATGTTGTGCGGAGTAGTTTCAGGTGGGGCGTAGAACTCGAAATTCTGCTAGGAGTGCCGTGAGGAAGTATTTGGGTACTGCACGCAGCAGCCTACGAGTGTGAGAAGTAAACTTATCTTAGAAAATCCGTGGCCCAAGAGAGAGTGCAGTGCGGCAGATGCTGAGGGGTGAGCCCAAGGAACCGTTGGTGTTGATCCTAATGTTCCGGTTGCACGCGACCACAGTGGAGATCAGTTGTTGCAAAATCTTGCAGTTACGTAGAGAAGAAGCCTTTTGAGTGCTTCCAACGAGCAGGTTGTCCACTATGTTGTTATCTGTTCAGTTTGACTGCATCCTCAAATTGGGATTCTCCTTCAAGATATTTTCATCAAAATCGATTAAGTGACAGGCAGTGAGTGTTACCAGGAGACCCGATGAAATTTATTACGAGATCCTCTCTTGAGACCTTCTTGTTTTCGATGTAGCTCATGGGAGAGGGTCTCTTAGAGGTGGATCTGTTTCAGATCAAAATATTCATGAAGCACATTTTCTTTTCCATAGTAATGGCGCATTCTTTTTGTGTTGGTGACAGATCACACCCGTGGGCACAGGAGATCTATGCAATGTTGGAGAAAATGTCTTGGGGAGAGGAAGGTAGCAGGATATTTTTTTAGACCCGAGCAAACGAACTTTCAAGTGCATCCCGAGAGTTTGAATAAATTTGTTGGTAACCATAATGTAAGTTATCTCCATGTCGTGAGTCAGAATATTGATTGTTTTTATGCAAAAAGGAAACTCAAAGACAATTTTAGGGTTTTGAGTAATCTTCCAAAGCTGCACCGGATTTTTGAAATCACAAAAGGAACTAAACTTTCGAAGTTCAAGTGGAAAGGATGTTGAATACATTTCTCGGTGGTTGAGCAAGCAAAGATGAGTTATTTTTTTTTTTATGTGCGAGTTTATGTTTTGAGGTTTTCAACAAATTGGTTAATCAAAAAGAATGGAACTGTTTGAGTAAGGCCACTCTTCCATCATTATGCATAATCAAACTTGAAGGAGGTCCTCGATGTGCTCAAAGCCTTTTCAAAACACAAAAAAAAAAAGAACCAAGAAAGGTCTCAGATCGCTTATTCAAGAAACCAGTAAAAGTTGAGTCTATAACAGCGTAAGGAAGATGTTAAAGCTCTGGAATCTTGCAGAATGGCAACATTATCTTCTTGAAGTTCAAATCACAGTCGGGTAGACACTAAAGACACGTATATCTCAATAATGGGAAGCAAATGTTGTTCACGCTTCTAAATTCAAACTTGGGTCATTGTTAGAGAAGCTGATGAGTCTCTATTGAGCTCTAATCCCTCAAAAATGCTCCTAGCTCGATGAAGAAGTGCAAAAGACAGTTCTTGTCTTTTGACATTCCTGTCTCTTGAACTTGCTAGGAAAGGTGAACTGACCTTCTTGAGTTTTCAAGATTGAAAGGTCAACTTAGGAAGTTAAAGGGGTGGCTCAGGTTCTTTTGAAGAGTGAGTTAGTGTTGTGTGGAATCATGAATAAATAGATAAGAAAGGTGTTTGAGAATTGGACTGAGAATTATAGAAAATACAAGAGTTGAGAGTGAATGTTTGCACCGAGAGTTTGATGTTGTCCTCAAACCTGATGGAGGAAAAGGTTATTTATCATTACGGTAAATGCCTTTTGAGCCGTGGAGCGTGTGGTAATCATTATGTCTTGTGTCCGAGCTTTAAATCATGGGGTTGGCTTTGTAGCTGTTTTTCACCGCGTGAATGTGGCGATAGCTCGAGCTCATAAAGCACTTTGGGTTAAAGGAAAGCAACGGCATTGAAACAATCATATGCATATGGAGATGGCGTTTTAAACCGGCATGTTAAATCTACTCCTTGTAATAGTTTTCTACCTTCTTTCATCTTGAAATGAATTTTCTTTCCTACTTGAATAGCGCTGAAGACAAATGTTTTCGTGGTTGTTTATATCGCTTCCTGATTGTGTTGGTTGTTCCTTTAAATCTCGATCCAATTTTGTTGGTTTTGCTTGGAATGTTCTTTCCTCCCTTATAGCTTACTCTATTTCATATTTGTCTAAATGGGTTACTATAATTTTGAGTGATGCAATCTAGTTCGTAGGGAAGGAAACATTATTGAGTTTTGTTTGCTTATATGACTCTCTTTTAAAAGAATTCTGTGATGGTAGTTATAATTGAAGGTTACTAAATGGAAGGTTAAGCCTTCATATCTCTATTTGGTTGAATAAATACGTATTTCCTGTTTAGGGCCCTCCTGTTTTGCTAAAAGGTACATTAATAGTGACGTTGTGTTCTAAAACTTGTTTAAGCCTGTGGGCATTCCTTACTTTTTGTTTGATTAGAAAATGGCATTTGGGTTTTGCTTTAGAACTGTACATGGTTGACTGTTGTACCTAGTCTAGAGGAGGGATAACCTGGCATCTATTTTGGCCTCTACGTGTTGAGAGAATTACTATACCTACTTCTTGATGTAAACTCTTGTTTGATTAAAGCAAGGGGAAACATTGTAAGTTTAATTGAATGAAATCTCTACCATTTTTTTATTAAGGGTCGCAAGCAAGTTTTATTACTAGCCGGACTCGAAACAAAAGTTGTAGGTGAACCCATGGTATTGGACTCGCGAACTCGTTCTGTTAGATGACAGCTGATTTCAAGTGATATTATCATAGGTGGCTGTTATATTTATCTGTTTTGATATTTGCTAGACTTTTCCTCGATAAGCCCACATGGATCGGGTAAAATTTCCATCTTCTATACCTTTGGCAAGGAGTTCATAGAACTTCTAGGCATGACCGCACCGAACCTTCCCGATGGATATGTGCGTTGGTTCTTGTTTTGTGCTTGTACTCGTGGTAAGGTCTTTTGAGTCCTGGGGCATCATTGGTGTTTTACCCTCTGCGCGTATCGAATCCCTTTGTTTCAACTCGAATACCTTATACTTCAAACTTGGTTACTAAAAGGTCCCATTTTGTGGCCTTGTTAAGGAAATCAAATTTTATTTTAATGTTTATTGACATTTTCTCAATTATATAAAAATTACTAACGACTTTTGGGTTTAGTCTTCCCTTATATTATGTAGAGAAGTTGACGATTAGGATAGGGTTTGTTGGTAGAATAATGGCCCTTTCGTGTCTCTTTTGTACGCTTTTGGAAAAGTGGATTTGTTTTGGTTAACTAGTGCTACGTTTAAAAATCCTATAAGGAGGTAGTGGTAAACTCCTTGGTTAAAACCGAAACTATTGTTGTGTTCTTTTTAAGGGCGCGAACCCATATTACTATGAAGCCCCCCAGGGAGAATTGGATAACGTCGTTTTGCTTCGCGCCTACGATCATAATTAGTACGTTTTGTCTTATCTTGGACCCCTTTAGTTGGATGGAGTAAGTTTTGGATTCCAATCACGTAATCCATAGGATTACATGAAGGAGATATCAACACTCTTGACTTTCTTGTTCCTAACCCATAAGGTCTTGCCTTGTTTATGTGATTTTGTTCTAAGCTTAGTATTTTGACTTTCTCCTTGTTGGATGGTTTAGATTTCTTTCTCATGTGAATAATTTTAGAGTTGTGGTTGTGTTTTAATCCATTTTTGAATTAGAACATTTCTTTCTTGATATTGTTAAATGTTAGCTTACTGTTGCAATGTGTAGCCTTAACATGCTCAGTTCTTGCGAACTGACTTTAGTTAATATTTGTGTAGATGGATTATGCGAGTAGACTAGAGGAAAAGAGTGTTAAAGGTTCATCTATACAATTTTTGAAGTAACTTGTAAAAATGTCGAATGTATTGTAGAGTATTGTTGTTGTAATCATTGAAACTTTGGTTTGTTTGGATAACATGTGAAAGATGAAATTTGATTACCGCTTGGTTATGGGATATTCTAGTGTATTTTTAAATCCTTAGAATAGTAGTGTGGCATGTTCCATGTTATTACTCTCTTGCTCCCTAGTCATGGCTCAATAGAGATAGTATGTCCCTTTGATTTGTGCATCATGTTGGAATGAATTGATATAACCTTGTTTTGTTTCCGTAAACGAGTACTGTTAAACTTTGCTCTTGAGTTAAAATGTTGAGTTGTAAATCCTCCTAAGGCTTAGTAGCAATGAGTTGTAAGAACTATAAAGTGAGCTAGATAATCCTGATAAAAGTTAAACTAAAAATTTATATATATGAATATATTATGTAGGTGTGATCTACTTGATAACCTTTGAGACCTGGAACAATCAAGAGGAAACTATCTTTTGTAACGAAATATGAACCCTAACTTATTATTTATTTTTTATTTGAGCCAAGCTAATAAACATTATCCTTTTATGGTGAAATCTTAAATGATCTCATGGTGAAATCAATGGTTAGATTTTAGGAGATGATAGGATTTAATAAGTAGGAGGGAAATTGATTATTTAAACCTTAAATCTCTCTCTATCGTTTGAAATGTTCTCCTTTGTCAAACTTAATGAAGTAAAGTCTAGATGGAACATTTAACCAATCTTGATAAACTCTTAACCTCAATAATAGACCGATAGTAAAAATGTGACCACAAGCTAAATTCATTGTCCTGTCTGTTAACCCTTGCCTTGATTCATGGTGATATTTCTTAAGCAAGGTCAAAATTTAATCCTTAAACAAGAAGGCTATTGTTATGAACCCTAAGCGGTACTTTTCACTCAATCGGAGCTTATGCCTTCACCTGTGCAATAGAGTTGTGGAACATGTGTTAGTGGCTTGAGTAAGATTAATTAACCTTGTAAGAAATGGAAAATGTTCTAAAATCAAATGAATAAGAAAGATTTGGACATCAAATTGATGATCCTAGTTTAGAAAGCTTGGCCTTAAGTTATTTAGTCAAACAGTTGAAAAGAAAGAAGTTCTTCCTTGTGAAAAGAATTGTGTGAATCGTTACATGAAATTTTATAAGAACGTAAGTTAAGAATTAAGAGACACTTTAGTAAACAAGAAAATTTAACAAGAAATTCCTCATGGGATGCCCTAACTGTAAGTGTGTTTTGTGGTGGGACTCCATGTTGTTCTCAAAGAAGAGAAAAGTAGATTGTCCTTGATAGGTGTGAACGTTTCCGTGTTGCCTTTATGGTCATCCTTGTACCAGGTTGTTCACAGTGCTAGTTGTATCCTTGGTGACGACTTGTTGCGTCATGTTATGTGTCAAGCAAGTCAAAAAAAAAATATATCCTGTATTTCACTGTGTTGTCCTTGTGTTGGTATTTTTGGTGTGTTACACTTTGGTATCAGAGCGTAGGTTCATGCTCTCGAACCTATGGGCCGGATTGGTGTTATATGATGATGTTACATGGTGGTGGTGGTGGTGTTACATGATGATACTGCATGATGATGATGATGTTGCATGATGATGATTTATATTGGAAGAGTAATGTGCTTTAAGCGTGATGTGATTATTGTCGTAATTGTGATATTGTGAACGCACGTGATGTGTATGTCACTCAGTGCGTATTTGTCATCATGTTGATGTGTTGGGGATGAGAGTATTCTCTCTCCTTCTTGTGGATTCTAGGAAGAATTCACGTGTGAATTATTGTTGTGATGTGTGAAAAGAATTCTAATGTGGATGACGTAGTGTTGGAGCATTGTGGCATATTGTGATATGTGGGTGTATCAATGTGTTGTATGACTAGTTGATGTTAAAAGAAACGAGTTGTATCATGATGTTTTTACCATGTTCTAAAGAAATGTGTGTACCACCTTGCTATGTTGCAATGGATGTTATGTTGTGATGTACTATGTTCATCGTATGTATGAGTTGTGTGAAATATGTAATGCTTCATGTTGTGATTTTGGGTCATATAGTGAGTGTATGAAACCTATCGTATGGTGATTGCACTTTGGGTGCAGAATGTGGTAAAGTGATGTGTTACACTCAGTGAATGTATGATTGTGATCTACCCTGTATACATACCATATGTGAGACGTTATGGTAGTTATGTGTGTGCCACCGTTATGTTAGTGATGTTGTTGTATGTTATGTTGTGAACCTTACGCTAACCGATCCTGAGGGAAATCGGTAGAAGTGTATGTTGAGAGTGAGGAATGGTGTACCATGGGTCAATAACTCGAGCTAAAACTCGGTTTAGTAGATAACATGTGATTCTTTCCTCTCTCCCTATGTGGTTGTATGTATGCAACCTTAGTGTATCTATGACTATGTTTAGCCTTGTCGAAGGGTGGCAGGATGATTCAGATGGAGGTGATGACAGTTGTATTATTGATATGTATTTTACGAGCTGAGGCTCGATGTTCCAAAAGCTAAGAACTCGTTGAGTACCCCTTTGGTGGCTAGATAAGGCCACACGCTTATCGTAATGTGACATTATTATAAGTTGATTTTATTCGTAATTGAGCTTTTTTTTTATTTTGCAAGGACCAAAGATCTTTTCTTGATTGCAATGCTTTACAATTTTGGGCATTTCCTTGGTTTGTGGCACTAACATGGGGATTTTGATACTAACTTTGGCTATTTGGCCATTTATTTTAGCTTGATTTGGGGTCTTCTTTTAAATTTGGAATTTTTACCGCCTTGCCCAAGGCTTGTACTTTGCCACTTGGCACTTTGATTGGATTGTTGTGCTTTGGTTCTAATGTCGTGATGTGTGGAATAGGGTCATGGGGATGCACCATGGATTGGTTGGACCTATGGACCCACTTTGTTGTATGGGGGTACGCCCCAAGGGGTACATATAACTAGCGGGTTGTTGAACCACGCGTTATTATGTCACTTGGGTTAGGAGTGTTCGAACTCTATGTGTCTTGGACCATGGGGACAACCGGCCTCCTTGAGGGAGGCATAAGAGTTTGAGGAGGCAAGAGACTTGAGGGAGGCATAAGAGTTTGAGGGAGGCATAAGAGACTTGAGGGAGGCATAAGAGACTTGAGGGAGGCATAAGAGTTTGAGGGAGGCTTATGATATTTGTCTGTATGGTTGATGTTTCAGGATATATGTTGAGTTATTGTGATGTTTGGTAGTGGTCTTTTGATGTATGTGTTACTCATGTCAGATGGATATGTGTTGTGATGTTGTGGACATGTCATTGATCCCCTTGTGGACACTATGTACCTGTGGCATTTGTTTGGTGTTATGTGAGTTTTTCATTGATGTAAATTGAGGAAATGTCTAGTGGATCAGTAGTACTCTTTTTGGTTAAGTATTTTTGGTATGTCGGAGTCATTGATGTGTGACAAGTACTATGTTATGTGGAGTGTGCCTATTCTATTCCGTATTTGAGTAACCTTTTTGTGGTGTAATACAATCATGGAGTATATACTTGTGTGCTTGTGAATCAGTAGGGTCTTGTTGAACTCGATAGGGTGTTGTGTTAGCGCTTCATGTTGGGCACCCACAATAAGGAATAAATCAAAAATCTTCATGATGATATTTTAAAAAGAAACTAAAACTAGAAATAATGATAATGGAAAGAGACTAATGAAATGATGGAACAAGAAAGAACTCGCCATCTTCACGAAACATTGAAAGTTAAAAATTCTACCAAATGTTCCTAAGGCTACCCTGTGGTCGTGCTTTAATCAGTTAAATTTTAAACCATAAGGTGCAATGTCTCCTCTACCTGTTCTTGGTTGCGAACCATTTCCTTTCCTCTGTTTAATGTCGCATCGAGGACGATGCTTTCTTAAGGGGAGGAGAATGTAATGCCATTCCATTGTTCACTCCAGTGAAGGTGGCTCTGTCCCCCCACACCAGGGGCTCCAAAATAAGTTAAAATAAAATTTTATGGCCTGGTAGGTGGCGATGGTGGCGAATTATGTTTCCTTTTGGCGTGTTCTAGGTTGGTGGCCTTTCCCCCATTTATTAATTCTTTTGACTTACCATCTCCTATCACGTGGTCTACTTCTTCCGCCCAAAACCATGAATGCTTGTTGCATCGCTCCATCAAATGCTAAAAGTGCATGAGATGAATTTGCTGCGTGTTGGGGTGGGTTTCTCAAAATCGTGTTGTGCGGGTAGTTTCAACCTCGAATCCATGGGCGTAGAAATGAATTTCTCTAGGAGGCCGTGAGGAAGCATTTGGCTGCATGCAGCAGCTACAGGGTGGAAAAGTAAACTTATCTCGATCTAAAATCCGTGGGCCCAGAGAGAGCTGAATGGGCAGCTAGCCTGCTATAGGGCGAGCCCAAGGAACCGTTGGTGTTGATCCCGATGTTCAAGTTGCACGCGACCACGGTGGAGATCATTGTTCAGTCAAAAACCTTACAGCAGCTAGAGCAGTCCCATTTTGAGTGCTTCCAATGAGTAGGTCCAATCTCCTTCCTGTTGTTTTCTATTCCCATTTAGATGCATCCTCAAATTTGGGTTTTCTCCTTTCGAAGTATATTTTCATCAAAATCGATTAAGTGACAAAGATGTGAGTGTTACCGAGAGACCCGATGAAATTTATTACAGAGATCCTCTATTTCTTGTTTCTACGATGTAGCTCATGGGAGAGGGGGTCTCTTAGAGGCAGATCTGTTTCGATCAGAATATTCATGAAGCACGTTTTCCTTTTCCATAGTAATGGCGCATGCTTTTGTGTTGGTGACAGATCACACCATTGGGCACGGAGATCTATGCAATGTTGGAGAAAATGTCTTGGGAGAGGAAGGTAGCAGGATATTTTTTCAGACCCGAGCAAACGAAATTTGAAGTGCATCCGGGAGTTTGAATAAATTGGTTGGTAACCATAATGTAAGTTATCTCCATGTCGGTAGATTTTTGTTTTTATGCAAAAAGGAAACTCAAGATAGTTTTAGGTTTTGAGTAATCTTTGAAAGTCCACTTTATTTTTGAAATCACAAATGAACTAAACTTTTGAAGTTCAATGGAAAGGATGTTGAATACGTTTCTCGGTGGTTGAGCAAGCAGTAGTATGAGTTGTTTTTTTTCCATGTGCATTAGAGTTTATGTTTTGAGGTTTTCAACAAATTGGTTAATCAAACAAGAATGGAACTGCTTTGAGTAAGGCCACTCTTCCATCATTATGCATAATCAAACTTGAAGGAGGTCCTCAATGTGCTCAAAGCCTTTTCAAAACACAAAAAAAGGAACCAAGATGCAGAGAGTCTCAGTATCGCTTATTCAAGAAACCAGTAAAATTTGAGTCTATAACAAGTAAGGAAGATGTTAAAGCTTTGGAATCTTGGTAGAATGGCAAAATTATCTTCTTGAAGTTCGAATCACAAATGGTGGACACTAAAGACAGTATATCTCAATAATGGGAAGCAAATGTTGTTCACGCTTCTAAATTCAAACTTGGGTCATTGTTAGAGAAGTCTTGAGTCTCTATTGAGCTCTAATCCCTCAAAAATGCTCCTAGCTCGATGAAGAAGTGCAAAAGACAGATTCTTGTCTTTTGACATTCCCTCTCTTGAACTTCTAGAAAGGTGAATTGACCTTCTTGAGTTTTCAAGATTGAAAGGTCAACTTAGAAGTTGAAGGGGTGGCTCGAGGTTCTTTTGAAGAGTGAGTTAGTGTTGTGTGGAATCATGAATAAATAGATAAGAAAGGTGTTTGAGAATTGGGTGAGAATTATAGAAAATACAAGAGTTGAGAGTGAATGTTTGCACCGAGAGTTTGATGTTGTCCTCAAACCTGATGGAGGAAAAGGTTATTTATCATTACGATAAATGCCTTTCAAAGCCGTGGAGCGTGTGGTAATCATTATGTCTTGTGTCCGAGCTTCAAATCATGGGGTTGGCTTTGTAGCTGTTTTTCACCGCGTGAATGTGGCGATAGCTCGAGCTCGCAAAGCACTTTGGGTTAAAGGCAAAGCAACGGAATTGAAACAATCATATGCATATGGAGATGGCATTTTAAACCAGGCATGTTAAATCTACTCCTTGTAATAGTTTTCTACCTTCTTTCAAGTATCTTGAAATGAATTTTCTTTCCTACTTTAAATAGCGCTGACAAATGTTTTCGTGGTTGTTTATATCATTTGCCCTGATTGTGTTGGTTATTCCTTTAAATCTCGATCCAATTTTGTTGGTTTTGCTTGGAATGTCCTTTCCTCCCTTATAGCTTACTCTATTTCATATTTGTCTAAATGGGTTTCTACAAATTTTGAGTGATGCAATCTAGTTCGTAGGGAAGGAAACATTATTGAGTTTTGTTTGCTTATATGACTCTCTTTTAAAAGAATTCTGTGATGGTAGTTATAATTGAAGGTTACTAAATGGAAGGTTAAGCCTTCATATCTCTGTTTGGTTGAATAAATACGTATTTCCTGTTTAGGGCCCTCCTGTTTTGCTAAAAGGTACATTAATAGTGACGTTGTGTTCTAAAACTTGTTTAAGCCTGTGGGCATTCCTTACTTTTTGTTTGATTAGAAAATGGCATTTGGGTTTTGCTTTAGAATTGTACATGGTTCACTGTTGTACCTAGTCTAGAGGAGGGATAACCTGGCATCTATTTTGGCCTCTACGTGTTGAGAGAATTACTATACCTACTTCTTGATGTAAACTCTTGTTTGATTAAAGCAAGGGGAAACATTGTAAGTTTAATTGAATGAAATCTCTACCATTTTTTTTTTATTAAGGGTCGCATGCAGCAAGTCATTTACTAGTTTGATGAAACAAAAGTTGTAGGTGAACCCATGGTATTGGACTCGCGAACTCGTTTTCTGTTAGATGACAAATGATTTCAAAGGATATTATCATAGGTGGTGTTATATTTATCTGTTTGATATTTGCTAGACTTTTCCTCGATAAGCCCACATGGATCGGGTAAAATTTCCATCTTCTATACCTTTGGCAAGGAGTTCATAGAACTTCTAGGCCCGACCGCACTGCGTAACCTTCCCGATGGATATACATGCGTTGGTTCTTGTTTTGTGCTTGTACTCGTGGTAAGGTCTTTTGAGTCTGGGGCATCGTTGGTGTTTTACCCTCTGCGTATCGAATCCCTTTGTTTTAAACTCGAATACGTTATACTTCAAACTTGGTTACTAAAAGGTCCCATTTTGTGGCCTTGTTAAGGAAATCAAATTTTATTTTAATGTTTATTGACATTGTCTCGAATTATATAAAAATTACTAACGACTTTTGGGTTTAGTCTTCCCTTATATTATGTAGAGAAGTTGACGATTAGGATAGGGTTTGTTGGTAGAATAATGGCCCTTTCGTGTCTCTTTTGTATGCTTTTGGAAAAGTGGATTTGTTTTGGTTAACTAGTGCTACATTTAAGAAATACTATAAGGAGGTAGTGGTAAACTCCTTGGTTAAAACCGAAACTATTGTTGTGTTCTTTTAAGGGCGCGAACCCATATTACTATGAAGCCCCCTGGGGAATTGGATAACGTCGTTTGCTTTCGCGCTACGATCATAATTAGTACGTTTTGTCTTATCTTGGACCCCTTTAGTTGGATGGAGTAAGTTTTGGATTCCAATCACGTAATCCATAGGATTACATGAAGGAGATATCAACACTCTTGACTTTCTTGTTCCTAACCCATAAGGTCTTGCCTTGATTTATGTGATTTTGTTCTTCTAACTAAGGTATTTTGACTTTCTCCTTGTTGGATGGTTTAGATTTCTTTCTCATGTGAATAATTTTAGAGTTGTGGTTGTGTTTTAATCCATTTTTGAATTAGAACATTCCTTTCTTGATATTGTTAAATGTTAGCTTATCATTGCAATGTGTAGCCTTAACATGCTCGGTTCTTGCGAACCGACTTTAGTTAATATTTGTGCGTAGATGGATTATGCGAGTAGACTAGAGGAAAAGAGTGTTAAAGGTTCATCTGTACAATTTTTGAAGTACCTTGTAAAAATGTCGAATGTATTGTAGAGTATTGTTGTTGTGAGAATCATTGAAACTTTGGTTTGTTTGGATAACATGTGAAAGATGAAATTTGATTACCGCTTGGTTATGGGATATTCTAGTGTATTTTTAAATCCTTAGAATAGTAGTGTGGCATGTTCCATGTTATTACTCTCTTGCTCCCTAGTCATGGCTCAATAGAGATAGTATGTCCCTTTGATTTGTGCATCATGTTGGAATGAATTGATATAACCTTGTTTTGTTTCCGTAAACGAGTAATCGTTAAACTTTGCTCTTGAGTTAAAATGTCGAGTTGTAAATCCTCCTAAGGCTTAGTAGCAATGAGTTGTAAGCACTATAAAGTGAGCTGATAATCCCGATAAAAGTTAAACTAAAAATTTATATATATGAATATATTATGTAGGTGTGATCTACTTGATAACCTTTGAGACCTGGAACAATCAAGAGGAAACTATCTTTTGTAACGAAATATGAACCCTAACTTATTATTTTTTTTTATTTGAGCCAAGCTAATAAACATTATCCTTTTATGGTGAAATCTTAAATGATCTCATGGTGAAATCAATGGTTAGATTTTAGAAGATGATAGGATTTAATAAGTAGGAGGGAAATTGATTATTTAAACCTTAAATCTCTCTCTATCGTTTGAAATGTTCTCCTTTGTCAAACTTAATGAAGTAAAGTCTAGATGGAACATTTAACCAATCTTGATAAACTCTTAACCTCAATAATAGACTGATAGTAAACAATGTGACCCTGAAGCTAAATTCTGTTGTCCTGTTCTGTTAACCCTTGCCTTGATTCATGGTGATATTTCTTAAGCAAGGTCAAAATTTAATCCTTAAACAAGAAGGCTATTGTTATGAACCCTAAGCGGTACTTTTCACTCAATCGGAGCTTATGCCTTCACCTATGCAATAGAGTTGTGGAACATGTGTTAGTGGCTTGAGTAAGATTAATTAACCTTGTAAGAAATGGAAAATGTTCTAAAATCAAATGAATAAGAAAGATTTGGACATCAAATTGATGATCCTAGTTTAGAAAGCTTGGCCTTAAGTTATTTAGTCAAACAGTTGAAAAGAAAGAAGTTCTTCCTTGTGAAAAGAATTGTGTGAATCGTTACATGAAATTTTATAAGAACGTAAGTTAAGAATTAAGAGACACTTTAGTAAACAAGAAAATTTAACAAGAAATTCCTCATGGGATGCCCTAACTGTAAGTGTGTTTTGTGGTTGGACTCCAATGTTGTTCTGTCAAGAAGAGAAAAGTAGATTGTCCTTGATAGGTGTGAACGTTTCCGTGTTGCCTTTATGGTCATCCTTGTACCAGGTTGTTCACAGCTAGTTGTATCCTTGGTGACGACTTGTTGCGTCATGTTATGTGTCAGGCAAGTTCAGAAAAAAAAAAATATATCCTGTATTTCACTGTGTTGTCCTTGTGTTGGTATTTTTGGTGTGTTACAACATGAAGAAATGAGAGAATATTATCATCATTCAAAATCACGTCATCGTGTAGAAATAAAAAAGCTAATGAAAATAAAGGCCTATGGCCTTCACTCTTTTTTTAACTGGTTCTCTTAGTGTGTAGGTACAGGAACCAAAAATTAAAATACAAGCAAAGGAGCCAAAGTAGTTCAACATAAATTCATGTAAAGATCTCATGACACATTAACAAAAAGGTTCCTTAAGGCATTCATAAAAGAAAACTCCAAGAAAGCATTATTTTCATATTTAAAAATATCTTAGTTTAATACCTTATAATACATCTACACCGAGCTATGGAGAAATTAAATGTTAATTTTCAAAGCATGATACATGAAATACAGTCGGTCATAGTCATCATGCTTCAACTTTGAAATGTTGAAAATCTTTGGAACGATCAATAATTAAGAATGTATCTACTTTAAGCAAATACAATCACACATTGTGTTGAAATTGCAACAATTTTATTCTCTTCTCGTAAGTGAAGTTATTACTCTGAGCACATGATAAATGAGAGTAATACAATTTCAAGCTCAAAAACAATTACTAAGAAGAAATAATCACTCATAAAGGAATTCATATGCATTAGAAAGGAAAATTATGTTGTAGAGTGAGCATCAAGCATTATTTAAGTAGTACAACCCTCTCGGAGGATCAATGAAATATTATAAAGAATTAACTAATTTAAGTTTCGGGGTTTCAAGACCCAGATACTCATTTCATGCATCTTGCAAATTCAAGTATTTTTAAGATTTGTTGTCCGGAGCATGAGAAATCAAATATGGATGGAGTTTTATTTGAAATTGGCATGTTCACATAGATTCTATCACAAGTAGTCCCTTTGGAAAAGAAAAGATGCAAACAAATAATATGCATCTATATGTAGTTATATTTTGGGAAAGCTAAGAACAAAGTACATTTTTTTAGAATTCTTTATATCACTATTAAGACTTTATTCAGAGCCTCAATTATGCATCTCGGATAGAATTAATCACACAATTTCCAGTGTGCCTTTTCATTTAATAAATCTTTAATGTAGGAGAGAAAAATAAGCGGCTAAAGACAAAGCGTTCATACACAATCATATATCAAGATAATATGTGAGTTTGAAACAACAAAACAACCAAGATAAAGGAAGGGAAGAGTTACAAGTTACAAGCTCACATTTCGTAAACACCCATATTAAGTTCAAAACCTAAATGGCTGAGTTATGTTTTGTTCAACAAAGATATATCTGAAACAAATATAAAAAACACTAAATAAGTGACCAAGAAGCATGCCAATAATGTGTAAAAGGATGTTATGATGAACTCAACTCAAAAAAATAAGGAAATGGCAAGTTGTGACACTATTAAGACCGTTATATTGAAAATGAGAGCTATACTACGGAAGATGCAAAACAGAGCCGAGAGTATTTTCAAACAACAAGTCATGAGCTTTTTAAAAAGCGGGAAGATTAACCCAAAATTATATCAATGGCAGCCATAAACAAGGATAATTTTTGACAAAAGTAGCGAGTTGTGTATTCAAATCAAGATCGATATGAAAAATGAGCTCAAAATCATGACTTTAACATACGAGCTTATCATGAAAAGATACATACCAACGAGCAAAGAGGCCCACATAGTCCAAATATATTTATTTTTTAGGTATTTTTTTTCTACTCTTCATGCATGTTAGGATTGGTTTGGTGCTTTTGGAGTTGTATTTAATTACATGCAAGAGTATAACTAATGTTGGAACTAAAGGTGTCAAGCTTGTAGCTCCACCTCTTTTCCTATATATTTCATTCTTTTCAAGCATTGGGAGGAGGCTTTTTGATGTAACAAGGTGTTGGATAATTTTCCAAAAGTGCCTCTTTTATGAGAAGAAGTATTTTTTCCTTTCTAGTCACTTTGTATAGTGTTGTGCATTTGAGATAGTAAGTCTTGTGATTAATTTTCACTTGATTTTATTTAATTTTGTGCTTAAACTATTTTCCATGCTAAAAAATAGGTTTTATGATTAGTTTTAGTGTTCATGCTTTAATTATAAATTATTATTATGAGTCCTTTCCTTAATAAATTCAATCATTTTTCCTTGGAATCAACCAAAATCCCTCTAGATTGTGCATGCCTTAATACTTTTTTGTCAAATTTTGCATGTTCTGTCTCAAAACACCCAAAAACTTTATTGTATCTCTTGTTTCCAAATCACTGCACCCTCTGAATGGCCAGAATGTGAACAGGACGTTCGGTGTGATTGGGAAACATGGGATCACCTCTCAAGCTATGGAACTTGGGATCGAGGTGAAACTCTGGAGAAGGCTGACTTCCTCTTCTTAAACTAAGTGTTGTAGATTACTCCTAGTGCAATAAAATGGTTATCTAGACCTATGCTACTAACATTTTCATGGGTTTTAGAGAGAGAGAGAGAGAGAGATTTGCAGAAATGAAATGATACTAGGGATGGTGATGCACCAAATAAATGGTGTTTCCAGACTCAAGAAGGGCTGATTTGAAAAGGGTGTGTGCACCACAAGTCAACTTTACCTATTGCAACTTAGAGAGGGTACAACATACCACAGACTATGAATCATGCATTCCCTTTATTAAACTTGATCGGAAAAACAATCTACTAGTCTTCTAGTGAAAAGGATGAACTTGAGAAGGGTGAAAAATCACCATAGCTCAACCGCATGCAATACTCCACCACTTGATAAGCACAAAAACTCCAAGAACCTGCAATAGAAACGTGAACTTACATAGTGTACCTGAAAGCATGAGAAAGGCAAAAAGAAGTATAGAAGGATGAAAGGACCAAGATTATTCACAAAACACAAACTTTTATTACTTCAGCAACATGCACAATCCATCATACATTCAGAAGAGGCAATGGTTGCCATTACAATCTTGGAAAAGAGGCTTGAAAGTTCCCTCAACATACAAGAACAACTTGCAGAAGAAGACTCTTGAAAAATATACACTTGTCTCGAAGTCTAACTTGTCTAACCTGTTGGAATGAGCTTCCAACTTACATTTATAGAAGAAGTAATCGAAGAGAAAGAGGGGAGACATTCCTAAAATCTAGGCACTGGTCTCCATTATTGATTACATCATTAATTACACCTTCCCATTATGCCTAATAAATTCAAAAATTGAATCTATCTTCCATTAATTAAAATAATATTTTAAAAATAATATATGCCTTTTCATTATCTTGTATGAGGGTCTTGGTTTACAAAAGGAACCGACAGGATTGATGGCTTGCCAACTAGCTCGAAGAGTTGACTGACGAGCTACTAATTTAAACATGTCAGGGTCTTTATTAACATATTCTTGTTTTCGCTTGAGCTCCTCCTCCAATGCTTAATGGTCAGCCTACACTTCAACCGAGTCTCCTTAAATCATCACATCGAACCTTTTTACTAGCCGCTTTTAGCTTGGCCACTCCACACGGAATCCCCTTAGCTAAGCACTCCTCATGTTCAAGTTGATCGGCCTATACTTTACACATACTGCCATAACAAATCCCTGAAGACCACTTCATTACAGGTTAAGCCATTGACACGTGCCCAAAACTATATGTCCACAACGAGCCGAGTCCAAGCACATTATGTTGAGCGAGTCTCTCGCTTCCATCTCTGGTTAAGTTCCACACGTTCATTATCTTTTGCATGGAGTTCGCTGCCACGAATTGCGTTCGAGGAAGCATCTCTGAAACAAGCGGCAACATGTTCTATGTTGACTGAGTTTCCTTTTCACGTCAATTATTCAAACTCGAACCAACTTGGCCCAACCAACCAAAATCCCCGACATAGCTATTTTCAACTTGGATTCCGACCACGGTTTTAACATGCCAAGCTTGCCCGCATGGACTCCAGACTTTGGACGCCATTTTACCATACACTATTTTAGTCAGATGGCTCCCAATCTCCACTTCTCCACTAGATCGACACGTCCCATGTAATTCCCGCAACGAATCTTCCTGCTCCTCACCTGGCAATGTCGATCTGATTGAGTCGAGTATCTCGATGTTGGACTCACCACTCCGAGCGTCACTTTAGAGCGGTTTGACTTTGTGAAAATGGTTGAATTATCCTATGAATTTCCTACCTTCGGCTACATTGACATATTTATGGAGCTCGATTTTGAGCCTTTTTGTTCCCTATACAGCGAACCTCACTGATTCAATAACTCACCCTTTTGACCAGTAATTCGCTTACAGACTCACTCGATCCCTCTTGACTTCATTCCATCGAGCCATCTTGGCTTGCCCCGGTGTACTCCGTTGGAACAAGCTCAAGCTCGACGAGTGACCTGCCTCTAAAACCCCACAGCCTGGCCACATATGATTCCTTCTGACAAGTGAAAATCAGTTTGATTTTTGTGATAATATCAACCTCCTCATGCCTCATGTTACCCGTGTTGAGCTAGTTTTCATCCAGTAGCTCAATTATGCTTAAGCATTCACATATCCTCTGTGACTCGCCTCTTCTGCATTTTCAAATCCATCACCAATAACTCGGTCTCAAAGATTTTCTCCATGAGCCTGGCCTTGGCCTACATGAGCCCCCACTGAAAAACATGCAATACATTCGAGTCTCCCGAGATGCCTCAAAACAAACTAGTCTTCTTGGTCGGCTTTGCTCATTCGGGTAAGCACTGAACCAACCTTGGAACTCTCTCCTTTGCAAGATTGATTTGTCAATACTTTACTTAGTTTGCTTCAACTCATCATGATCGTGATACCTCCAGGGATCCTCTCAGCGATGTCATGGCTCTTCTTCCTTTATGAACTCAACTGAGTTTCCTCTCCCGCAACTTGACTCGTCTGCGATCTCCTACTGAGTTTCCCATGTTCAAGATCTTTTCACACTCGTCAGTCACTCAATCACCATATTCTTTAGCTTGACACATAGAGCCCTCCATTGCAATACGACCCACGAGTTGAACCCTCATTGATTCTCTCCCAACATGGCTCTCGAGCTCCTAATAAATGGTGTTGATTTTATTTTGAACATAAATCAAATCTCCTGGAGTTGTGAACTTCTTTTCCTCGGTTTTGCCATGAACACACAATGAGTTTATTTCGCAAATTAATCAAGTTGTCCCGTATTGCGTTGTTATCGAATTGTGAAATTTTGAACTCTAAGCTTCCTGGCCGTGTTCTACGACTATCTCTCCACGCGTGCTTGAGCTCATCATTGAGCTAACTCAATTCACCGTATAGTCCCATAGAGCCATTAATAAACTTGTTCGAGCTAGCACCTATCATTTTGGATTTGTTCGTGTTAGTTCTATTGTTATGCCTTCGAGCCATGCAAAATCACTATTATAGCACTGAATCAGAGTTAATGGTTATCGCCATCTTCATATGAGCTCACTGCATGAGCTCCTGTTCACTTACTAAATCGAGCTTGTTTTCCTTATCTCCTTGGTTCAACTACTTCCGAGTCCTTCAACTCGAGTACACCTGCAACAATCTAAACCTTCAAGATTTAGTCTCCATGTTTTCTTTCCGTCATAGGTTACCTATAATGCCAAAGTTGGCTTTGTTAGACTCGTTCATGGCATTAAATGATTTTCAAACTTATCCTTCCTCTCGGGTTATCTCACCCATTACATCTCTACGTCCATTCATTCTCACGCGAGCATAAACCACCCAATTTTTCCCATCAGATTCCGCAGGCTCGACCTCTCACTTGATGGGGAAAATCAAAACGTGGGACTGATTACATATGTTTCTTTATGACTTGTTCTGAGCTCTTTGAGTCATAGACTTACCGATATTCTACGAGCTCACCTAAATGTGCACCGAGTAACCATTCCAAACGTGACCCAAGCTCTTACCACTTTCCAATTCGATGACTGTACCATCGTGCTCTTCCCTCTGCAGCGAGCCTCATAGAACCTTCCACTTTGACCGCTTAGTCTCAACCTATGACTCAAAGATCCTCTGCGTGTTCATTCCCATATTCCACTTCAACCATAACATGACTTGCCTAATAACTTAGTAATGGACTCCGACTTCTTACTAAGTTGACACCGAGTTCTCTATCAACTTGACCCGAGATCTGCATTGAGTTGAGCTCAACTTGGTGCAATTCAATGCTAGGTGAGCTCACCTATGAAATTTATTAATTATTTTTATCATTTTATCTTGATGACGACCTGAAATGGGACCTCTGGGACCAATGTCATGATCTTATCGTAGTAGGACCCCATTGCCCAATTGTTTCATGTGTATAAAATTGGATAACATTTTTGGTGGCCTCTCGGGATGATTGCTTGTTAAGCATGATTCCAGTAGCCTTAAACCATTTATTGGGCATGGATTCAATGTTGGAATCTTGAAATTGATTTGATATTCTGTGATACATCCCGAAGTCTCGTTGGTATAATTGATCCTCGAACTCTTTGATAATGATATCCATAAAATATACTAAATCCAACAAATGCTTGAAATATTTGGTATTGTAGAATTTTGAATGAAGCGAGATGTGTGAAAATCTTATGGAAACTTTGAACCTTCCTCTCCTTGAAAAACTCCAATGATGAAACAAAGTGTGCAAATCAACACAAAAAAACAACAAAAAGGAAACCAAAAGAAAAACAACACACAACAATGTGCATAAGTACTTGGAGGAAAAAACCTAACTAAACTATATATGGGGTGTAATGATCTCAAGAGAAAGCTTTGAGATGTATCCCATTCACATGAATGGGCAATTCTTCTCCATTGATCCTAGATAGAGGAAATGAATTTGCCTCTTTGCAACTCATGATGATGTATGGCCCGCTCCACAGAGCATCAAACTTGGCTTTTTTTTCCTAGTTTGGCTCTATCTTCATTCCATTTGAGAACTAAATCTCCTTCTTGAAAATGCCTATCGACACCTTCTTGCCAAAATATTTCTTAACCTAAGCTTGATGTTGCTTCAAAGTCTTCATAGCCTTGTTTCGTACTTCTTCCAACTCCATGAGTTCAACAAACCTTATTGTGAGGATCATTCTCCATAACTTCAAGATGATGAGCCAACTCCAAAGAAGGTAATTCCAAGGAGAGTGGAAGTTTTTCTTCCCTTCCATATACAAGCATGAAATGAGAATCTCTGATGACCCTTTTAGGTGTGATTCAATATTCCCATAAAGCAGTCTTAAGTTGTGTATGCCAAGTCCTCCTGTTATTTTTCATCGTGTGTTTAATAATCCTTATGAGGTTTTTATTGCTAGAATCAGCCAATTTGTTTCCTTGCGGATAGTAATTGGATGAAGTATTAAGGTAGAACCCATTTTTAACATCCCATTCACTCAACTTCATACCAAGAAAAGCCATTGCATCGTATAAAATGACTGTAAATGGAACACCGAACTTTTCCAATATAACTTCCAAGAAATCAAGAACTTGCCTTCTCATTGGTCTCCTTTAATGCTACCGCCTTTGTCCATCGAGTAAAATAGTCATTACAGTAAGGACCCATTTATGTCCTTCACTAGATGGAGGATTAATCATTCTCGATGAAATCCAAACCCCATTGAACAAAGGGTTGATCCACTTGAATTGGATGTAGTGGGAGAGCTTTCAACTTCTGCTTGCCAGTGAAAAAGGCACATTCCTTACATTTTCTTACCCAGAGATGGGCATCTTTGAACAAATCCAGCCAATAGTAGCCGGCTCGCATGATCTTGGTAGCAATTGTTTGTGTAGAATAATGTCCTCTAGATAGGCTATTGTGAAACTCTTCTAGTATCTTACTTACCTATTCTGGTCCCACGCACCGAAGGAGAACACCATTCAAATCCTTTTGAAAGAGAATGTTATCTACCAAGACATATGGAATAGACTGAAGATGGAAAGTACGTATTTGATTTTTATCCATGTTCATAGGATATACTCCTGAGAAAAGGAAATTCTTCATTTTGGATAACCAATCAACTTGATCATCACTCTCATCAGTGTTTAGGAGCATCGTGTCCTCACCACCTTTTGATTCCATGTCTGCAGCAAGTTATTGACACAAACCTTTACCTCTAACAAGTTTGGTAAATTTGATATGCACATCGTACTCCATCACCTTTGTGATCCATCCAACATTCTTTCCGTTCATCTCTTTGTTTAGTAAAAAGTCCTTGACACCTAAATAAGACACCATTAGATGAATTTTATTGTTAGACAACATGCCCTTGAATTTCTTCAAATCTTGAATAACCGCAAGACTTGTTTTTCAACGAATGAATATTTGAGCTCATAGTATTTGAGGGATTTACTGAAGAAAGTGATTTGTTGATCCATCATGTTGTTGGTTTGCTGGGTGAGGATACCTAAAATGCTCTCTTGACCTACAAAAGCATAAAGGATAAAGTCTTTATCAAACTTGGGGTTCATTAGTGTGGGAGCTTAAGAAATGGTTGTTTTTATGGCTTCAAGATCTCCCTTCCTTCCTTTGTCCATGAGAATGGAATATTTTTCTTCAAAGATGGTTGTCATGGTTTAGCCAATAGTGTGAATTGAGGGATGAATCTCTACATGAAATTTATGGTTCCCGAAAACTCGAGACCCTTCCCATGACTTGGGAGAGATACAAACATAATTGAATGAATCTTGGCTGGATCGATTCACGTATTTACTCGAAACAACATGCCCCAACAAATTTCCTTTGTGCACTTTGCATAAAAAATACATTTCTTGGGGTTTGGTGAAACCTCAAATTCTCTACATCTTTGAAAAACTTTTTCCTTAGATGCATGATGTGGTCTTCTGCATGCTTAGAATATATAGTTATATCATCAAGTTAAACCAAGATGATATTGTTGATTAGTTCCTTAAATACCATATCCATGGCTCTTTGGAAAGTAGCCCCAGCATTGGACAATCCGAATGGAATTTTGTTGTAAGAATATGTGCCCCACTTGGTAGTGAAATCCATTTTGAATTGGTCAGATTCTTGGACCCGAATTCGATTGTAACCCGAATATCCATCGAGAAAAGAAAATATTTGAGATCCTGCCATTGTTTGAAGGATTTTCTCCATTGATAGAAGATGATAATGGTCTTTCAATGACGCACAATTCAAATCCTTGAAGTCCACACATAATCGAATATATTTGTTCTTCTTCCTTACATGAACCAAATTGGGTACCCAAGAGGAATGTTTGATAGGAAAAAATGTACAGGCCTCAATGAGTTTGGTTATCTCCTATCTCATTAGTGGCTTGATTTTGAGGATTAATTGGCCTCTATTTTTGATGAATCAGCTTGACATTAGGATCCAGATCAATGGTATGTTGTGCTAGACCTCGATCAAAACCACGCATGTATTTATAGCTCCATGAAAAAATGCCATGATACTCTTGGAAAATTTTGATGAAAGATTCTTTCTCTTCGAGGTACACACTTTTCCGATCTTTAGAAACTTTTCATTTGCTACCTCGACTTCCTCAAAATCTTCTTCTTTGACCACCATGTTAGAGCTTTGTCTTTTGGCTTGATCATCTGAATTGAAAATGGATTCCAGAGTAACTAAACCTTTTGGTAGCTTGTTGCTTTTCAATTGTATGATTTGATCACCATATGATTCTTGCAACTTATCTTGATTTTTCACAAAAAACCCTGCCTTTTCTTATAGGAAAAGGACAATTTTTTTCACCATCGAACACTTACCAGCTACTCACGTTATCGGGACTACAGTCAAACCACAATTTTGACAAATTTCTGCCCTTCTTTCATGATATCAATAGGTATGTCGTATTGCGAGCTAATTTTAGCAAGCCTATCAACGTATTTATTTTGATTTCTAGGAACTACATGGATTCCAAAAGCTTTGAAATATTCAATCAAATCCCGATTCGTTTATGTATGATCTTAAAAGTTCATTTTTGGATGCACTACGTGTCATTACTTGATGAAAAACTCACTCACTCTCTCCAAAAATAGTCACAACTTTGATTCCCTAGTTTTGTGCTAGATGAATTTTTTGCACAAGGGCCTCATATTCAACAACATTATTAGTGCAACTGAATTGCAACCAGAAAGATGAGAAGTACTTATCTCCCTCTGGAGAAATTAACATAACACCAGAATCGGATCCATTCTTGCTTCTCGATCCATTAAAGAAAAATTTCCACAGTCCTTCAGAACTTCTTGGTGTTTTGACAAGTTGTGGTATGATCGTATCTTCTTCATGAATATAGTATGTACCCAATCCAGTTTCCTCCAAAACTAGCAAACAAAATTATTCATCTGCCAATAAATCAGAGTAGGGATCATATTTATAATCTATATTTACTTCATCAAGCACTATATTAGGAACTTCTTCTACGAGAGTGGTTGGTTCATGATCGACATCTTCTTCTTCGAATCTCGATGGTGTAATTTCCATTTATAGGACTAGCGGTGGTGTAGGGTTCTACATGATTATGACATATTGGTTCCGCCCTTATAGTCACTTTGGTTCCATATAGAGTCCCGAGAATCATATGTGACCAATCGGTTGATATATAACTCGCCCATCTTGGCAATGAAATCTCGTGATAGGTAGATGGAAAAGAGAGGAGGGAGATCGATGACTCGATATATCTTGGGTGAATGATAAAACTTGGGCATGTGTGGATAGTAAGTTTAATTCATTTGAAAACTCCAAAAGTTTTAACGGATGTTCTATCCATTCGAACAACCCCTCTTATAATTGGTGCATATTGTATGCCTAGTACATCTACAATTTTTGTAGGCATCAATTAGCTCCTACACCAAATCGATCATGTAATTATGCACTAGGTGGTCACCAATGATCAGGGAAATATAAAATGGTGCCAGTTTGTTTGCCTTAAAAATAATTTTCCATTTTGGTTAACACAAACTCGTAGCAGTTACTGCACCACGACCCGATGATCCTTTAGTTGTACCAAAACTATTCAGAGCCTCTCGCAATAAGTTCCTCTGAGAGGGGATTGAGAGCGTGCCCCACATAGTAACACTCAGGTTGGTCTTCTTCATTTGTTCTATAATGTTGAAGGGAATTGCTCCAAATTTTTGACATTCCTTTGGGTGTTAGAATATTCTTTTGGAAAGTGCTTATTGGGAACTGTGATGCACAAGAACCTTCTTTCCTCACGTCTTGGCTAACGAGTGTGTTCTCGTGGTTTCTTTCCCACATCTTTATCAACCGTCATTTGTGGATGAGGCTATGAAGTGGATGCTTAATCAGATTTGGAAGGTTGAGGTTCCATTTCTCTCTTTTTGGAATGAGTGTTTGCCGCCACTGATGAGGACTTTGTATTCAACCTTCAAAATTCTTCTTCTTGCCAATTTAGCAAAGTGGTTTCTTCATGTGCCTTCACTTGATCTACTATCTCCTGCGTAGATGAATTTTTTGTTGGCTCTGGAGGGGTAGATATGCTTTGAAGCATAAGGGCCTGACGAAGAACTCCATTGGGACAAATATTTTGATTATGGGGTTGAGAACAAGGATAACACCATTCGTAGTCTTGAACTAGATTATTCTAGATAGTACTATGGATCTAGATGAGCTAGTAGCAAGAGGGTTCTAAAAGTTCAAAGGCTTGACATTCGCAGCTTGATTTGTAGCTTCATTTTGTGGTTGATTGTTCCCTTAAAAAGGAGGATGGTTAGCATGATACTTCTGATTTTGTGGCTGATATGGACAATTATATTGAAATTGTTGCCTCTTAAGTGCAACAAGCTCGTTCCCAAAAGTTTGCAACATCGATTTGACGTCAGCCAGATCATTCGAAGGAATGGATGTACTCACAGTGAATTGATTGGAAGTTGTTGGAACATGAGCAATGATTAGATGTTCTCCTGTAATTTCAGCAAACAGAGGCATGGGAGGCCTTGGCATGATATTTCCTACTTGAATTAAATATTTTTCAACTCTTATAGCAATTTCATAGACATCAAGAACAATAGTTCCCCCATGGATTGAATCATAATTACTATGTCACTGTTTCAATGCCCATAAATAATACAAGAATGCATTATTTGGAGATGGTCTTACGAGCATTGGGATTCGGTTCCAAGTTTTGTCAAACCATAAATTAAAGTCACTCATATATTCTTGAGGGGCTCATTTTATGGTAGTGATTTGTTCCATAAGTGATAGGTGATCACTTTTGTCCTCAAACTGCTTGCGAGCTTCGCACCTAACTCATTCCAAGTAGTAATGGAACCAACAGTTAAGCTTCAAAACCATTGAAGTGATTTACCTTTAAATGAAGTAGCGAGAAGTCTGACCACCACGTTATCCTCCGTAATACTATGCACTGCACAAATACTAGCCACATCCAAAATGTGCTCCCAGGAGTAACATTGGTTTCTCCAGTATAAAATGGAAAACTTTTCAAAGCAGGTACAAGTATATCAGCATCTCTTTGCGCTAATAGCAAGGGGTTGTTGGCATTGAAAGGAGGACAAACATTGGCTACCATGGCGACCAAGGGTCGACTATTCCTTGGTGGAGGAAACCTTCCATTAGAGGAGTTGAATGACCTCTACGAGGTAAAGCTACAACTGGTGATGTTGAAATGCCTCTTCTCCTTCTCTTTGGAGGAGACAAGGAAAGTTTGATATGTTGATAATTTCCTTGCTTTGAATAAGCTCTTGTCTAAATTCTTCGCATAAGTTAATGCACTGAGATTTGGAATCTAGATAAATAGAGTAGCTAGGTACTTTAATTTTTGCAAGTGAGAAGAGAAGTACCAACTCGTCCAATTGGGCGTGCCAAAAACTATTGTTGCCAAATCATTGCACCCTTCGAATGGCCAGAATGTGAACAAGACATTTGGTGTGATTGGGAAACATGGGATCACTTCTCAAGTTGTGGGACTTGGGCTCGAGTTAAACCTACGGAGAAGGCCGACTTACTCTTCCTAAACTAAGTGTTGTACTACTCCTAGTGTAATAAAATGGTTATCTAGACCTATGCTAACATTTTCATGGGTTTTAGAGAGAGAGAAATTTGTAGAAATGAAACTATACTATGGATGGTGATGCACCAAATAAAGGGTGTTGCTAGACTCGAAGGGCTGATTTGAAGAGGGTGTGTGCACAACAAGTCAACTTTACCTGCTGCAACTTAGAGAGGGTACAACATACCACAGACTAGGAAACATGCGTTGCCTTTGTTAAACTTTATCAGAAAAACAATCTATTAGTCTTCCAGTGAAGAAGGATGAACTTGAGAAGAGTGAAAAAGCACCACAACTCAACTGCATGCAATACTCCACCACTTGATAAGCACAAAACTCTAAGAACCTGTAATAGAAATGTGAACTTGCACAGTGTACCTGCAAGCATGAGAAAGGCACAAAGAAGTATAGAAGGATGAAAGGACAAATATTAGTCACAAAACACACAATTTTATTTTCAACAACATGCACAATGCATCATACATTCAAAAGAGGCAATGGTTGCCATTACAGTCTTGGAAAAGAGGCTTGAAAGTTCCCTCAACATACAAGAACAACTTGCAAAAGAAGGAGGACTCTTGAAAAAATATGCACTTGTCTCAGAAGTCTAACTTGTCCAACCTCTTCCAATTTACATTTATAGAAGAAGTAATCGAAGAGAAATTGCTAAACTCTGGGCACCTGGCCTCCATTGTTGATTACATCATTAATTGCACCTGCCCATTATGCCTAATAAATTAAAAAATTGAATCATCTTCCATTAATTAAAATAACATTTTACAATATTTTAAAAATAATATATGCCTTTTCATTGTCTTGTATGAGGGTTTTTGTTTGCAAAAGGGACCAACTCGGTTGATTGCTCGCCAGCCAATTCAAAGAGCTGAGTGGGGAGCTACTCATTTAAACATGTCGGGCTCTTTATTAACACGTTCAACTTGGTTTAGCTCGAGCTCCTCCTCCTCCAATGCTTAGTTTCCTTTTCACATCAATTATTGAAACTCGAACCAACTTGGCCCAACCAAACAAAATCCCCGACGTGACTATTTTTGACTCATAGCCCGACCACCGTTTTGACATGCCAAGCTCGGCAATGTCTTAACCCATGAAAATCCGCAAGCCCGTAGTGGGGAGTCGGGGACTCCGGAATTTGGATGCCAATTTACCATATACCATTTTTGTCGGATGGCTCCCAATCTCCACCAGCTCGACACGTCACACATAATTCCCCGCAACGAATCTTCGGGCTCCTCGCCTAGAAATGTCGATCTAATTGAGTCGAGTCGCTCGATGTTGGACTTGCCAATCCGAACATCGCTTGAGAGCGGTTTGAATTATCCTATGAATTTCCTACCTTTGGATACATTTACATATTTATCGAGCTCGATTTCAAGCCATTTTGTTCCCTATGCAGCGAACCTCACTAATTCAACAACTCACTTTTTTGACGAGTAATTCACTTGCAGATTCGCTTGTGCCCTCTTGACTTCATTCCATCGAGCCATATTGGCTTGCCCTGGTGTACCCCATTGGAAAAAGCTCTAGCTTGACGAGTGCCATGCCTCTGAAACTCCACGGCCTGGCCACATATGAGTCCTTTTGACGAGCACAAGTTAGTTTGTTTTCTGCAGTAACATCAACCTCCTCATGCCTCCACGTTACCCGTGATGAGCTAGTTTTCGTCGAGTAGCTCGTTTATGCTCAAGCCTTCACGTACATACTCTATGACTAGTCTCTTCTACATTTTCCAAGCCATCACCAATAACTCTGTCTCTAATGATTCTCCCCATGAGCCAGGCCTTGGCCTCAATGAGCCCCCACTTGAAAACATCTAATGCATTCGAGTCACCTGAGCTGCCTTGAAAAAAGCTGGTCTTCCTGGTCGGCTTTTCTCAGTCGGGTAAGCACTGAATCCAACTTTGAAATATCTCCTCTGCAAGCTCGATTCATCAATACTCGACATGGTTTGCTTCAACTCGTCACGATCGTGATAGCTCCTGGGATCCTCTACAACAATTCCATGGCTCTTCTTCCTCTATGAGCTCAACTGAGTTTCCTCTCCCACAACTTGACTCGTCTGAGTTCTCCTACCGCGTTGCCCATGTTTAAGCTCTTTTCATGCTCGTAAGTCACTCAATCACCATCTGCTTTAGCTTGACATACAGAGCCCTCTATTGAACTATGACCCACGAGTTGACCCCTCATTGAATCTCTCCCGACATAGCTCTCGAGCTCCCAATAAATGGTGTTGATTTTATTTTGAACACAACTCGAATCTCCCTAAGAGGTGAGATTCTTTTCCTTGGTTGTGCCATGACCACACAATGAATTTATTTCACAAGTTAATCAAGTCCTCATGTATTGCATTGTTATCGAATTATGAAATTTTAAACTCCAAGCTTCCTGGTTGTGTTCTCCGACTAGCTCCTACGCGTGCTCGAGCTCATCACAAAGCAAACTCAATTCACCGTATAGACCCACCGAGCCATTAATGAACTTATTCGAGCTAGCACCTGTCATTTCGGATTCGGTCGTGTTATTTCTATTGTTATGCCTTCGAGCCATGTAGACTCACCATTGTGGTACTGAATCAGAGTTAATGGTTATCGCCATCTTCATATGAGCTCACTACATGGGCTCCTGTTCACTAACTAAATCGAGCTTGTTTTCCTTATCTCTTTGGTTCAACTACTTCTGAGACCTTCAACTCGAGTACACCTGCAACAGTCTAAACCTTCAAGCTTGATTCTCTATGTTTTCTTTCCATCATAGGTTACCTGTAATGCCAAACTTGGTTTTGTTGGAGTCGTTCATGGCCTCAAATTATTTCCAAACTCATCCTTCCTTTCGGGTTAGCTCACCCATCGCATCTCTACGGCCATTCATTCTCACGCGAGCATAAACCACCCAAGTTTTCCCATCAGATTCCGCAGGCTTGACCTCTCACTTGATGGGAAAAATCGAAACACGGGACTAATTACATATGTGTCTTCATGACTCGTTCAGAGCTTGTTAAGTCATAGACTTACCGATCTTCTACGAGCTCTCCTAAATATGCATCAAGTAACCATTCTAAACGCGACCCAAGCGCTTACCACTTTCGAAGTAGATGAATGTACCATCATGCTCTTCCCTCTGCTGCGAACCTCATGACACCTTCCACTTTGACCGCTTGGTCTCAACCTATGACTCAGAGATCCTATGCATGTTCGTTCCCGTATTCTACTTTAACCATGACACGACTCGCCTAATAACGAGGCAATGGACTCATAATTCTTACCGTGTTGACACGAGTTCTCTATCAACTTGACCCCAGATCTGCACTGATTTGAGCTCAACTTGGTGCCATTCAATGTTAAGTGAGATCACCTATGCAATTTATTAATTATTTTTATGGTTTTATCTTTATGGCGACCAGAAATGGGCCCCTGGGACCAATGTCTTGATCTGATCGTAGTAGGACCCCGTTGTCTAATTTTGTCATGTGTGCAAAATTGAATAACAGTATCACCCCATTTTATAATTTTCAGTTTACTTTCTTGCCCTTAACCCTGCAAGCTTAGTTTAGGGATACGCTAAAAGGTAACCAACCCTTCAGAATTTGGAGATTCACCTCACACAAGGGATACCCACATACCATGAGGTTTTTCAATTGTATATCCAGAGAACTCAGAAAGAAGATAGATAGAAAAATCTACCATTTCTCAGACAAGGTTCACTTCTACTAGATAACACCTATTTTGTTCCTAATATCCCTTAGTTTTTTTGAATGTAATGTTTGTTCCGATTAAAATTGAGATAGAATGCATTCTTTTAGTTAGAGGATTGTTCATGTTCTGTGAAATTGCTTTGTGACTTGATGTGAACTGTGTTGATCTAAGAAGATTACTGTGTGTGCCTAAAGGAAATTAGCACCAAGGGAGGACACAGGTGCCCAAGTTCTCATGTTTGATCCTGACGCTAGTGTTTGTGTTGTGCTGAGGACCCAAGTCAGATTATGGGTCATTTTGAGACTATGTGACTTATTTGTTCTTGTACTATGCAGGTTTGTACTGAATCTCTTAGCTAATTTATGGGGTGACCGGTTTACCCAATGTGTTCCCCCAAATTTTGGGTGCATGCGACGTCACTAGGACTATGCAACCCAAAGAGAGGACCTAATGCTAAACTGAACTATGTCTCTACGCAGGGAGGGAATGTGCATGGTAGAAACCAAGGCACATGTAAATAATATGGCTTGTAAGATGTATTAGTATAAAAGTAGTAGGCATGTAATAAAAATAATGTAACAAGAAGGTGTGCATACAAGATGAACCGTGAAAAAATTGGTTCCAAACATGGGACATCACTCACAATGTCATAAGAAAATCATGGGCCGAAGAAGCCAAAAGCATACAAACAATGATCAAACAATACATAGGGTATATCTCGTAAACAATGGCGTATAAGTAGAAATCTATGGTAAGATAAGTATAACAGACAACCATGGTGGCAAAGAGTTCCTGCAAGGCAAATGTTGCACATGAAGTACCCATTGGCATGTTAAAAATATTAAAAACATGTCAAAGCATGAATATATCAATTTAAATTTGTGTGCTAGTAAGAGTAGGAAGTAGTAAATAATGAAATAATAACACATGTCATGTGTGAGAAAGTAGATCCCCCAAGAGCCTCGGTGGGAATGGTAAGAGGTAGAGTGCCAAACATCATTGCAGTGTGTAAATATCTCTAAGAATTTTGTATTCACAACTAGAAAACAAGTGAACACGCATGTGTATATGATAAAGATAATGACATACACTAGATATCCAACTAAAAAAGTAAGCAAAGTGTAGATGTAAGTAAAATCAAGCAAGAATAAGTGCAACCAAGATATGTAATATACAACATGTGAATGATATGGAATGGTATGCAATGTGAATGTGATAGGGGAAGTTTCCCCCTAATGAATGTGTGAGATGAGGTTCATTTTTAAAATACCCCTCAAAAATCAAGAATGAACCATAGAACAAGAGTGCGTCATTAGGAAATGGTTTGATAATTTGTGCTAGAAAGATATGATCAATGAAGCATAAGTGTAGAGACTGAATATGGAGAGCTTCATTTTAGATTTAGACCCTTAGTAATCGAGTATGAAACATGTAACTAGAGTGCATCATAGAGTAATGAAGATACTAGTGTATGTATCATGATGTGTAAGAGTGATGAGAAATACTAGATGTGAAGCACAAAGTGTAATGTGTATGTGTAGAGATTAGAAAGAAATACTAATGATTTAAGGGGGGGATAAAGTGGAATGCCCCCCAAGTATGTGATGGAAAGTATGTTATCCAATGAGAGTGAAGGGAAAGGGTCCTCCACCCAATTTCAGAGGATATAAGATGTGTGACAATGCTCTAGAAGTGGTGGTGTATGAGTAGGACGATATGCATGTGAAGGAAGCCTATGTTGTCAAAGAGGTGGTGAGCACCTATGTGAAGAATACATATGAGTTGAAGGAGGTTATGAGAACCTATGTGAAGAATACCTATGAGATCATGGAGATGATGAGCACCTATGTGAAGAAGACCTATGAGGTGAAGGAGGTGATGAACGCCTATATAAAGAAGACCTATGATGTGAAGGTGATGTTGAGCACCTATGTGAAGAAGACCTATGAGGTGAAGGAGGTGATGAACACTTGTCTAAAGGACTAGAAAACCTATGAAGATGACAATATCGTTAAGTAGGACATGTGTGAATAGGATAAATGGGTGTTGAATATGCGTTATATTTGAGAGGCCTTGGAGACATAGATATTTTAGTTGCTAGAAGAATGTCATTAAGAGGATGTAGAGGTAATGGTGTGCATGGTGGGACGGATTTAATAGTGACAATTATTTATTGTATATGAATTTGAGACACATGATTCATGGATGGGATATCTTGAGCGACATGGAACCACTAGAGACCTAAGAGCATGTCATAGCCTTTGATTGAAGATGCCACAATGAATGGAAAAAACACGGTGAGAGGCCCAACTATGATGGGAAGCCAAATGTAGCCAAAGGATTTAGGAGATGGATATGAAATAGTAGAAAACTGAAATTTGATAGCTAGAAGAAGTGCAAGAGAGAACACACAAAAATAAGTACCTTTGGATAGACCATAGTATTGTTAACAATGTATAAACCAATAAAAGCAAGTGATGTGTAATGAATCGATGTGAAATTAGGGTGATAATTGCGATATGAAAATGTAATGATTAGTGGAGATGCATTAGTAGAAGCGACAAGAAAATCAAGGGGCCTAATGAAGGAGGGGGCACAACATGATATGTATGATTATCCAAAGGGTCAATAGCTTGTGCATTGTCCTTAGTCAAAGGATCATTATAGATCTTGAGCTTGTTGTTAATATTGACTTGTTGAGAGAAAGAGGACAATGGAGGAGGGATCTCTAGTGAATTGTTGTCAATGGTATCTTGTATGAGATGCCAAAGCTTGAAGTAGCAATTGGTAGAGTGCCTAATACATTGATGATAATCACATTTAGAATTTTTTCATACTTGCAGCCACGAGGGCGAAATGGATCAAGATTAAGAGGTGGTGGAAGAGTAATGTGATTTCTTTCAAAAATTAGAGGAAGTAGAAATCGAGGTGCATGGAGAAATTTAGTAAATGTACGCTTTGGTGGTTTCCATTGAAGCCTTTCAGGAGTAGAGAAGGAATTGACAGTTTCCTTTGCTTCAGTAGGTTTTAGAGAAGGTTTGAATGTTGACTTAGATTGAAACCTTATAGAATAAGTTGAGGAAGAAGAATATTGGTATTTGAGCTTTCACATAGAGAGTATTTTTAATTCATGCATTTTGAGCATATGATATAGTTGATCAAAAGAAGGAGAGGTTTCAAAGATGACACTCTCTTGTAGTGCTAGTAAAAGACTCTGAAAAAATAGATCTTGAGTTCTGAATCAGCAAGCACATTTTTCATCTTAGCTAGGTTATTCTTATAGCGTAATACATAGTCAACTAGATGGTCATTATATCTTTTCTTAATTTGTGTCAGTTGTGCATAAGATATTTTAGTGCCAATATTTATTTAAAAATGTGACAAAAAAGAATCAACTAGATGCATGAAAGATGTTACCAAATGAATAGGTAGCTCATAGAACTAACACATAACATAATTTTGAAGAATCATAGGGAATAACTTAGAAAACAATCTATGATCATCTGTATAATCTAAAGGTGCCACATGGAAAACTTGGAGATGGTATTGAGGGTCACCATGGCTGATGAATCATTATATTTCCTTTTTAAACACCTCATCTATTGTATTCTATTTAGTCGATTATACCCCTGAACTTGTATTTCCTTATGATATTGCTGAACATTTCCATTATAAATTGAACTCATATCATACATATTAGTTAATATAATTAGTAATGAGGTTTACTTTATTTTCTAGATTATGAGTATGCATTTATTATTTTAGTGGCAATATGATGTTAAATGATACCTTGTATAAATGTCGGCCTTATTTGCATCGAAGTTTTTATATGCAACAACTAACATGCAATAAAGGATCCATACATAGCAACCGACATGCAACTAAAATAACTCATTCATGACAAAGAGGTCATTCATAGAAACTGACATGCAGCCAAAGGGATCTATCCATACCAAAGTATATGTAGCCAAAGGAGGTCATAAACATACATAAAGCCATGATTTTGAGGATCTTGCATAATGTGAATGCTACACCTAAGCTCGCACGCGTGTTGATAGAAGAAGAAGTTATGTAAACAAAAAGAAGACTCAATGTCATCACCTGACTATGTGTTGTAACTCAAACAAGGAAGTAATTGATTTAATTCATAACTTATTAATAATTGGTTGATTGACCGATCGGTTATTTAAGTTATGTGATTGTATGAGAACATCTTTTGAATAGTTTTGTTGCATACATGTAAGTTTTCGGATTGTTTGGTTAACATATTTCACTTAATCCAACTAGAACTACTAGTAGGAATTTATCTCTTCACACCTTTTTGTAATGAGAGATATAAAAGGAAAGATTAATGTTGTAGAGGGATATAGATAATAAGACAAAGATAGATCCAGAGATAGGGATTTTTGCTATATTTTCCATTTGTAATCTTCATGCTGATGAAATAAGAATATGAGTTTTGTTAAATTATTGTAAACATAGGCCTTAGGAGGGATTAGCACCCAAGGCAGGGCCCACTTGCAGTTTGCTAACCCCCTCCTACTATTTATTATTTTAATTCCTTGCATGATTAGAATTGCAGCAGTTTATTCCTTTATCTGTATTATGTTTTTATATGCTTTGCCATAACCATAGTATTTACTTTTAGTCATAATCTAGTTCATTTCCAGTATTGTTATTTCTTAATTGTAGTGATAGAAATTTATCTTTACACTCCTAAAACATCTATAAATTTGCATACAATAATGGAAATATTAAAATTTTACGTCCCTAGGTCTGATAATTAAATGATTGTAGATTAATGAACATCATATCAATTGTGGAAGTTAATTTGCACCACCATTTTTGGTGCCATTACCGGGGATAATACCAAGTTATAAGGTTTTTAAAGAGGTTTTTATTTCTTAGAGTAGTTTAGGTTTTAGGAAATTCACTCCCAACCAACTCCCCAACTAATTTTCTATTGAGGTAGCACAAATCTCTTCATATACATCTAAGGTTCTAAAGAAGAAACCTCCATACTAGGTTTGTTCTTCAAGGATAATCCTCTAAGTGAAAGCTCTAAATCCGCTACTAAGTATCCAGAGATGGCATAATAAGTAAATCATATTGTTCAAAATAGGAAACCACCTTTGACTTCCCCATCACTTACAACAATGCAATTGGTGGTATGAAGAATATTTCTCCCGTAACTTTTCCCAACTTTGATGGATCAATGGTAGAAGACCCAGACACCTTTATGTTTGAGTTTGAGGTTCTATGAATGATTTATGATTATACTACTAA
This sequence comes from Taxus wallichiana var. yunnanensis, assembly GCA_018340775.1. NCBI lineage: Eukaryota > Viridiplantae > Streptophyta > Pinopsida > Cupressales > Taxaceae > Taxus > Taxus wallichiana. Next base: position 70,399,033 of record CM031241.1, on the reverse strand, counting down.
TCCATATAGATTGAAGCTATTTCCTACTACACTTAAGAATGTATCCTTGATATGGTTCATGTGATTATGAAGAAATGTTATAACCACGTGGGCAAAAATGAAGGATAAATTCCTTGATAAGTATTAGGATTATTGCAAACCAATAAGTAGAGGAGATGATGAAATCTACAAAATGGCATAAAAAGAGGATGAACCATTGGAAGACTATTTGGAAAGGTTCCTATTATACGTTCAGAAGTCAAGGCACACTTAACTACCACCTGAATCTCTCAACTTAATCTTTTTGGAGGGACTCAGTTATGAGGACATGAATGCTCTAGATCTGATAGGAGTAGGAGAAATTTCAAAAGAAAATTTTGCAAAATCTATGAAGCCTGTAAAAATTACTCAAGATCTATAGTATGAAGAGGGTAAGAAGTGTAAGATCAAAAGGTGGATCAACTACCAAAACAATTGGTGACATATCCAAGTCCTAGATTATCAACATGTTTAAAATATGAATCAAGATATTGTTAATGGCGTGGCTTTAGTGGCCAAAAATAAAAAAGAAAGATGCAGAAGAAACATTCACAAAGTCTTGGCATGCATGCAAAAGGAAGAAATCTTACTGTAGATACAGAGGATTGGCTAACATTTCTCAAGAAAGGGAGGCTTCACATGATTTCAAGATGTAGGAGACAAAGGATGGGCAAGTTATGTTTTTTCTCAGAGAAAACCATGGCCACCGATGAAAGAAGGTATGACACAAGACCATATGCATTCATTTTAAAATTGGTCTAATAGTTCAAATATGCAGCCCCCACCTTGGGCCAACCCTCAAGATTGGGCTCCATATCCTAACCAATATCAACAATAGTGACAAACTAAATTACAAGGCTAACGATAATAACAATGGCAACAACCTCCTCAATCATGGCAGTAGAGTTAGAGAGGAGGAAAATAGTGGAATAAATCACCTCCAAATTACCAATAATATTATTAACAACCTCCTTATCTCGCAACAACAAGCTCGATGTCAAACTCCCAAAAATCTCAAATAAAAGCTACCCAACTACCTTCTCATCCAACACCTACCCCAAACATTAAAGCTTCTTAGCCAACCTATTCCAATGAACTAGCTCAATACCCAACCTTTTCTATTGATATCAACAATATCCATCTTCAGAATAACAATTCTTCCACCAAATTCCACCCAAGATTACTTGAGATTGATGAGGAACCACAAATGTTGTAGGGATGATCTGTGGTAAAGCAAAAAATGTTGTAGACATATTTGTAGCAATAGCAGAAGATGTTGCATGTTGAACTACAAAAACTTGAGTAAAATTCTAGTAAGGGTAAAACACTTGGTAATGAGCCACCATTTCCGAAAGGTTATAAGAAATAAGAAAGACCTCACATCATAATCTGATTCATATTTTTTCAACCAATTGAAACACATTTGTATCAAAATTCCATTGATTCAAGCTATTAACAATGTTCCCATCTATAAAATTGGTTAAAGATATATGTATAGACAAACTAGGAAGAAAGAGGAAAGATCCAACAATTGTAAAGGTCATAGGACAACTAGATGATATGTTTGGGAACTCAATTTTTCCCAAATACATACATCCAGGTAGTCCTTTGGTAAATGTCACAATTAATGGCATAGTGATCAAGAACACACTAATTGACTTTGGGGTAGTAATAATTGTAATGACAAAACAAATTATGGATGACTTGAAGTTAGAGGGACTAAGACCAACAACAATAGTTTTACAACATGCGGATAGATAAAGAATTAAGCTTGAAGGAGTTCGGAGGATGTAGTAGTATTGGTAGACTCTTAAGAGTACCCTACTGATTTTATTGTTCTTAAGACAAAAGCAATCTTGGGAGGATATCCAATCATCTTGGGAAGACCATGTTTGGCAACTTAAGCTAACACATGATTTATAGGAAGAAGATCTAGTAATATGATTACCTCTAATACAAGTTATACTAAGAAGCTCATTCTTTACCCCCTACACAATCATTGCATGAAGAAGACCACACCATTTGGGTTGAAGATCCCGATGAAGACTAAAGATCAGTTCAATAGCTCATGATGCTTTGGAAAATTCATTCACAATCGAAATGCAAGAAGAATATGTTGTTATTTTTAAATTCTTACAAAATAATTATGTGAGGAATGAAGAAGTAGATGGAGAATTATGGTGTATAAGTTGTCCTATAAATCAAATCATGGTGCGTAAAAGAACTATGAACATTCCATGTAATAATTGCATCCTCTGCCAACTTCTTCCACATGATTGTATATTGAATTTTGTAAGTAGTAGTATATGTTTCATGACTTATCTCTAAGCAAGTGCAAATTATTCTCGGGCAAGCCACTTAATGTAAACAAAACTTTGAGCATGTAGTAAGAGCAACTGTTAATTACTCTTCTGCAGAAACACAAGCCAACATTTGAATGGGACTATGGAGACATGTATGGGATACACCCTAAGCTCTATACACATAAGATAGACATTAAAGATAGTTGTAATCGAATAGACAGCCAAAAAGAAGAATGAATCCAACAGTGAAGGATATATTGAAAGATAAATTTAAAAATATTGGATTCTACTTTCATATATCCAATTTTAGACAGTTAATGGGTGTTACCCTTCTCATTATACATGACAAGAATGGAAAATGGATTATTTGCATGGAATATAGAAATTTGGATGCAACAACATAAAAGGATCATTTTATGCTTTTGTTCATTGATCAAGTACTTGACAATCTCGATGGAAAGAAATATTTTTCTTTCATGAATGGATATAGTGGCTACAACAAAATTCAAATTTCACCACAGGACTGTGACAAGACCACATTCATGTGCCCATGGGGAACATTTGCATATTTTTTTCTTCCTTTTAGTTTGTGCAATGCTCCTACATTTCAATGAACAATTTTAATCATTTTTTCATATCTAACCAATGACTACATGTAGGTATATATGGATGATTTTATAGTATATGACAGATTTTTGATAAAGAAATGAAGAATCCAGATAAATTTCTTAAGAGATGTGAGGAATTTAACCCGTCCTTAAGTAATGAAAAATGCTAAATGATATTATCTGAAGGAAAAATGTTGGGGCATTATCTATTAACTACTGGAATTCAGCTAGACCTAGCAAAAATATCAATGATTACAAATCTTCAAACACCAAAGAAGCGAGAAGGATGTGTGGAGCTTCTTGGTACATGCAAGGTATTATATAAGATTTATATAATTCTTCAAGATGATTACAGCACCATTATTTTTCTTGCTTTGAAAAGATGCTTCCTTTGAGTGGACCGAGAAATGTGAGATTTCATTCCAAATTTCAAGAAAATGTTGACTTTTACACTTGTTTTGAGAGGACTAGGTTGGATTTTTCCATTTCACATTCATATTAATACCTCGGATCTTTCCATTAGATCTTTCTTAGGACATAAAGATGGGATTCTAAACTACATAATTTTTGAGTTTAAATGTCTTTTTCTTGGATAGCCGGTGGTGTGAAAAAGTCTTGAAGTCGAAAAATCTAAGTTTTGGGTCATTCTCAGTAAGTATTTGCCTCGCTTACATTTTTGTCCCGCCCGTCCCAAGTACGAAAGTGCATTTTGTTCCCGATCGGCCGAAACCTCCGAATTTGTCCCATTTTCGGCCCGCTCGGAAGTTTTTGTCCCAAGTGTCCCGGTTATCAGGCGAGATGTTCCAATTTCTGGCCGAACCGCCTAATTTGCGATTTCGCACACTTTTTGTCCCAAATGTCCCAATTTCAAAAGTGCGCTCTGCTCCAATTTCACCCGAACCGCCGAAATCGCGTGACTTAACTTTTTGTCTCAAATTTCTCAAGTTCAAACTTAAAGTGCACTCGCTCCATTTTCGGCCGATTCGAGTCCCGAACTTTCGTCCCAACTGTCCCAAGTCAAATTGTGCACTTCCATTTTCGTTCACTCCGAATCACTGTTTTCAACTTTTTGTTCCAAGTGTCCCAAAGTCAAAAGTGCAAGTTGTTCCAATATCGCCGATCCGCCCGAACCGCGCTTTCATGTTCCAACCGTCCCAAATCCAAAGTGCGAGCTGCTCCATTTTCGGCCGAAACGCCCCTGATCAAGGCCTTCGCGCATTTTCATCCCAAATGTCCCAAAATGCATTTGTGCGTCTTCTCCTGCTTTCGTCCGAATCGCCGAGCTCGTGTTTCATGCATTCGCCTCACATGTCCCAAGTGAACCTAATGCAATTCATACTTAGTTTTTCCCGCTCGACCCGAATGTGCTAAATTTGAATTTAAGTTGCAAGATCAAATTTCAAGGACAATGGCGTAAGGACGAAGCTTTCAAGACGCCGCTTATCAGCCAAAGATATCCATTGTCATCTTCAAGATGAAACGTCCGTGTGTCCTCGTGGCAAAGACATAGCCGAGACGTTAAAGAAATTCAAGAAGCGGTTTCTCAAGACGGTGGGTCCTTCTCGACTGCCCACCTGCTTGCCTTCTTCTTCTTTCTTTTCTCTTCTTCCTATTCCTTTCATATTCCATGTAATTAGTTAAGAAATTGCGTTTGGCATTCCTTAACTATTCTCTAGTTAAAAGAAACGGTTACGAGGAGTAACCGAATTGTAAGCTATATAATGGCCTTCTTTGCGCCATTTTGAAAAGGAGGAAGAACTTGGCATATTTTCTGCAAGTGTAAATAGATTATAGAGAAATCAATACAGAAGGACTTTCCTTTCTTTGTCTATCTGATCTCTGTCTGTTCTAAGCTTTCATTTGTTTTCTTTGTGAAGATCATTTATCTCAAATTCGTTAGTCTCATCGATTGCATACTCTTCAACTTTGCAAGCTCGGTGATCTTGTATAACCAAGAAGGAACTTTGTGTCCTTGATTAATGAATCTGTGTTACGTTAAGAAACTTTGCGTTCTGGCAGATGTTATTTACAGAACTTTGTGTCTTTAAATTCCATCTTACTTGTTCTATACGAATGATCTTGTTTTCAATTCACGGTGACTTCGCATACATAAAGAATTACTCGATATCTATAATTCTCGCATGTTTGCCTTTCTCGCTCTCTTCTTCATGCTCTCATTTCCTCACCCTTTTGTAATCGATGACCTTCATAGAAAACACTTTCGTGGTATCCAAGTTTAACCAACAAATCATGTCCCGTACATTTGTAAATAGGTTTGTTTCTCGAATAAGGGAACCTCTCCCATTAAAGAGGAGGGACTTCTGTCCCCCCGACTGTTGCTCTTCTAAAAGTCCTATTTGAAAACCAACAGCTTTTGGCGACTACTGGGAAAATCGCATTCCAGCTTCTGCAATTTTGATCATCCTTTGATCTCGCGACTCCGCTTTCACTCGAGGGAGAAGGGCCCTCGTATCGAAGATTCTCGCCAGCTTTTAGAACAACAAGGTTTTCCTTTCCTTCAAATTCAACAAGAAATAAAGGACCCGCTCGACAAGCACTCCACCTGTTCAAGATAGAAGTCCTACGGGTGGTATTCCTTCAGAGCCTGCTAGTCCCAATCTACGAGCTTTGATCCTTGCCGGTGTTACAGTTCCTCTCCAAGCCGTTTTTCCAAGAATGGCAGCGCCATTACCATGGGGTCATCGTGTCGGGCCTCTGGCCCTTGCTCAGCCTTTGCATGAGTTACCCAGAGGAAACCGGAAGAACTTCCCCAAATTCAAAGGCGATGGCAAAGTGCACCCTGACGAACACATCGCAGCCTTCGTTGTTGCATGTGGAGTTCTGGGAGTCGAATATGAAGACGTCTCCGTAAGGCTGTTTGTTGAGACGTTACAAGATAATGCTGCTGATTGGTTCTATCACCTTCCGGCCGGTGCTATAACCGACTGGGACATAATGAGAACTCGCCCGAGAACCGCTTCAAGCCGGCAAAGATGTGCATGCCTTGCTTGCCTGTGTCTCTCGTATAAAGAAAGATTCACAAGAGCCCATGAGGGAATTTGTGGCCCGGTTCTCAACAGTTGGTAAATAAAATTCCAACGCCTACCCGACTCGTCGACCAAATTCAAAAGTGTTTCTTCCTAAATGCTCAATCACCCAAAGTTAGTTATGCACTAAGAAGGGCTAATCTCGAACACTAGCTCGATCAAGAACTCGGTCATTAGTATCGAAGATGACTTGATCATGTCGTGAAGTTGAGAAGAGACCCTCCCAAATCTAAGTCTCGCCGCTTCTTCCTCTTCCACCCCTGGACCTAGTACTGATCCATTAGTCCAGAAACTCGCAAATGATCTTGTCGCTATAAAGAAACAGTTGGCTCAGCATGCCCCGTATGCAGATGTTCCAAGAAGAAATTTTCAGCCCAGTAAATCGCTTTGCTCGCTCCTCACACAAGACTAGCACTCAAGGACCTCCCGTTAAGGTTCCTGTGAACGCAACCTGTGAAGTTGAAGAGCCAGATGATGATGAAACTTGCGAGGAGTTTGTGGAGGAATTTGATGATGAAGCAGAGGAACTTGAGGGATCTCGAGTGAATTTCTTTACCACTGAGGGCATTGATGATTATGATGAAGTGGTAGCAGACATGAACAACGAATCTTTTGCTGTCATGACTCGAGAACAGACAAAGCAGAGGGAAAAGGTGACACAGCCCATAAAGAAATCTAAGGAGCAGTCGGCAACTATCCCTGTAATTGCAAGAAGAGGATCTCCTATCCCTACTTCGTCTACACAGAAGGTGAGTCCTATCAATCCAGTTACCAAAGTTGCTTCTTCTTTTTCTCCTAAAGTTGATAAGCCTAGAATTCCAAATGATGATGGCCCGTCCACTTCTGGATCCTTTGATATTGTTGATCACCTGAAAAAGACCAAGGTACAAATCTCGTGTTTAGAGTACTATCAAACCCATCCCAAAGCCTTTGCCAAAATGATCCACTTTGTTAATTCCAACTCTAAGACCACTTCTAAAGGCCTTCTACCTACTCCTCCTCTCGCACCACAGCCCAGTCTGGTAGCTGCTGTCACCTCGCCTGGTGACAAAATTAAACCATTTTATGTAACACTTCTCATAGCTGGCCATAGGCTCAAGAATTGTGTGTCATAGACTCAGAGCCTCGTATAATGTAATGCCTCAAGCAAAGTAGCTCATGCTTTAGGCCTGACCCTCACTCGCACTTATGGATCCTGTTACTCCATGGAAAGCAAAGAAGTGCCCCTGGTTGGAAGGATTAAAGATGCACAAGTGGCCTTTGCTGCTTTGCCTGAAAAGAAAGTCTTGGCTACCATCCTAGTAGCAGACATTCCTCCTTCTTATGGAATGTTGCTAAGTAGGAACTTCTGCAAAGATGTGGGTGGGGAAATCCAGATGGACTGGTCACATGCACTCATACCTGTCAATGGACAAATGAAGAAACTGTTGCCTGAGAAACAATCTGAGTATATTGTGCAGAAAACGGATGATCCTAAGGCACAAATACTCTATGAAGATATAGGTCATGGCAATTACATGATTATGTCCCCTGATGAAATCCAACCCCCCAAAGTGTCTCCTAAAGATCCCAATGGTGTTTGGATTTTAGAATTTGATGGAAGTTGTTCCTCAGCTGGTTCTGGAGCTGGCGTCCTGCTAGTGTCACCTGAAGGATGCCTACATCCTTTTTCATTTAAGTTACAATTTTGAAAACACTAATAATACAAAGAGAGTATGAGGCTCTCATTCTTGACTGCAAGTGGCCAAAGAACAAGGTGTGAAGAACCTTCTGGCTCGTGGTGATGCAGAGTTGATTGTGAAGCAGTCGAAACCTCTTTCTGTAAAAATGGGAGGTCAAGCATTACCGAATCAGTGTTTGGGATTCCATTGAATTCCTTGATGCTTTCTCTATCAAGCAATACCTAGAGAAAAGAACAAAGCAGGGCTGATTCACCGGCCGCCTCAGTGGTCACTATCGATTCCCCATCCCGAATTCTCTCAGATATAAGTTCACTATCAAATGGTCCACCGCCTAGTGTACCGACAATACCAATAACGGCAAGTTTTCAACGATGACCAGCATTTTCTTTCCTTCCTGAACTCAAGGGTAATTTCGAACAACTGTATTTTGAGGGAAGTGACAACCTGCCTCGTGAGAGTGTGTCCTCTGACCAAGCCGTCACCCAAGGACAAGAAACAGATCAAGATGGATGCATCAATCTCAAAGGAAACAAGATTCCTAAAGGGTTGGTGAGTTTGGAGGAACTATTTGATAAGCATGATGTGTATGTGAAATCTAAAGCTTTATCGACCTCAAAGAATCACCGAGTATGATAAGATTGATATTGGGAGTTCTAATGACCCTAAGCTAGTAAATATTGGAAAATGTTGTACAGCAGATGAGAGGAGAAAAGCAATTGATCTTCTAAGAAGGTATAAGGACGTTCTTGCATATTCTTATGAAGATCTGAAAGCCTTCAAGCCAAAAGATATGCAGCACTCGATTCCTCTCAAACCAGGAATTAAGCCTTTCAAGCGTAAAACAAAGGCAAGATAACCCCAAAATAGCCGACACCATCTTTCAGAGATTCGGTTGTTGAAGGCTAAAATTATTTTTCCTATTCACCATTCGACATGGATTGCAAATATTGTGCCTCGCTGTGAAGAAAATGGTGAGATCCGCATTCGTGTTGATTTCAGAACCCGAATCAAAGCTTCTCTCAAAGATAATTACCTTTTGCCTATGATGGATCAAATATTGCAAGCAAGAATGAATGGATCTGAAATGTTATCTATGCTTGATGGATTCTCTGATACAATCGTAGAGGTCGATATCACAGATCAACACAAGACAACCTTCACCACTCCTCGGGGTACCTTTGCCTACAAGAGAATGCCTTTTGGGCTTATTAATGCCGGTGCCACTTTCCAGAGAGCTATGGATCTGCTTTTGAAGCTTGAAAGGGAAGTGTATTGTCATATACCTTGATGACTCGACAAAGTTTTTCCAAGACAAGAGCGGATCATTTTGATCACCTGGAGACAGTTCTGCTGAGATGCAGAGAGCATGGAATCTCTCTGAACCCTAAAAAATCTGTCTTCTGTGTTACAGAGGGAAAACTATTAGGGCACATTGTCTCCAAGGATGGTATTAAGATTGATCCTAAACGAGTTCAAGCCATCCAACAAATTCCTCTCCCAACCAGTAAAAAGGGCGTGCACTCCTTCTTCGGTAAGATCAATTTTTTAAGAAGATTCATCCCTGATTTTGCTGAATTAACTTTGAATATTTCTCAGATGATGAAAGGGAAGCAAACATTTGGTTGGTCTTCTGAAGGAAAGGAATCCTTTGAGGGTATCAAGAAAGCTATCGCTAAAACTCCAGTTTTGGCCTGTCCCGATTTCAGCAAAGATTTCATCATCTATTGCTATGCTACAGATAATACCCTGGCTGCTGTCTTAACCCAAGAAGACTCCGATAAACATGAGCTACCAATTGCCTTCATGAGCTATATCCTGAAGAATCATGAGCTAAAATACACCATGATGGAGAAGCATGCTTTTGCAGTAGTCAAAGCTGTTAAGCAGTTCCGTTTCTATATCCTCAACTCTCACTCTATGGTGATGGTTCCAGTATACAATCATAAGTCAATTCTTCACAAGCAAGAATTTGGATCCAAGAGAGGGAACTGGGTGGCTAAGGTCCAAGAGTATGACATTGATATCAAACCAACCAAGCTGGTTCGTGGAAAAGGTCTTTGTGAGCTCATTGCTGAAGGGGCCAAACATGAGTTGCTGGAGGAGAAAGCTGACCTTCCTACTGTTCTGTTCCTGAGTTCGGTTGATGAATGGTATGCTGACATCGCCCATTTTCTCACCTATGGGGAATGCCCCCCTCATTTAACTGCCAAAGAAAAGAGGACTGTTAAATTGAGGTCAGCGCAATATGTATTGTGGGAAAATGCCTTGTTCAAGCGTGGCTTAGATGGGAGATTTTTGAAGTGTGTGGACAAGGAACAACAGAGAAAATTGCTCTCAGCTTTTCATGATCAGGCATGTGGAGGGCACTATTCATCAACGGTCACTGCTCACAAGATACTCCGGGGAGGATATTACTGGCCTACCTTATTCAGAGATGCATCTAAGTGGGTGGATAAATGTGAGGCTTGTCAGACTTTTGTGGGAAGACCTAAATTGGCTTCTTTGCCTCTCAAGCCAGTTGTGATTGAGGAACCATTTCAACAGTGGGGTTTAGACTTCATTGGTACACTTAATCCTACTTCTAGTGCTGGTCACACTCATGTGCTAACTGCCACTGACTACTTCACCAAATGGGTGGAAGCTATTCCAGTCAAGAGCACTACTTCTGAAGTGGTATGCAACTTCATCAAAGAGAACATCTTGGTAAGGTATGGTGTACCTAACAAGATTGTAACAGATAATGCTTCAAACTTCTCCTCAACTGAGATAATGGATTTCTGCTATGGGTATGGCATCTCTCTGGCTCATTCTTCAGATTATTACCCCCAGGGAAATGGGCAAGCAGAATCCACAAACAAGAACCTGGTGACTATCATAAGGAAGTTGGTCAATGAGTCTCAACGAAACTGGCACAAGAAGCTATATGATGCTCTTTGGGCAGACAGGATCACACCTAAAAGAGCCATTGGAATGTCCCCTTTTCAAGTGGTATATGGAGTAGAAGCTCAATCCAAAGAATAAAGGAACCGCCACCCTTGCACCTGATGAAGGCTATTGAAGATACCAGTTTCAGGGATGCTTTAGATAAAAGGATCATGTACCTGCACAAACTGAATGAAGACAGATTGAGGTCATTGATAGGATATTCTGCTCACCAAAGAGAAGGTAAAGGTCCTGCTTTGACAAAAAAGCTAGGTTCGTAGAGAGTTCCAAGTTGGAGACACCGTGTCATATGGGATAAAAGACATGAACCTCGTGGGCAGCCATGGAAAGTTTGATTCCCGTGGCTCTGACCTTTCAAGATCGACACTTTTTTGGTGGTGAGAACTCTTTCTATCTTGATTACATGGATGGTTCGCCCTCCCACTTCCTTATAGTGGGCGTATTTGAAGTTGTTCAAGTCCTAGGTGACTAGGGAGTCCCTTTGTATATTCTCTGTACAAGTTGTTTTGGTTGTTTTCCTTCTCGTTGTTTTGGTGTGTTTCCTTCTCTCGTTGTTTTGCGTGTTTCCCTTCTATTGTTTCCCTCTGTGTTGGTCTGTTTTTGACTCCGTGCCCAATGGATAAGGCACTGGTCTGCTTCACCGAGTTTGTCTAAGTTCTTGCCTTGTCTCATTCCTTGAATTTATGCCAAGTCATCCCTAGCAGGAGCCAGCTGTTGTCCACTCAAAATTCCCCGCTCTGACAAAAGTAAAAATTTCAAAATTTTGAGTTTAAATGTCTTTTTCTCGCCGAGCCGGTGGTGGTGTGAAAAAGTCTTGAAGTCGAAAAATCTAAGTTTTGGGTCATTCTCAGAGTATTTCGGCCTGCTTGACATTTTTGTCCCGCCTGTCCCAAGTACGAAAGTGCATTTTGTTCCCCGATCGGCCGAAACCTCCGAATTTGTCCCATTTTCGGGCCCGCTCGAAGTTTTTGTCCCAAGTGTCCCGGTTATCATGGCGAGATGTTCCACTTTTGGCCGAACCGCCCGAACCGCGTACTTCACACTTTCTTGTCCCAAATGTCCCAATTTCAAAAGTGCGCTCTGTCCAATTTCACCCGAACCGCCGAGTCGCGCAGACTCTAACTTTTTTGTCTCAAATTTCTCAAGTTCAACTTAAAGTGCACTCTGTTCCATTTTCGGCCGATTCGCCCGATTTCGTCCCAACTGTCCCAAGTCAAATTGTGCACGCTGTTCCATTTTCGCCGAATCACCCGAACCGCGTACTTCGCACATTTTTGTTCCAAGTGTCCCAAAGTCAAAAGTGCAAGTTGTTCCAATATCGGCCGATCCGCCGAACTGCGCTTTCATGTTCCAAATCCCCAAAAAAGTGCAAGCTGCTCCATTTTCGGCCGAAACACCTGGATCAAGCGCCCTTCGCGCATTTTCGTCCCAAATGTCCCAAAATGCATTTGTGCGTCTTCTCCCTGCTTTCGTCCGAATCGGCCGAGCCTCGTGTTTCACGCGCATTCGCGCCTCACATGTCCCAAGTGAACCTAATGCAATTCATACTTAGTTTTTCCCGCCGACCCGAATGTGCTAAATTTGAATTTAAGTTGCGAAGATCAAATTTCAAGGACAAATGCGTATGACGAAGCTTTCAAGACGCCGCTTACATCAGGGCTTTTCAAGATATCCATTGTCATCTTCAAGATGAAACGTCCGTGTGTCCTCGTGGCAAAGACATAGCCGAGACGTTAAAGAAATTCAAGAAGCGGTTTCTGAAGACGGTGGGCCATTCTCAGTGACTGTCCACCTGTCTCCTTCTTCTTTCTTTTCTCTTCTTCCTATTCCTTTCATATTCCATGTAATTAGTTAAGAAATTACGTTTGGCATTCCTTAACTATTCTCTAGTTAAAAGAAACGGTTACGAGGAGTAACCGAATTGTAAGCTATATAATGGCCTTCTTTGCGCCATTTTGAAAAGGAGGAAGAACTTGGCATATTTTCTGCAAGTGTAAATAGATTATAGAGAAATCAATACAGAAGGACTTTCCTTTCTTTGTCTATCTGATCTCTGTCTGTTCTAAGCTTTCATTTGTTTTCTTTTTTGAAAGATCATTTATCTCAAATTCGTTAGTCTCATCGATTGCATACTCTTCAACTTTGCAAGCACGGTGATCTTGTATAACCAAGAAGGAACTTTGTGTCCTTGATAATGAATCTGTGTTACGTTAAGAAACTTTGTGTTCTGGCAGATGTTATTTACAGAACTTTGTGTCTTTAAATTCCATCTTACTTGTTCTATACGAATGATCTTGTTTTCAATTCACGGTGACTTCGCATACATAAAGAATTACTCTGATATCTATAATTCCGCATGTTTGCCTTCTTTCTCGCTTTTCCATGCTCTCATTTCCTCAAATTTTGTAATTGATGACCTTCATAGAAAACACTTTCGTGGTATCCAAGTTTAACCAACAAATAATGTCTTGTACATTTGTAAATAGGTTTGTTTCCGAATAAGGGAACCTCTCCCATTAAAGAGGAGGGACTTCTTGTCCCCATTGTTGCTCTTCTAAAAAGTCCTATTTGAAAACCAACACACATGAATAATGTTATGACATGCTTCATAGAAAACACTTTCGTGGTATCCAAGGGTTTGAACTTCATTGTTCCAATATATCTTAAATATCAATAGAAAGATTACATTTTGGTGTGTATAAATTACCTCACTAAATGGAAAGAAGTGAAATCATTATCAAATCATAAGAGTGAGAAAGTTTCTAAATTCTTATATAACCACATTTTCACAATATATGGAGTACCAAGAGAAATTGTTATAGATCAAGGGAGACACTTAACTACCGGAAGTTATTTCGATGTAGTTAAGGAATATGAAATCAAAATAGGAAGTCTACACCTTATCACCCCAATCTAATGGTTAAGTTGAGGTAATAAATAGGGAAAAAGAAGCCATATTGACAAAAATTATTAAATCCATAGGAGAGATAAGGAAGGAATACTTCCAGAGGTAATTTGGATGTTTAACACAACTTGGAAGATAACAACAAGATTCACACCATTTGAGATTTTATATGGTAAGACTCTTGTTATCCCTATTGAATTTTAGAATAAGACATTAAGAACTTTAGTTGAATTAGGCATAGATTTTTTTGAGTCTTAGATGTAGATAATTAACCAACTCAACAAGATGGATGAAATGAGGAAACAAGTTGTGCATAGTACAAAAGTAGTAAAAAGCAAAGGATCAAATGTCATGATAGATTCATTAAGATGAGAAAATTTCAAGAAGGTGATTGGGCTCTCTTATTTGACTCCATGTACAAGGACCACATGGGAAAACTCAAATTAAGGTGGATAGGCCCATATGAAATTGAGAAAATATTTCCCAATGGGATTTGAAACTCACTACCATAGATCCTGTGAGATTCAAACTACTGGTGAATGGTCATAGGTTGAGGTTTTACAAAAATCCAACTGATAAGAGTAACTTCATGCAGTAGTTTAGAGGAGGTCAAAGAAGGATGGAGATGAGAACATCATAATAAATGTCAAAAGTTGAACCTACGGGTTCATCTTCTGAACTTGCTGAAAAATTATATGTTTAGTGTCCTTGGTATATTCAGCTTGCTAAATACTCCAAGGGTGAATAAAAGTGATGTGATCATCCCTCTTGGTGATCAACACCACTTAACTAACATGTTTTATTTTTAATAATTTCTATTTTGTAGGATTTTGTGTATCTGTGGAAGAAGTGTGTGGTCTCTGATAGAAGGAGATGGTGCAAATACTAAATGTCCACTTGTAGCAACATGCAACAAAGCTTTGTTTGACTTTCCTATTGATAGAGCTTGTGATTTCATGGAGAAAATAAGGAACAAACTACACGTATGATAGTGATGAAGATGATTGGCACCATAAAAAGTTAGTCTTTCATCTCCGGGAATTAATTGATTTCATTAAGGAGTCTTATGCATACGCTTGCAGCAAAAAACTAACATATGTAACATCATGACACCTTAACACGCAGCATCATTATAAATCTACATGCAACATCATGTTAAATATGCATGCAACAAAAGGAAAAAATTACAACAAGGCACATATCGTCATCATCCAACGTATATCTCAAGATAAGTGCACTCATTTAAATTTAATAAAGTAGTGATAAAATGATTATGTTTAATTAATATTTATGTCATATCATGAATGACTTTAAATGGAAATTATCACCGCCACCTTTAAACCCTATGAGTTATCACTCCATGTCACCCCACTCCATCACACCATGTCACCTCACACATTTACAACATTCAAATGAATTTAATTCATTTCCTTCTTGCACTCAGTGTGATATGATCATAAAATTAAATAATGCAAGCACTCAAAATTTTTAACACTCACTTGAATTCTTGCATCATCACTACAAACTGTGAAAAATTTCCTTCAAAGCCCAAGAAATTTTTAGAATTTAGGATGGGAGGATATCCGATTCACCATGAACCTGCAAACCATTCACAACTCCACAATCAGCCACATATATTGCATTATTTTCATGATAGCTGATGGATGGGATATATCAAGTAAGGTTCAGTGTTTTAACGAAACCATGGTAAAATAATTTGTTGCTACATCGAAGGATAGAGAGTCTACTCTTTAGCATTCAACAGTAAAAGTGGATGATGAGATTCTAGATGCAAAATAGGAATTCGTGCAGAAGGTGAGCTTTTCCCGAGAAGGCAAACCCGAATGAAGCTCGACGAGAATTTAGTGATGCAGATGATAATTTCATAACTGATAGAAAAGGTACACTTCACACTTCTTTGAAATCATTTTGGGTTGATGTTACCAATTACATTATCAAATACTTTACCTATGAGGGATGATACTCTAGATTAAATATTGTCCATTTCAAGTTGTTGAATCATTTCAAGAATGATGTACATGTTAATGTTCCCAATTTCTTAAATGAAATTCTAAAAAGAAAGAGTAGAGATTCCCAGAGGGGAAGATAAACTTTATCTCACCATTCTCTTGTCACTTTGATTGTAAAACATACATTGGAAAGAGAACACCCTACACAAAATTAGGGAGATTTTTCAAGGGTTAATAATATTGATGAGTTATTATGCAAAGGGAAGAAAAGAAGAAGCAAAGTAGTTCTTCTAATCACAAATTTGACCCTATAGCTTCCATTTCTCATTCTGAACCCACAACTTCCACTTCTCAGGACACAAAAAAACCTCTTTTTTGATAAACCACCATCTGTAGAGAAAAACCCTTGGCCTTTTTCTCCTGAGAGGATTCTTGTCGTAGAAAACCTACTTGAAGTTTTAACCCCTGAATCATCCACATCAAGAAGTAATAGGCAATGTTCCAGACCTACTTCTAAATCATCCAACTCAACTCCATCTTCCAAATTCACTTTGATTAACTAAAAATAGAACTAAACTAATGGGAAGTATAGTCACTAGTTAATCTAAAATAGGAGGACTAAAACGTTGTATAAATGGACTAAACAATATGGAATAATAGTAATTAGTTATACTAAGTGAAAACAAACCCTAAATATGCAAGGAAATGAGGAAGAATGACTTAGCTGATTAAAGAATACTATCACAAAGTTGTCACATGTCGATAATAAAATATGGAAGTAAGAATGACCACTCAGAAGTGTTGTGAAGGTCAGACCTGGAGCATCTGAGATGATTGAGGCACCTGAGATGATATTGTGGCACCCCGGGTTGCCCTGGTCTACAGATTAGGAACCCTGGGCTCTATAAATGCTTAGAATCTAATTTTTTTATGGTCACAAGATGATTTGAGATATTGTTTGTCTGTTGTAATGGATTCACTAAGTTGTGTCAGATGTGTATAATAATGAGATGATGACCTGTAATAAGGAAAGAAGTATCAAACCCTAAGAAAAACAAAAGATGCAGAATGAATGGGTCGGAATGACCTCATCTCGACAAGCTAGTGGTCTTATCACTAAGCGTTGCACTATATTTTAGACCCGAATGTAGTTCTAGTGAGTGTGTACATATTATTCCCTAGGTAATCTTGTGGCGACGCACTTTGTAAAGTAGCGAGTAGTAATAACTATAAAAAAATGTACTAGCATATGTGCATGGAATAAATAGAATCCCTCCCCCTATGTTGTGTGTTTTGATGCAAATATCCTAGCGTTGATGCATTAGACTATGTGGATATAAATGATGCAATGGATTCAAATCTAAATGGAGTGATAGTAGTATGTGATGTTAGGACCCTTATTATGGTCTTATAACTTTATATTTATAGGGTTCTCAATCTCTAATTTCATAATTAACCCTAACATGGCCGACTAGGAAAAATATAAGGATGAAAAATGGCTAGAAAGACCCCAAAAAGAAGCGGGAAAGTGGAACATGGATTGGGGTGCCCTAGGTGGGACCAGGGTGCCCTAAGCAACCTAACCCAGTGGGGATAAGGGCACCCCAATATAAGCCTGGGTTCTCGGGTTTAGGCTAAAATTTCAAGACAATTACGAAATAGGTGGATATGTATGAAGGAATATGTGAGAATGATAAAATAAAATATAAAATAAAGGTGGGAATTTTTTTATTAATTAGTACTTTATTTACTTGAGAACCTTCTAAATAGTAGTATAAGATTAGGCTAAATAATGCCTAAAGTGCATGATTTTGTGTCTACATTTTTCCCCACTTTATGTTGGTGAGAGAAATGCTTGGTAACATAAAGTAGATAGAGATGTGTACCTGATATCCATGTAGAGTGTAGAAGAAGATGTGTCGATGGACTAGACTCAAGCGTGGAATAACAAAAAGGAAAACTAAGGGAGTGTGGATTATAAAGATGAAAAATGCTCATAAAAAAGTGATGAAAGTGAACCTAGGGAGGAACGCGTGTGTGACTGTTGGTGTGTGTAGTGTACTTGTATGGTTAGTAAAGGCAAGTGCCTATAGAGGTGTGTTGTCATTTTCGATGTTGTTGTTATTTTTGTTGACCCCGATTTGATTGCTTGATTCTTATACATTTGGAATTGTAAGGAGTAGATGATCAAGTAGTCAAATATGTATGTATGTAAAAATGTTGTGTAAAATACACACGTGTATAGAAATGTGTAAAGTATGTAAATGTAAAATATATGAAAAGGAAAGAGTAAATGGAACATGTGCACTTGATCCAGGTTTGGGAGAAAGGGTGTAGAAGCATATCATGTACTTTTACGAGTTTTTTGGGTGATCTCATGCCACCTTGGTTGAAGAAGTATAGGGAGGAAATGCTATGTGTCCTACAACTTTAAAAAATTCTTCTGAAATGTGTGAAGAAATCTTTGTACTATCTTGGTTTTTTGGGTGATCAGACGCCATTGGATGGAGTAGTGTAGAGAGGCACACCCACTGTAACCCCCAATATTATAACTTCTCTATAGAATTATTAAAGGAAACCATGTCCTATAAAGGCCAATGTGTATGGAGTTTGTAAACTAGTCTGAAATCACTCATTGTATGTGAACCGATGTAAATATATTGTGTTAGTAGAAACCCTTAATGATGCCCCCCTCTTTGGGGGTGCATGTGACTTTTCTAAAGGAGGATGTGGCCCCAAAAGTGGACCAACCAAACTCGACATGTAGAACTCTACCTGTGTAGGAGAAAGCGTAAATGCTTGGTAGATACCAAGGCACACAAAAGAAGGGATGGGTAGCCAAACAAGTGTTAGTCTGAAAACACATGCATGCAATGACATAAGTGTAAAAATACACAGATAATGTAGAAACTACCATGCATCGTAGTGTAAAACACTACCCTGCAGGGAGAAGGGTAAATGCTTGGTAGATACCAAGGTGTGCATAAGAGGGGATGGGTAGCCAAAAAGTGTTAGTTTGAAAACACACACATGTAATGAGATAAGTGTAAAAATACACAAACAATGTAGAAACTACCATGCATCATAGTGTAAACATGCAAGAAAATAAGTAGACCACACAAAGCAGGTTGCAAACATGGGACATCACTCATGATATCGCAAGACACACAAGGCCATCATGACTGCAAACAATAGACACGTGTGCACACAAACAAAGGGAAAATCCCATACAATGGCAAACAAAGAATACAAGTAGAAACAAGCATGTAGTCATGGAAACATGTAATTCTGTAAAACAATTGTTGTATATGGAACACTCGTTAGCATGTTAGAGTGATAAAAAATATGTCAAAACATGTAAAAGAAAGTAATATAAGATTCTAAGTACAAAATGAAACAATAGCACCTGGATGAGATAAAATTGGATGTCCCCCGCGACTGTTATATGAAGGGTAGAAGACAAGCATCCATGCCACATGTAGAGTCATGTATCTGTGATCACATTAAACAAAAGGTGTGAAAATGCATGTGTGTATGATAATGACATATAAAAAGCAGCCTAACATGTGTAATAAAGTGAGCTTGAAAAAAACTAGTAAGAAAAAGTAAATGCCCCCAAGACAATGCAGTATGTTGTGGATGGATATATTGGAATGTAAGATGGAATGATATGAGCAATGTGCCCCTCGAGTGGATGGAAGTGTATGTAGTGAGGTTCATTTTGTTTTCCACCTTAGCAGTCGAGAATGAACCATAAACGACTAGAGTGCATCATCGGGAAATGGTCGAGTTGTGTTGGTTGTGTCTAGTGCGTTGTGATGAGTGTTTATATATGTAATGGTGATGAAATGTGACATGTGAAGAGATTTGCATGAACCATATAGTTGAAGCGTATATCACGACTTGTTGAATGGAAGAGTGATGATTTAGCCCTAAGCGTATATCACTATATGATGAAAAGATGGAGATGGGTGACGATTTAGCCTAAAGTGTATATATCACTACAAGAAAAAAGGATAGAGTGGTGATGTAATCCAAGGTGTAGACCACTACAAAATGATAGAATGGTGGTGGTGATTTATCCTACAACGTATAAAACTACAATATGATAGAATGGGTGACAATTTAACCTAAAGTGTATGTCACTAACGCTAGATATGTCGCATGAGAAAATGTAAGGTCCATTTGATTGGTAAACCCTCGAGAGTCGAGTATGGACCGAGGAATTGAAGTACGCCATAGGGTGGTGAGTGCAGTGCGTAGAAGACAACGTGTAGTATAAATGACCAAGTGACGAGGATGTAAATACACGAGGGGGTCATGTAATAGGGTATATGTATAGGATATGTAAAGTGTGTAATGCAATAATAGGTGTATATAGAAATGGAATATGTAAATGATGATAAGTAAGACTAGACCCATATTTAATGGAATCTAGTGTAGTATATAAAATGTAAATGGTGGATAAATGCGTTATGTGACTCATGCAATGTAGGAAATGTAGGGTGTATAGATTATGCAAGATGCAGTGATAGGTGTAAATACAATATGTAGTGATGACATGGAAAGCTAGACCCATATATATGCAACCTAGCATGAATGTAGAATGTATGAAAGAGATACAAAACTAGACGCAGATGATATGATGACTAGTGTAGCGTGTATGATATAGATGATGTATAAATGACTAATAGATGGGGGGTGTATACGATAACGTAGGATGTAGACTAAGTGTAGAAAGGATGATGTAGGATGCGTGATGTATGTAATAGAATATGAATGTGTATAACCTATAGTACAACATGTGGGGTTCATTGTGATGGTATTCCCTCAACAATCTAGTGTGAACCGAAGCACAAGAGTGCATCATCGGGTAATGAAAGTGCTAGGACGTGTGATAAGTATGCCTATATGAAAATGTAATACATGATAGATGCTAAGGTGAGGGGGAATGTGTGATTTATATTCCACCCAAGTATGTACATGATGAAGGTTAAATCAAAAGACACTAAGTGGATTAATGTATGGAGTATTTTCCTTAACAAAAGTGATGGGATGTGAGAGAGGAGTGTGACCATCACATGGTTCATCATCATAGTAAACATCATCTGAGTCCCAATTGTCAACATATGTAGGATCGATGACGGATGTTAGAATAACTAGCTTAACTTTAGGAGGTGGTTGTTGAGCATGGCTTGATAATGTTGTATATACTTTTGGTGGAGGAAAGTGACCATCCTTAAGAGGAGGTTTCTTAGTTTGACTTGGTAATATAATAAATGACTTAGTAATAGGACATGATTTAGAGAAAAACTTAAGAAGTGATGACTTGTTTTTATTTGGTAATGTTGTAAAGGATGGAGTAGGAGGAGGTGGTGAACTAATTGTGGTAGGTGGTTGAACTGGTGATACCATTGGTGATAGCTTAGGCGGATCTTGACTAACGAAAGGAGTAGCCTTAGAAACCCGTATGGATGTTACCTTTGTAATAGGATGTATTGTATTAAATGAAATAAGACCTTGACGCTTAAGAATTTGCATTATGCGATGCAAAATATGGCAATCATTATAACTATGTCCATTGATGCGATGATAATGGCAGTATGGTTGACTGTGATTTTTTTCTAACCGATAAGGAGAAAAGTAATTTGTAGGTGGTAGGGTTATTAATTTATTACTAAGGATCCGGATAAGAATGTTATGTAGCATTGTATTATGCTGAAATATGATAGGCTTGGGAAATGGCATGTCTTGGGGTTTGGCTAGATAACATGTAGTGGTCATAAATTGTAAATAAGATGGAGAAGGATTCCAACATGGGTTTATTGTTTTCATATCTAAGGGATGTAATGGTTGATGTCATAAATTGTATATAGGATGTATGTGATTGAGAGGCATCCTTAAGCTGTTGCATTTCTATCTAAGAGTTGTAAAGGTTGATTCCATAGATTGCATAGAGGATGTATGTAATTGTGAAGCATCCTTAAGATATAGAATTTCATATCTAAGGGATGTAAGGGCTATAAATTTATCGTGTAAGGATTGAATCAAGTCTAAGATGGGTTGGTTAGATGGAGGGTTGTAAAGATAAGGGTCGATAAAGAAACAATGAAGCATAACACATAATTCATGTGGTGGCATATTGTCATCAAAATACGTGGTGTCTAGGAATTTTTTGAAAATAGCCTAACAAGTGGGATATTTCTTGAGTAAATCAGATAAAGAGGCTTGACCCATGATAGAAGAAAAATAAGGATCCTAAGCATGAAAGATGTCGGGTTCACCAAAATGATTAAATGAAAATGGAACTAAACTAATGGGAAGTATAGTCACTAGTTAATCTAAAATAGGACTAAAATGCTATATAAATGGACTAAAACAATATGGAATAATAGTAATTAATTATACTAAGTGAAAGAAAACCCTAAATATACAACAAAATTAGGAAGAATGACTTATCTCACACGTGTTCATTTGAAAGTATGATAATAAAATTTGGAAGTAAAACGACCACTCAAATTTGGAAGGCTTTGGAGGATCTCAAATGCAGTGAGGTGCATGAAGGTAGTTGCCCCCTCCCACGTTTTGATTTGTTTGTTTGTGTTCATTGGCCTATTTTCATGTTAAGTGTGGTGTTCTTACATTCCTTGGGTATTTTACGCATCACCTGGGTGGTTAGATTAGGTTTGTTTTATTACATCTTCTTAACCCCATAGTTTATCACAACTTTTTGCCCATTGTTTGATAGGTTTTGTAAAATCTGTATACCATTTTTTTTATATGGTGCTTATCATATGATAGATATACAGGGAATAGGAACCGTGCCTTTCTGTGATCTCATGGAGAAATTTCCAAATGGATCTAGATTATTGAGAAGGTCCTTGGCTTGTAATAAAATATGAGCAAGTGATTCTTTTGAAGTGCATTGCTCCATGTTATTGCAATCGCATTATTTAGAGTCTCACACTTTTATTGAGTTGTAATATTTTCTACATATTATTTTCTATTGTGATTCGCCATTATTCATATTTTATCTTTATTTCTTAACATGACTCACCCCTTCATCATTTTTCATCTTTTACTTAACCCCTGAATGTCTCGTTATATTTTTCAAGTTTGTGTGGAAATCTGAGGAATTTTATCATCCGCAATTGATCTCCACCATTGATCCTCTAGTTTCATTTAAAAGTTTCAACGTTGTAATTATGAAACTTACTTGTACTTGGTTTAGAGCTAATGGGTTATCCCCGAGTTTTAAGACTTTTTTATTTTAATCCTTTTCTCGAGTGAGCTTTCTATAATATTTCTTCCAAATATGGTTGTATTTCTTTTTTAAGTGAGTTAGGTTTGATTAAAAACCTATTGAGCTTATACCTATTACCATTCACTAAAATGGTCTTTTGAGATCCCGTGTGCATTTGTATCTTCATTACTTGGTTGAGATATGGGTGTCGTGTTTCTTTCGATGCTTTTGAAAATCTTGTGATGGCTTCTTCCTACTCAAACTGATAAGTTCATAATGATGCCACAACTTGTGATTTCACTATACCAAATGGGTATTCTATATTTTCATCTTTTTTACATCTCTGTTGGGTCCTGTGCTCATAGTAAAATGCCGAAGAAAGTCCCATCCATCCTGATTTCCTGTGTTGGCTATAGATTTTGGTGAAAGTTGTTTTCTGGGTGTTCTGAGTTGTTTTAGAACATGCCTCACTTGTTATTATTGAGGGATTCATAGCTCTGATAATGAATTTGTTCCAAAGCTCTGATTTTCTTGTACGAGTTAGCTAGTTTTTAAAAATAGAGCTCTGGTTTATATTGATATGTAACAACTGTTACATTGTGTTAAGAGCCTATTTTGCTTTTAATCCATAGATGTCCATTCTACAACTTTCTTTGAAGTCTGAAAACTACATGATTTCTCTAACACTTGCACTGGTAGTTTGTGTTTCATATGAATATTGATGCTCATCATTTAATACAATAGCAACTCTGAGTCAGCTTTGTGGTTTTATCCTTTGCATCATAAGTTTCATTCAATGTTCTTGGTGAAGCTCCTTTGCAACTGTATCTTCTATGTTGTATTTGATGTTCATTTCCTTTTTGGAGAAATATAGGCTATAATTGCATCTTGATCAGAATGGCTCAGCTTTGTCCTTCTCTATAAAGCTTTGTTGTTCCTATTGCTTGTCGATTCTACAAATTGGCTGTTCTATGATGCTCAGACACTTTAGATTCTGTAATTTTGATGCATCTGTTACCTTTTGAAACACTTGGTTGATATTTTAATATTCTTAATGGTGTAGAATATTGTCTTGGAATGACTTCCTTCTTGATTGATTTGAAACCTGAACTGGATTTGTAAAAGAGAAAATATCTTCTTTTATAAGCTTGAGGCTTTTCATCCCATTCAGTTGTGATACTTGATACTCTTTAAGGTCGTTTGTAACTTCTATGAAAACTTTGTTGATCTGATATTCCATTCACTTGTGTATTGAAACTGGAAGCACTTGCTTGAGTTAAATTCTTGAAGATTGATTAACCTAGCCTGAAATGAACAATTAGATACTTGCATCTTTATCATTTGTTTAACTGTAATCATGAAGCTTTCTGATATGTCCCCCTGAAATTGTTTCTTAGGTTCTTTACTTGTTCTGCAATCTGTAATGTAAAGACATGATGAACACAAATGGATGAGCCTATAGCTGAAATTCAAAAAGTTGTACTTTGTTTTCTGAACTAGCTACCTTGTATCAAAACTTTGTATCTTGAATCTTCCTTTGATTGCATGGCTATTATGACTCTTTGCTTTACTATGTTGCTTCCTTTACAATGGAAACATGAATGCTACATTTCCGAATATTGTAATCTTGATTTTTGCAGAGTACGTGCTTGTAGTTTAGAATACTATATGATAGCACCATTGTGGCTTACCTCTTTGAATTTGATGTCTTCACTTATGCTCTGAAATTTCTTAACTAAAACACATTCTTACCATATTTAGTGCTCACTCCTTACTTGCACTAGTTGTATCTTGTGTACTCATACTTCTTTGCAAGTTGATATCCATTTACTTAGCATCTCTTTTATTGCATGCATAAATGATCAAGACTCCATTTATGATATTGTGGCTGCAAATCTGATCTGTTGTAATTGGTTGTACCTTCTGCTTGAGGCTTTTAACTTTCTTTTCATCAACATAGTTGTAGCTTTACTTGAAATGAGAAAAGGAGATGAGCAATATGAACTTGAAATTGATCTTTAGGCCCTTCTTTGTTACTGATTCTGAGTTAAATTTCTGCAATACCCCTCTCTCGTCAGCTTCCCTCTCCTCTTCTTACCCACCCCCTGCACCTCTTCCATCCCTCCTCTTCTCTCCAAAACTCATCTTTTCTCAAACTCCCTTTCTCCCTCCAACCCCTTATATTCCCTCTCCACTCTCCTTGTCTTACCAACCTCAACACCTCTTCCACCCCTCTTCTTCTCTCCACCGTTCCCTTTCCCTCAACATATTCCTTTCCCTTATACTCCCAATCTCCACCCGTCACCTCTTTTATACCTCCTTTCTGCCATTTATTCCCCTTTTCCTTTTCCCTCTAAAACTAAACTTCTCTTCTATCTCTCAACCACTCATGTTTCCTCCCACTCACCCCCACCTTCTCTTCCATTGCTCAACCACTCCTTTATCCTCCCACTCACATTCTCCCTCCAACTATCTCTCCTCAGCTTCCCTCTCCTCTTCTCTCCACAACTCATCTTTGCTTGAACTCCCTTTCTCCGTCTAACCCCTTATCTTCCCTCTCTTCTCTCTCTTGTCTTACCAACCTCAACACCTCCTCTTCCATCCCTCTTCTTCTCTCCACCACTCCTCTTTTCTCCAACTCCCTTTCCCTCCACATCTTCCTTTCCCTTATGCTCCCAATCTCCACCCCTCTCACCTCTTTTATACCTCCTCCTTTCTGCCATTTATTTCCCTTTTCCTTTTGCCTCCAACCCCAAACTTTTCTTCCATCTCTCAACCAATCATGTTTCCTCCCACTCCCTTTCTCCTCCAACCCCTCTCTCATCATCTTTTGTCTCCTCTTCTTACCTCATCTTCTCTCCATAGCTCCTCTTTGGTAAAACCCCTTTCTCCCTCCAACCCCTCTCCCCTCATCTTCTCACCCACCCTAACACATCTTCCATCCCTCTTCTTCTCTCCATGACTCCTCTTTCCTCCAACTCTCTTTCCCTCCACATTCCTCTTCTTCTTTTCCATTATACTCCCAATCGCCACCCCTATCACCTCTTTTATACCTTCTCCTTTCTTCCATTCCTCTTTCCTCCAAATCCATTTCCCTCCAATATCCTCCTCTCATTTTCCATTTAGCTCCCAACTCACCCCTCATTATCCCCTATTCTCTTTGCAAACCCCAATCCCTCTTTCCTCCCACTCTATTTCTCCCCCAATTCCTCTTTCCTTTTTTGATAACCCTCAACCCTCTTTCTTACCCAACCCCAACACCTTTTCTATCCCTCCTCTTCTCTCCATCGTTCCTCTTTTATCCACCTCTTCCCTACCATCTTTGCACCCAACAAGAACCCTTCTTCCTTCTCCTCTTCTTACCCAACCACATACTTCTTTCATCCCTCCTCTTTCCCCTAACTCCCTTTCCCTCCACCTTGCTCCTCTCTTTTCCTTTTCCCTCAAATCCCCTCTCCTCTCATCTTCCCTATCCCATCTCTTCTTCATTACCCACACCCTTTCTCCCTCCAACCCCTCTCCCCTCATCTTCCCTCTCCTCTTCACACCTAACACAAATTCTTCTCCTCTCTCCTCTTTTTTTACACAAAACAACTCTTCTGTCCCCCTCCTCGCTAAAACTCCCTTTTTCTGTCTAACCCCTCTTCTTACCCAACCACCTCTTCCATACTTTTCTCTCCATCACTCCTCTTTGATCAACCTCTTCCCTATCCTCCTTGCACCCGATAAGAACCATTCTCCCTTTTCCTCTTCTTACCCAACCACACCTCTTTCCTCTAACTCCCTTTCCCTCCACCTTTCTCCTCCCCTTTTCCTTCTAACCACTCTCCTCTCATATTCCCTCTCCCATCTCCTTTTTTTACCCACTCCCTTTCTCCCTCCAACCCCTCTCCCCTAATCTTCCCTCTCCTCTTCGTACCCAAGATGAACTCTTCTTCTCTCTCCTCTTCTTACCCACCCCATCACCTCTTCTATCCCTCCTCTTTGTTAAAACTCCCTTTCTTCGTCTAACCCTCTTCTTACCTAACCAGACACTTCTTCCATCCCTCCTCTTTCTTCTAACTCCCTTTAGCTCCACCTTTCTCTTTCCTTTTTCCTTTTCCCTCCAACCCGTATCTTCTCTTCTTACCCACTCCTTTTTCCCTCTAATCCCTCTCCCCCTAGTCTTCCCTCTCCTCTTCTCACCCAAGATGAACTCTTCTCCTCTCTCCTCTTCTTACCCACCCTAACACCTCTCCTATCTCTCTTTGCTAAAACTCCCTTTCTTTGTCTAACCCCTCTTCTTAACCAACTAGACACTTCTTCCATCCCTCCTCTTTATTCTAACTCCCTTAACCTCCACCTTTCTCTTCCCTTTTCCTTTTCCCTCCAACCCATATCTTCTCTTCTTACCCACTCCCTTTCTCCCTCCAACACATCTCCCGTTCTCTTCCCTCCTCTTCACACCCAACACAAACTCTTCTCATCTCTCCTCTTCTTACCCACCCAACACCTCTTCTATCTGCTTTCTTCTTTTCTCATGCTCCTTTCTCCATCTAACCTCTCGTCTCCTTATCCATCCAAACACCTATCCATTCTCTTTCCTATAGTTTACCTTTTCCCTCAACCTCTTTCTCCTCTTTCTCCTCTCCCCTCTCCTCTCTAACCCACCCCCTTTCTCCCTCCAACACCTCTCCCCTCATCTTCCCTCTCCTCCTCACCTCTTCTCATCTCTCCTCTTCTTTCCCATCTCTTTGCTAAAAATTCATTTCTCCGTTTAACCCATCTTCTTACCCAACTAGACACTTCTTCCATCCCACGCCTCTTTCCTCTAACTCCCATTACCTCCACCTTGCTCTTTCCTTTTCCTTTTCCCTCCAACCACTCTCTTCTATTATTACCTCTCTCCTCTCCCCTCATCTTCCCTCTCCTCCTCACCCTTCCCTCAAACTGTTTCCATCTCTCTCTTCTATCCCACCTCAAACTTTTCTCTCTCCTCCTCCCTCTTCTTCTCATCCCTCCTCTTTCCATTTCTCTTTTCCTCTCATCTTTCTATTCTTACCCAATTTTCAAACACCTTTTCCATCCTTCTCCTCTTTCCTCTAACTCCTTTTTCCTCGACAAGAATCCTTCTTTTACCTTGCCTCTTCTTCTTTCTCTCAACCAAACCTCTTTTTCTCTTTTTCCCTCTCCCATTTCTCCTCCTTCCTCTTCTTCCTTTTCTTCGCCCACCCAACTCTTCTCGAACTCCCATTTTCCCTCTCCCACCTCTTTTATCCTCCTCTTTTCTCAAACTCCTTTCTCCCTAACCTCTTCTCCTTACCCATCAAAACACCTTTTCCATCCTCTCTCTTTCCTCTAACTCCTCTTCCCTACTCCTTCCCACCTCCCTCTTCTCTCCCCAAACATCTTTTCCTCCAAATTCCTTTTTTAGACCAACCTCAACCCCATTTTCCTCTCCCCTCTCTTTTCCCATAAACCTTTTCCATCCTCTTCCTCATTTTACTCCACTCCTCTTCCATCTCTCAATCGCTCATCTTTCCCCCCTCCCTTTCTCCCCCATCCCTCTTTCATTTTCTTTCCTTTTCGACCAACCTCAACCCCTATTCTTTCCCAACCCCAAACCTTTTCAATCCCTCCTCTTCTATCCACCTTTCTTCTTTTGATCCACCTCTTACCTTTTCTTTTTGCACCCAACAAAACCCTTTCCATCTTATCCACCCCCAACTCCTCTTCCTTCTCTTAACCAATCTCATCTCTTCCCCCTCTCCTTTCTCCAACAAGTCCCTCTTTCCTTTTTTTCACCTTTCAATCCCTATTCTTTTCCAACCCAAAATATTTTCCATCCCTCCTCTTCTCTTAACCCTCATTCCTCTCTCTCCATCTCTACCTTTTACCCCTCCTCTTTCTCCCAACAATAACCCTTCCCTCTCTCTACTTTCTTACCAAACAAGAGCCCTTTCCATCTTACCCACCTCCAACTCCTCTTCCATCTCTCAATCCTCATCTTTCCTCCCCTTCCTTTCTCCTCCAAGTCCCTCTTTCCTTTTCTAACCAACCTCAACCACTATTCTTTCCCAACCCAAACCTTTTCAATCCCTCCTCTTCTATCCACCTTTCTTCTTTTGATCCACCTCTTACCTTTCTTTTTGCACCCAACAAAAACCCTTCCATCTTATCCACCCCAAGCTCCTCTTCCTTCTCTTAACCACTCATATTTCCTCCCACTCCCTTTCTCCACAAGTCCCTCTTTCCTTTTTTAACCACCTCAATCCCTATTCTTTCCCAACCCAAAATTTTCCTCCTCTCCTCTTCTCTTAACCATTCCTCTTTGATCCACCTCTTACCTTTCCTCTTTACACCCAACAATATCCCTTCCCCTCTCTACTCTTCTTACCCAACAAGAGCCCTTCCATCTTACCCACCCCCAACTCCTCTTCCATCTCTCAATCACTCATCTTTCCTCCCACTCCTCTCTCCCCCAAGTCCCTCTTTCCTTTTCTAACCAACCTCAAACCCTATTCTTTCCCAACCCAAACCTTTTCAATCCCTCATGTTCTATCCACCTTTCTTCTTTTTATCCACCTCTTACCTCTTCTCTTCTTTTTGACACCCAACAAGAACCCTTCCATCTTATCCACCCCCAACTCCTCTCTTCCTTCTCTTAACCGCTCATATTTCCTCCCACTCCTTTCTCCACCAAGTCCCCCTCTTTCCTTTTTGACCAACCTCAATCCCTATTCTTTTTGCCAACCCAAAAACCTTTATCCCTCCTCTTCTCTTAACCATTCCTCTTTGATCCACCTCTTACCTTTCCTCTTTACACCCAAAATAACCCTTCCCCTCTCTCTCCTCTTACCCATCCCTTCCTTCTTACATCCCCTCTTTCTCTCTTCCATCTCTCAATCGCTCATCTTTCTCTCTCCTCTCCCTCTCTCCCCCCCAAGTCCCTCTTTCCTTTTCTTCACCAACCTCAAACCCTATTCTTTCCCAAACCCAAAACCTTTTCAATCCCTCCTCTTCTATCCACCTTTCTTCTTTTGATCCACCTCTTCTTTCTTTTGATCCACCTTCAATCTTACCTCTTCCTTCTTCTCTCTCTACCGCTCATATTTCCTCCACTCCCTTTCTCCACCAAGTCCCTCTTTCCTTTTTGACCAACCTCAATAACCCTTCCCTCCTCTCTACTCTCTTCTTACCCAACAAGAGCCCTTCCATCTTACCCACCCCCCCTCCTTTCCATCTCTCAACCGCTCATATTTCTTCCTCTCACTCCCTTTCTCCACCAAGTCCCTCTTTCTTTTTTACCAACCTCAATAACCCTTCCCCTCTCTACTCTTCTTACCCACAAAGAGCCCTTCATCTTACCCACCCCCCAACTCCTCTTCCATCTCTCAATCACTCATCTTTCCTCCCACTCCCTCTCTCTCCCCCAAGTCCCTCTTTCCTTTTCTGACCAACCTCAAACCCTATTCTTTCCCCAACCCAAAACCTTTTCAATCCCTCCTCTTCTATCCACCTTTCTTCTTTTGATCCACCTCTTACCTCTTTTTTTGCACCAAAAGAACCCTTAAATCTTATCCACCCCCAACTCCTCTTCCTTCTCAACTCATATTTCCTCCCATTTTTCCACCAAGTCCCTCTTTCCTTTTTCACCAACCTCAACCCCTATTCTTTCCCAACCCAAAACCTTTTCCATCCCTCCTCTTATCTTAACCATTCCTCTTTTGATCCACCTCTTTACCTCTCCTCTTTGCACCCAACCCCAACCCTTCCTCCTCTCTACTCTTCTTTCTACCTCTCTTTTCTCCAACTCCCTTTCCTTTTCCCTCTAATCCGTCTCTTCTCATCTTCCCTCTCCCCTCTCCACTTCTTACCTACCCAAATTCTCTTCCATCTCTTAACCACTCTTTTTCTTTCCATCCACCTCTTACCTTCCTCTTTCCCAACAAGAACCCCTCTTATCCTTTTCCTCTTCCCTCAACCTCTTCTATCTTTCCTCCTCCTCCTTTTCCCTCAATCCCTCTCTTCTCATCCACCTTTCTTCTTTTGATCCACCTCTTACCTCTTCTTTTTTTTACCCAACAAGAACCCTTCAATCTTATCCACCCCCAACTCCTCTTCCTTCTCAACCGCTCATATTTCCTCCCACTCCCTTTCTCCACCAAGTCCCTCTTTCCTTTTTTGACCAACCTCAACCCCTATTCTTTCCCAACCCAAAACTTTTCCATCCCTCCTCTTCTCTCAACCATTCCTCTTTGATCCACCTCTTACCTCTCTCTTTTTTGCACCCAACCCAATAACCCCCCCTCTCTCTCTTCTTACCCAACCAAACATCTCTTCCATCCCTCTTTCCTCCAACTCCCTTTCCTCTTTCCCCAACCCTCTTTTTCTTCATCTTCCTCTCCTCCTCTCCTCTTTCTTCTTTTGACCCACCCTTACCTCTTCTTTTTGCACCCAACAAGAACCCTTCCATCTTATCCACCCCTTATATCCTCTCTCTCTCTTTGCACCCAACAACCACTCATATTTCCTCCCACTCCCTTTCTCCACCTTTCTCCACCAAGTCCCTCTTTCCTTTTTTTTGACCAACCTCAACCCCTATTCTTTCCCAACCCCAAACCTTTTCCATCCCTCCTCTTCTCTTAACCATTCCTCTTTGATCCACCTCTTACCTCTCCTCTTTTTTCACCCAACAATAACCCTTCCCTCTCTACTCTTCTTCTTACCCAACAAAACATCTCTTTCCATCCTCTTTCCTCCAACTCCTTTCCTCCATTTCCTCTCAATCCCTCTCTTCTCATCTTCCCTCTCCCTCTCCTTCTTACCCACCCAACTTACCTCTTCTTTTTTCCACCAAACAAGAACCCTTCCATCTTATCCACCCCCAACTATCTTCCTTCTCAACCGCTCATATTTCCTCCCACTCCCTTTCTCCACCAAGTCCCTCTTTCCTTTTTTGACCAACCTCAACCCCTATTCTTTCCCAACCCAAAATTTTTTCCATCCCTCCTCTTCTCTCAAACCATTCCTCTTTGATCCACCTCTTACCTCTCTTCTTTGCACCCAACAATAACCCTTCCCTCTCTACTCTTCTTACCCATCCAAACATCTCTTCCATCCCTCTTTCTCTCTCCAACTCCCTTTCCTTTTCCTCTTTCTTTCCCAATCCTTCTCTCTCATCTCCCTTCTCCCTCTCCTCCCTCTTTCTTACCCACCTTTCAACTTACCTCTTCTTTTTTTTGCACCCAACAAGAACCCTTCCATCTTATCCACCCCATAACTCCTCTTCTCTCTCAACCACTCATATTTCCTCCGACTCCCTTTCTCCACCAAGTCGCTCTTTTCTTTTTTGACCAACCTCAACCCCTATTCTTTCCCAACCCAAAACCTTTTCCATCCCTCCTCTTCTCTTAACCATTCCTCTTTAATCCACCTCTTACCTCTCCTCTTTGCACCCAACAATAACCCTTCCCCTCTACTCTTCTTCATACCCAACCAAACATCTCTTCCATCCCTCTTTCCTCCAACTCCCTTTCCTTTTCCCTCCAATCCTCTTCTTGTCTTCCCTCTCCCCTCTCCTCTCTTCTTCTTACCACCCAACTTACCTCTTCTTTTTTTTTGCACCCAACAAGAACCCTTCCATCTTATCCACCCCCAACTCCTCTTCCTTCTCTCAACCGCTCATATTTCCTCCCACTCCCTTTCTCCACCAAGTCCCTCTTTCCTTTTTTGACCAACCTCAACCCCTATTCTTTCCCAACCCAAAACCTTTTCCATCCCTCCTCTTCTCTTAACCATTCCTCTTTGATCCACCTCTTAACTCTCCTCTTTGCACCCAACAATAATAACCTTCCCCTCTCTCTTTTCTTACCCAACCAAACATCTCTTCCATCCCTCTTTCCTCCAACTCCTTTTTTTTTTCCTCCAATCCTCTCCTTCTCTCATCTTCCCTCTCCCCTCTCCTCTCTCTTCTTACCCCCTTTTCTTTTCCTCTTCATCTTCTTTTCATTTTCCCTCTCACCCAACAAGAACCCTTCCATCTTATCCACCCACATATCCTCTTCCTTCTCAACCGCTCATATTTCCTCCCACTCCCTTTCTCCACCAAGTCCCTCTTTCCTTTTTTGACCAACCTCAACCCCTATTCTTTCCCAACCCAAAACCTTTTCCATCCCTCCTCTTCTCTTAACCATTCCTCTTTGATCCACCTCTTACCTCTCCTCTTTGCACCCAACAATAACCCTTCCCCTCTCTACTCTTCTTACCCAACCAAACATCTCTTCCATCCCTCTTTCCTCCAACTCCCTTTCCTTTTCCCTCCAATCCCTCTCTTCTCATCTTCCCTCTCCCCTCTCCTCTTCTTACCCACCCAACTTACCTCTTCTTTTTGCACCCAACAAGAACCCTTCCATCTTATCCACCCCCAACTCCTCTTCCTTCTCTCAACCGCTCATATTTCCTCCCACTCCCTTTCTCCACCAAGTCCCTCTTTCCTTTTTAACCAACCTCAACCCCTATTCTTTCCCAACCCAAAACCTTTTTCCATCCCTCCTCTCTCTCTTAACTCCTCTTTTTTTGACCACCTTTACCCTTTACCCAACAATAACCCTTCCTTTCCTCTCTGATCTCTTCTTCCTCAACCAAACATCTCTTCCATCCCTCTTTCCTCCAACTCCCTTTCCTTTTCCCTCTAATCCCTCTCTTCTCATCTTCCCTCTCCCCTCTCCACTTCTTACCCACCCAACTTCTCTTCCATATCTTAACCACTCATTTTCCCTCCCACTTCCTTTCTCCCTCAACCCCTCTCCCCTCATCTTCCCTCTCCTCTTCGCACCAAACCAAACATCTCTTCCACCTCTCTTCCATCCCTCTTTTCTCCTTTTCCTCCCAACTTTCCTTTTCCCTATAATCCCTATCTTCTCATCTTCCCTCTCCCTCTCTCCTCTCCATTACCCACCCCACTTCTCTTCCATATCTTAACCACTCATTTTCCTCCCACTTCCTTTCTCACTTGAACCCTCTCTCCCCTCATCTTCCCTCTCCTCTTTTTCACCCAACAAGAACCCTTCCCTCTCTCTCTCTTCTTACCTCAACAAAAATCTCTTTCCATCTCTCCTCTCTCCTCCCCAACTCCTTTCATTCCCTCCACCTTTCTATCTCTAATTTTCCTTTTCCTCCAACCCCTCTCTTCTCATCTTCCCTCTCTCCTCTCCACTTCTTACCCACCCCCAACTTCTCTTCCATATGTTAATGTCTCCTTTCTCCTCCAACTCCTCATCTTCCTCTCCACTCTCCTCTTCCATCCCTCTTCTTCTATCCACCTATTCCTATTTCCTCCAACTACCTTTCCTGCCTTCATTTCTCCCTCCTCATCCTCTTCTTTCTCCCCTCCATCTTCCCTAATATTCATTCCCCATCATCTCTTCTCCTCTACCTCCTTTATGTCATCCCTCCTCTTCTCTCAACCATTCCTCTTTGATCCACCTCTTACCTCTCCTCTTTACACCAAACTATAACCCTTCCCTCTCCCTCTCTTTCTTACCCAATCCAAACATCTCTTCCATCCCTCTTTTCTCCAACTCCTTTCCTTTTCCTCTCCAATCCCTCTCTTCTCTTCTTCCCTCTCCCTCTCCGCTTCTTGCCCACACAACTTCTCTTCCATATCTTAACCACTCATTTTCCCTCCCACTTCCTTTTCTCCTTGAACCCCTCATCTTCCCTCTCCTCTTTACCCACACCTCTTCCATATCTTAACCCTTCCTCCCTCTTCCTTTCTCTCTCTCCCTCTCTTCTTACCCAACCAAAAATCTCTTCCATCTCTCCTCTCTCCTCCAACTCCTTTTCCCTCCACCTTGCTCCTCTAATTTTCTTTTTTCCCTCCAACCCCTCTCTTCTCATCTTCCCTCTCTCCTCTCCACTTCTTACCCACCCCCAACTTCTCTTCCATATCTTAACGTCTCCTTTCTCCTCCAACTCCTCTTCTCTCTCCCTTCCATCTCCTCTTACATCCTTCTTCTTCTATCCACATTCATATTTCCTCCCAACTACCTTTTCCTCCACAAGTCATCCTCTTCTTTTCCCATATGCTCCCAATATTCATCCCAATCACCTCTTACTATACCTCCTTTCCCATCATTCCCTCTCCTCTTTCCTTAAAATCCATTTCCTTCCCTTTCCTCTCTCCAACTCATTTTGCATTTAGCTCCCAACAAACCACCCTCATTCTCCTCGCCTCTTCACATCCCCATCCCTCTTTCTCTTTTTTTCCAACTCCCAACTCTTCCTCAAACTTCCTTTCTCCCTTGAACCCCTCTCCCTCCTCTATTCCTCTCCGCTCTCTCTTCCATCCCTCTTCTCTCTCTCCACCTATTCCTATTTCCTTTAACACCCTTTCCTCTCATATATATCCTCTTCTTTTCCCATACGTTTCCCAATCCTCTCATCCCCGTCATCTTTCTTCTCCTCTATACCACCTCCTTTCTTCCAATCCCTCTTTCCTCCAAATCCATTTCCCTCCACTTTCCTCCTCTCATTTTCACATTTAGCTCCCTCCACACCACCTCTCATTCACCCTCACCTCTTCACATCTCCCAATCGCTTCTTTCCTTTTTTTCCAACTCCTCCTCCTATCAAAACTTTCTTTCTCCTCCAACCCTCTCCTATCCATCTTCTTCCTCTCTCTTATCCTCTTCCATCCCTCTTCTTCTCTCCACCTATTCCTCTTTCCTCTTCTTTTTCCATTTCACCCCAATCTCCATCCCGTCACCAAAGTCTTATATACTCCTCCTTTTCTTTTTTCAACTCCCAACTCTCTATCTTAACTTCCTTTCTCCCTTGAACCCCTCTCCCTCTCCCTTCCCTCTCTCGCTCTCCTCTTCCATCCTCTTCTTCTCTCCA
This sequence comes from Taxus wallichiana var. yunnanensis, assembly GCA_018340775.1. Classification (NCBI taxonomy): domain Eukaryota; kingdom Viridiplantae; phylum Streptophyta; class Pinopsida; order Cupressales; family Taxaceae; genus Taxus; species Taxus wallichiana. The sequence continues at coordinate 70,363,435 of CM031241.1, read as the reverse complement.
CCTATTCCTATTTCCTCTAACTCCTCCTTTTTCCCTCCATATTCATCCTCTTCTCTTCCCATACGTGTCCAATCTCCATCCCCGCACCTCTTATATACCACCTCCTTTCTACCAATCCTCTTTCCTCCAAATCTATTTCCTCCACTTTCCTCCTCTCATTTTGAATTTAGCTCCCAACACACCACTCTCTCATTCACCTCACCTCTTCACATCCCCAATTGCTCTTTCCTTCTTTCTTTCCCAACTCCTATCAAAACTTTCTTTCTCCCTCCAACCCTCTCCCTTATCTTCCCTCTCCTCTTATCCTCTTCCATCCCTCTTCTTTACTCCACCTATATTCCCCTATTTCCTCTTCTTTTCCCATTTTAAGCCAATCTCCATCCCCTTTTCCTCCACTCTTATATACCTCCTCCTTTCCTCTTTTTCTTTTCCAACTCCCTCTCTTCTCATATTGAAACTTCCTTTCTCCCTTGAACCCCTCTCCCTCATCATCTTCTCCTCTCCCCTCTCTCTCTTCCATCCCTCTTCTTCTCTCCACCTATTCCTATTTCCTCCAACACCCTTTCCTCCACATTCATCCTCTTCTTTTCCCATATGTGCCCAATCTCCATCCCCGTCACCTCTTCTATACCTCCTCCTTTCTACCAATCCCTCTTTCCTCCAAATCCATTTCCCTCCACTTTCCTCCTCTCATTTTGCATTTAGCTCCCAACACACCACCTCTCATTCACCCTCACCTCTTCACATCCCCAATCGCTCTTTCCTTTTTTTTCCAACTCCCAACTCCTATCGAAACTTCCTTTCTCCCTCCAACCCCTCTCCCCTCATCTTCCCTCTCCGCTCTCCTCTTCCATCCCTCTTCTTCTCTCCACCTATTCCTATTTCCTCCAACTCCCTTTCCCTCCACATTCATCCTCTTCTCTTCCCATACGTTAACCAATCTCCATCCCAATCCCTCTTATATACCACCTCCTCTCTATCTTTCAATCCCTCTTTCCTCCAAATCCATTTCCCTCCACTTTCCTCCTCTCATTTTGCATTTAGCTCCCAACACCACCTCTCATTCACCCTCACCTCTTCTTCCACATCCCCAATCGCTCTTTCCTTTTTTTCCATCTTCCAACTCCTATCGAAACATCTTCTTCCCCCATTTACATCGATAAAATTGATTTCCCTCCACATTCATCCTCTTCCAACTCCTATCGAAACCTCTTCTTCCCCCTATTTACATCGATAAAATTGATTTCCCTCCACATTCATCCTCTTCTTTTCCCATATGTGCCCAATCTTCATCCCCATCACCTTTTCTATACCTCCTCCTTTCTACCAATCCTTCTTTCCTCCAAATCCATTTCCCTCCACTTTCCTCTCCTCCCAACACACCACCTCTCATTCACCCTCACCTCTTTCACCCCAATCGCTTCTTTCCTTTTTTTTCATCTTCCAACTCCTATCAAAAACCTCCTCTTTCCCCCATTTACATCGATAAAATTGATTTCCCTCCACCAACTTTTACTTTCCATTCACATTCATCCTCTTCTTTCTCCATCCTGCTCGTATTCACCCCATCTATACCTCTCTTTTCTTTCGCCACTCTTCCTCCAAATCCATTTCCCTCCACTTTCCTTTCCTCTCTCATTTTGCATTTAGCTCCCAACAAACCCCCCTCATTTCTCTCTCACCTCTTTCGCATCCCTAATCCCTCTTTCCTTTTTTTTTTTCCAATTCCCAACTCCTATCGAAACCTCCTCTTCTCCTCCATTTATATCAATAAACTTGATTGCCCTCTTCTTTAAAACCCATATAAATTAATTAGAAATACATTCTCCCTCTTAAACCATAAAATTTCCATTTAGCTCCCAACCCCAACATTGATAAAATTGATTTCCCTCCACCAACTCTTCTACTTTCCCTTCACATTCATCCTCTTCTTTTCCCATATGCTCTCAATCTCCATCCGTGTCACCTCTTCTATACCTCCTCCTTTCTCCCCATCACCTCTTCCTCCCAAATCCATTTCCCTCCTTCTCCTCTCATTTTCATTTTGCTCACCCCTTCATTCTCTCTCACCTCTTCGCATCCCTAATCCCTCTTTCCTTTTTTTTCCAATTCCCAACTCCTATCGAAACCTCCTCTTCCATCCATTTATATCAATAAACTTGATTGCCCTCTTCTTTAAAACCCATATAAATTAATTAGAAATACTATAAAATCTGCCAAAAGTTAAACCATAAAATTTCCATTTAGCTCCCAACCCCTCATTCTCCCTCACCTCTTCCCATCCCCCAATCCCTCTTTCCTTTTTTGATAAACTTGATTTCCCTCTTTTATAAAAACCATATAAATTAATTAGAATTACTATTAAATTTGTCAAAAGTTAAATCATAAAAAATATTGAAACATTTCAACTTTGTTTCATCACTAAAAGTTAATAACTATCTATGATGAATAATAAACAATAAATAAAAGCATGTTTGTATTGTTATTAAAAATTAATAAAATAACATTTATTACTATCACCATTAAAGAAAAAAAATCGACTTTAAAATTTTGAAAAATTATAAGTAAATTTTTACAAAATAACAATACAAACACGCACCCCTCGAAGATGTCCATCCATCTTGAGGGTTTTGGAGGGCCTTTTCGGCCTCCCACCAAAAATATTTTTTTTTTATTAATTAAAAATATAGCACAATCCAATAATGGCCCAAAAAAATTGAGGCATCAAATTTACATTCTATATTGGATTCGAGTAGATAATGCTCTTCTCACTTAGACCCCTCCAAATTATGATTATCCCTTCTCATTCTCATTATTCATGACTCCTCCAATAACATTCATCCTTTCTTTTCCCATTTCCCCCAATTCTCCTCCTCATTTTGTTGGGTCCTCCTTTCTACTGCCCTCTTTCCTCAAAATCCATTTCCCCCCATTTCTTCTCTCAACGCACCCAACATCGCACCTTCATTCAATCTTCACCTCACAATCTCTCTTTTCCCATAACATATTTGATTCCGGTCCTCATTAACTTTCTATTCTACCAATCCTGTTCATCCTAATCCATTTCCCTGGACTTTCCTGATGGATTTGTCCACATGGACCATTGGACTGGTTTATTATTTCTTATTTCTTTTTTTAAATCATCTTTTTTTATGTTGCCACATGTCTACTCTTTCTATAATAATGCTCTCCATTATTTTCTACCGAGTTCAATATTATAATGGCAAATTGATAAATTAAACATTAATTATAACAACGAAATTTAGCATTCACACATACATAATTTAAATGAGTAGAGTGTAGTAATTAGATGATTTTTTTTTTTTATCCTTTAAAATCATCTTGTTGTCATGTTTTGGATTGATATTATTTGGATACATTTATACTCTCAACTATATTAAAATATCTATTATTCACTCAATATTATAGTGGTGAGATTTACTTCATGGCATTTTGCTAATTTATAGGTTATTTATAATGGAAAAGTACACACTTAGAACATTGAACAATACATAATTTAAGGGAGTAGTTAGAATGGAATTTTATTTAAAAGAAAATACATAAATATGTATGTAAGGTGCTAATAAACTATAATAATAGTTGGATGCATGAAGAGAGAAGAGGGAAATCAAACACGTACCTAATATGGTCAAAAATATTGTAGCAAATAGTAAGTAGCAGGGATTTCTTTGTGATGAAAAATGTGGAGAAGCCATTCAAAACTAGAGCCAATCGATACATTGCATGCCGTGATGTTGGGAAATAAGATCCAATCACCCACTTGTAATTCATTAATCCAACTTAATTAGCGAGCACGGTATCTAAAGAGTCACACATCAACTAAATATTGTGAAGGGATAGTTAGGTAGGCTTTGAGGTTAAATTTGAATGACATTTAGATATCATTCACGATTTCAGATGTAATATACTAAAATATATTCGAAATGAATGTCCCTCACAACATGTATAATTGAAATATGTGAGTCACTTTTTTATATAGATTTATGTATAAAGTGTGTGTGTGTGTGTGTGTAATATATATATATATATATATATATATATATATATATATATATATATATATATATATATATATAATCTTGAAAAAGAATAGATTTTTTTTATAATTTTTTTAGTATATAAGACAACACTTTTTCATTTTTGAAGATAAATGTTAGAAAACTACTGTCACCTAAACAATTGTTTGATAAGCATAAGTAGCCATCAAACTTAATTGCTTGGCCTGCCACATCCCAATGCGACAAAGATTATAGTAGTGTTGCATGCACATAAGAGGCACTCATTAAAAAACTAGATGGTTTTACAACAAAGAATTCATGGAGCCATATATTCCATCATTGATCCCGTAATATCTCACCTTACCCTACACTTGCTTATGACATTCGTAACCAAAGAAAATGCTTACTAGTTAACAAAGTAATTCATTAGTTCATTGATGACCAAATTATTAGTGAAATATGCATGAAAGGAAGCTCAAACCATAGTAGTAACATATATAAAGTCAATTTTTGAGTTGAAATACCTTTGTTGTTAATGATAGAAGGATTGGGCAGCCCTAATCTAGAAGTTATCTTCAACACTTGTTTTATGGTTGTAATGACACTAGTGTAAATGCATGCATGCTTAACTCCATTTCTTATAGGGAATAAAACACTAGAAATTATAATACTTGTACATTGCACGATAGAAAATAATGTGTATACTTTCACTATCATGACCCAATACTTTGGAACAAACAAGTATTTTTCACCTTTGTGTTGTAACGCTGTAACGCGCCACATTTTACACACACAAAAACAATAGTAAAAATACCAAGATAATTTTTTTTGACCTACATTACTCACTATACAACGCCACAAGGGATCCAAGAAATAAAACACAAAGACACATACGACACTTACATAAGTCATCGACTCACATAGACACATGACAACACCATCTACATGTCAATGCCACACTTTCCCCAATGAATGAATACTAGCAATGAACCAACCACAAGAAAAGGACTCAAAGATTGGAAAACCCACAACACATCATTTCCTTAATTGCATCTTAGTTATGATTAACATTCCAAGAACATTATTGTGCAAGGATAATTTTCTCCTTTTTCCACCTACAGATTCTTAAGTTCATTCCACATTTAATTTATAGTTCGACCATTTCAAGTTGGCTCTTTATCCTTTACGAAAATTTCCATAACTTACATAATTATTTGGCATATTTCAAATTGCATACAAAGTACTTAATTCTCTTGTTCTTATGTTAAGAATATGCTTCTCAAACGTTTATTCAATGGTTAAATTTTACCCTTGCTACACAAGTGAATTTGGCATGATGCTGAGAAAGAAATCTTAGGACTTAAGGGAGATTTAGATTCAAGACACATGTTCCCACAAACATTCTTTGATCATGGTATCTTTATTTCCCTATTATAGTTAATATAGTTCAAAACAACTTGTTGAATCCATTCAATATTTCTGCATCAAGAAATTTTATTTGGATTCATATATATCTTTTGTTTTCTTGAAGTTTGATCTCACCAAGGGCAATCCATATTATTTTTAACACAAGAAAAAGTCTAATTGAGTCACACAGACTCCAATAATGAATTATATGTAACATCAAATCTCGTTTTAATCTTACATGTTTTACTCTTACATCACACTATGGTTTCATTAATAGCATCACTTTATAACAAAAATAATTACGAAGTTTCTTGTCTAACCTCTTGAATAAGTACCTGATTGGAAGCATTATGACTACACACGAACCACAAGTGATTTGTGTTTAAGGTAAGATCCCATGTTTCCACATTTCACAATTCCACATGTGAAATTTATTTTATTCTTAATGTAATAAAAGGGCATACAAGGGATTACGGGACCAAGTTTTCAGATTCCTGGTTTCTCTTAAGTCTACATCTTTTAAATCAACTTCGTTTGCAAAGATTTACAATTTTCTATCCACAAGTTAGTCTCCTAATTCAATCGAGGTTTAGATTAATTCAAATTTGCACCTAAAGATCTACACCCCAACTATAACTGAGTTTAAGGTGAGAGTACATATTTAAGCTAAACAATCTTCATGAAAGACCAAGGTTTTATGTTGTTAGTAACCAAGATAATACATTTATCTGATGAGGAACTAAAGAGATCATTAACAAGATTTTAAGTCATAGCACAACTATTTCACTAGCTCCATTATGATGTTTGGATCCCACAAGGAATTCATTTTGATCATGAAGTTAATTTCTAGATCTAACTTCGTAAGACTTGGTAGACGACAAGGATACTAAGGAGGGGTTAGATCTACTTATTCCAGGTAAAGTTTTTCCAGGTTTCTCCTAACCATTGGGTTCACGACAGAAATGCAAAACATACCAACCATGACGTTAGCACAAACTAGGGGTCTTATTTACCTAAACTATGAGGTGACATCGAGTACAATGTTTAAGATCATTCTACGATTTCAATTTCTTCCATGCTAAGAAGGATCCCACATGAATACAAGTTATGGATGAATCTTATGTTAGTGTTGACTGTTGTGGTTAGATTTCATTATTACATTTTCAAGGTAAGAAACACAACACCAATTATTTAATCATCAATTTTCCTAATGGGAAAGCACTACAATATATTAAATTCAAATTCATTTAACATATATATATATATATATATATATATATATATATATATATATATATATATATATGTGTGTGTGTGTGTGTATGTATGTATGTATATCCAAACTTTTTACCAAATGTAAAACTAAATCAAAATTGTACCTATGATTAAATGCATTTTTCCAAGGCATCCCTAACACTAGCATCTCATACAGATTACCAAGTTTCAAATAAATAACTCTAATGTAACATAACAATACATAAAAATTTCCTTCTATTAACATTCATAAATTCTAACAACATGCAATGAATCACACCAATGTCGTGTTGCCATCTACTTGTATCCTTTAAAACCATGTGAGCATGAAATCAAGGATAAATCGGTGGCATGACATCCACTGTTGGTTCTAAAAATAGTTTCGCCTCATCTTGGCATTGAAAGTCTATCAATTTACGACATCTGTCATAAATTATCTCCCCTTGTTGTGCACGAGAAGTCTTCACCTTCCTTTTGTTAACATAACCAATTCTTCTTCTGGGCCAAGGATCACATATGGATCCATTGTTGTTTCATTTTTTCTCTATTTATCTAGAAAGGGTCTCAGAATTAGGGTCCCCTGTTCTCTGTTCATCTAAAGACTCTTGAGCTCTCCTATTCTTTTCATTTTCCAAAGTCGATTTTTGTCCTTGTCATTTTTACCCTAAATACCTGAAGAAAATGAATGGATGTAACTTTAGAGGAATGTATTTGAGCCTTGTAACATTTCTAAATTCTTTTTCCTTGGAGAAAATTTCTTCTTCGGGCTCAAATGGTCATTTTTCGGCATTCTACGGATTGACGGGCATTTCTCCCAATCAAATTTACATCCTTGCATCAATGGGAAACATTGCCTCTTTTGGTTGGACGTGGCTCACTGGGGCACTCTAAAATTATATGGATCGCCCTAACCCAAACTAGTCCACGTGGAGGAATGACGCTCATTTGAAAGTTCACTTTTAGTTTGGCCTTGGAGTTGCCTGGGAGGAGGACATGTGGAGGTTTCTACTACTTTTCCTAGACTTAGAAAAATTTTTATGTAATCTGGTACAATTTGTGGAATAGGAACATCCCGTGAGCCCACGCTCATTCAGGGTCTCCGCTCTTGGGCACCATTTTGAAATTGTACCATGAAGACACGTGGAGGCTTCCCAGGGCTTCCCATACTTAGTCTTTTTTCAAAATGTTTTGAGAGGCCTGGGACATGTGGAGGGACTACGCATGTTTGAGGATTGGCCCTTGAATTTCATTTTAAAGAAGCACCAGGAGGACACTTGGAGGCCTCCGCTCACTTTGCATTTTTCTTGGAATTTTCAATGGCCAAAGGAGATTGCCTCGGACCCTGACACATGGCGCCTTCCACTAAGATTTAAGCCTTCAAACAAATTTTTTTGGGCTAGACACGTGGTGAGCCCACGCTCATTCAAGATCTCAACTTTTGGGGACCATCTCAAGATGCGCCATTGTGACGCATGGTAGTTTGAAAAGTCAAAAGGTGGGGAAGCAAACCATCGAGGTAACTTAGATTTTTTGCCTCTTATTATCAAAAGGATTAAAACATCAAAATGGCCCACATACCCGATAGAGAAAAGTCAAGATTTTCCTTGGTCAATGGCGGAGGTGTGGACGAGAGGAAAAGTGGAAAATTTTCCTTTTGTAGAGAAAGAGGTCAAAAGTAAAATGGAAGCATGTTCCCACTGGGACCCACATTAGAAACTAGAAGCGGAAGGGTGGAGCTGCAAGGGAAACTTGGAGAATTTTCCCTTTTCCAAAAAAGAAGTGAAATAGCAGAATTTGGTTATGGTTCCTTTGGGACCCACCTTAGGACACGTGTCAGGCTCATTTCTCAAGGGTAGAGGTGTGGAGCAAAATGTGAAAATTTTACATTTTTCCAAAAGTTGTAGAAGGAAAAAAGGAACCCGCAAGCCTTTTAAAGTGGATCTCCCACGTGGATGGTCCAAATTCAAAATAGAAATCAATGATAGTTACGCATATGTATCTAATTTTTCTACCATTTTCACTCCAAAGCTCCTGGGATGCGTATTCTTATGGTTTTTAATCATTTCTTGGAGTCTCCTGCATGCCAAATGAAGAGGAACATTAATCTAGAGGCTTGGTTTGGTGGGGAAGGTCTATAAATGTCTCTCACCATTAATATGCAATCTGACTATCGATTCGGCCCAATTTTTCTTTCCTTGCACGCGAAAGACCTATTGATATCTGGGTTTGGTGAGAAAAATCCGGGGACATCTATTACCATTAAGATGAGATCTAATTTCTAGGCTTGATCCGATCTTCCATTTTCTTTCCCCGAGCATGCAAGGAACTAGATTTGATAGATTAGGGGCAGAAGTGGTTAGCGAGTAAAAGGAAGAGTGATTTACCAGAAGAAAGAGTTGAATGCATGGGAGAGGCTTGAAGAGATCTATCCCTTAAGCACTGACAACTTTTTATAGATCTGATTTTGGGAATCACGATCGGGATCATGGTGAGCATTGGTGCACTCAATGCCTAGATTTTTGGGGGAAAATCTGTTGTAAAATGTTATAAATTGCATGATTTTTTCGTGCAAAGGGTTGGAGGTTAGAAGGTTGAAAGTTGGAGTGTTAGAGGTTAGAAATGATTTTCTAAGAGAGAAGTTTGATAGAGCCTGTATTTCTGAGGGATTGTTTGAGAAACCTGTATATCTCTTTTGTGTTAAACTTGATCATGTCAAGGTGGTTGCGAGTGTACAACCATTGACAAGCTCTAGGATTGTTCTAAAAACTTTCCCCTGCTGATAAGTTTAATCAAATTTGAGTTATTCTGTGTTGACTCTGAGCAATTAGTGTTTTCTTTATTTCATAATGTTTACAAATAGTTCTATTCACCCTATTGCAATCTTATACTAAAATTTCTATGAAATCACATAGGATCTCATCCCTGTGACAATTTAATGGTATTTGTAATTTCATTTCAAGAAGAGCCTTCATCTTGGATGAGATAAACAAATTTAAAATCAATTCACTGCCATCTATTGTTAAATATTTTTATAAGTCTTTAGGTGTACCTTAGGCATGGTTAATAAGAAACTATAGTGTTCAATTGAGTTTTCTAATTCGATCCTTTGTATTGGAGTCTTAAAGATTGTGTGAAAATGTTCTGATTTGGGCCTCTCTTGAAGCACACTTTCTGGTTGAAGGAACATTTTGACTGCTTCTAAAGCTTTCTATTGTGAAGTTGCTTATTATTTGTAAGGTCCCTCCAAAGGTCTAGTATAATCAACTTTATCCTACTTCACCTCCCACCAAAAATTCATTTAAAAACAACCATTCATACCCATACTACCCCTGTTTTCATGTATGTATACAAATGCATAATTTCTACTACCAAAGCATGTAAAAACAATCAGGTTTTCATTGTCTTTAGTGGCCTTTGAACCTTGCCTAGAAAATATCTCCATTATCTAGAGTGACAACTCGTGAGAGTTAGGTTTTGTTGCATTGACCATATTTTCTTCAAGTTCTTCTTAATAATTTCACAAGGAAGGACATCTCCATCTCCTCCACAAACAACAGGCTACAAAAAGGCTCCTCTCACCCTGGTTGAAAGGCACAACCATAAAGTAGTGAGGATAGGTCAAATCCTCTTGATGGTGTTACCCATTTCTCCACATTATGAATGACAAAGAGCAAACTGAATTTCATCTCGGACTACAAAACGACACACTACATGATCTGCTTGTCTCTAAGCTTCCTGCCATCCATGTGATGCTTCTCAGCTTCTAAGGGAGAATCAATTTGGGTACCAAAACCATCCACACACATATTATATATATTTATATATAGTTAGATATATAAACATGTTTATACCTAGAATACATGTGAAAATATGAACCAAAACACACACACACACACACACACACACACACACACACACACACACACACACACACACACACACACACACACACACACACACACACACACACACACACACACACTTATATTAAAAACCACAATGAAGGTTGTAGATCAAGCCATAAATAAAGGAAAGAACTAGTCATCAAAGAACTAGTCAACTAGACCATAGATTTAGTAAAGAACTATTCATCAAAGATCTAGTCAATACCATAGATCAAAGAAAGAAATCTACTTAAAAACTAGATAATATATCCATAATATCTATTTAAAATAAAAGAAATATCCACACACATAAGTGGGTGAGGAAAAATACAATAAAGGTAAATAATGTACCTAGGTGAACATGAGCTAAGGTAAATACATACTCTAACAATTTTTTTAGAGACATCTATGTTTAGAATCGAAACTTCATAATTCTATGGCAGTTAGTGGTGTGAAAAATTTGTAAGAAGAATGAAACAATTCCAATTTTTGATCCCACTCTATAAATTAGAATATACGTTCTCCATTGTATAAAATTATACCACAACATATATGGCCATGACAAAATTTCCTAGAGCTATTAGGATGGAGTTTGGATTGATTGATTGAAGAATGTAAAAAACATTTGGATTTTGAGTGGACTATGATAAGGAAGTGTTTGGATTGTAAACCGGATAAAAGATTTGAAGCTGAATGTAAGATGTTATCCTCTTTGTTTGATACAAAACATTTGATGATTATGAAAATGCAGATTGAATGTAGGTTGTGCAATGACATTGGGATTGGGTTCAACATGTCCAATTCTCAACAAGAAAATTTAATCCTAAGATGAAGTGCTCAATGTTTATCTTAATGTTTGGTAGTCAAAACCAAGTGTCCTGAAGAAACTTACCTCTTGCATATGAAGGAAATACCCAAGGGTTGGGTCTAAGATCTATCATTGAGTTAATACTTACATATGGTTAGTAGCACTTTCTCTTATTTATTTTATACTCGGATGTACCAATGTTGATTATGGTGAATCCTTCTAATAATTATGTAAAACATGGTTGCATCTTGAGAAGGATTCAATTTTGTTAAGTTATTTACCATGTCTTCCTATTACCAAGTTTTATTAAATGTATGGGATTTTCTTCTTTAATTTTTAAGACTAGTATCAGTTTTTCTACTAATTTTCTTGAACTAGTTTGGAATTAATCTAGAGTAAATGTTCAACTAATTTTTTGTACAATATAATGTCCAATCTGAACAAATCGTGAGATTAACTAAGTACATCCAAGACCAGTGCCGCCCTTCCTCCCGTTTCCTAAACAGGAATTTTTCCCACTCCTCCTACATCTCACATAAATGTTGCCTCAACTTTTGTGTGGGGGAAAATTGAACCTTTTTACCTATCTCTACTTGATCAATGGTCATAAACTAAGTAACTGTATAATTGATTTTGGAGCTTCTGACAATGTTATGCCAGCAAAGGTTGCCCATGCTTTGGGCCTCACACTTACCAAACCTTTTGGTAGATGCTACTCCATGGAAACCAAGCAAGTACCATTGATTGGTCAAATCAAGGATGCGCAGTTCGCATTCACAGCATTCCCTGAGAAAAGGGTAAAAATGACTATTCTCGTAGATGATATTCCAAAGAGCATACAAAATATTGCTAGGAGGAGCTTCTATAAAGAAATCGATGGGGAAATCCATATGGACTGGTCCAAAGCCAGAATTCTGTCAAAGGAGTAATGCAGACATTGGAACCAGAATCACAAAAGAAATATCTAGTCACCAATTCTGATGACCCCAAGGATCAGATTCTCTTTGAATCGTTAGGGATGGGAAATTATTTCTTATCCACCGACTCAGATAAAATGGATGTTCTCATCCAAAAAGAGGATCTTAACAAAGTGTGGACATTATAGTTTGATGGTAGTTGTGCAACGAGTGGATGCGGTGCTGGGGCTGTTCTAATATCTCCTGAAGAGGAGATTTTCCCTTTTTCTTTCAAGTTGTATTTCTTCAATACCAATAATCTTGCTGAGTATGAATCCTTATTGCTTGGCATGCAATCTGCAAAAGAAAAGGGAATCAAGAATCTAAAAGTACAAGGTGATGCCGAGCTAATTGTCAATCGTGTGAAAGGAATATATCAAGTAAAGAATGATCGGCTTAGACACTCACCGCAATGCGGATGGGATAACATTGAAGAGTTCGAAACTTACTCAATCAAAGCGAGTTCAAAAGCTCAAAATGACATGGCTGATTCATTGGCCATCTTAGGATCTCTCATACTCCTCACCTGTGGGGTTGAAAATAGATACATATACCATTGAATCTGGTTTTTTGGCCCAAGTGTGCGGATAATTCACAAGACTTTGAAATTGTTCAATGATGACAACCAACTTATCACTTTTTTGGAGAAAGCTAACAATTTCAAAGAACTTCATTTCGATGGATCAAAAGCGTGTGTTGTGAGTCTCTCACTGTCAAGCACATGATTCGAGAAAGAAACAGTGATACAACTCAAAGGAAATAAGATTCTGAAAGGTTTTGTCTCCTTAGAATGATCATTTGATAATCATGACTGTTTTTTCAAGAAGAAGTGACAGGATGATCCTTCCTCTTCTCTGGAAGCTCGAAATCAAATCCGCAATCTGGGTACTATGGAACATCCTCGTTCTGTGAACATCGGGAAGTGTTGTACGCCCAAAGAAAAGTAGCAATTCGTGAAGTTACTTGAAAAGTACATGGATGTATTGGCATGGTCTTATGCTGATCTCAAGTCTTTCAAGCCAAAGGACATTTGGCACGACATCCCGCTCAAGGATGATGTCAAGCCTTTTCATCAAAAGCAAAGGCACTACAACCCCAAAATCTCAGGTACTATCTAGGTTGAAATTCAGAAGATCCTGGATGTAAGAATTATTTTTCCAATTTTTCACAAGACTGGTTGCTAATATTGTACCAGTAAAGAAGAAGAATGGCGAGATACGCATATGCGTGGAATTTCACAACTTGAACCAGTCATCCTTAAAGAATAACTATCCACTTTATCGATAATGGATCAAGTGCTACGAGTAAGAATCGGTTCAAAAATGTTGTCAGTCTGTGCTTGACGTTTTCAGTTACAATCAAATTAAAGTCACGCTGAAGATCAGATTCAAAACATCATTCACCACCCCTTGGGTACCTTCGCCTACAACAGGATGTCGTTCGCTTTAATCAACTCCGGTGCCACCTTCCAACAGTAATGGACTTTGCATTCAAAGGTATAATGGGAAAGGTCATCATAGTTTACCTAGACAACTCCGACCGTGTTCTCCAAAAATGAAGTGATCACTTTGTGATCATTTAGAACAAGTCTTGATCAGATGCCGAGAGCACAGGATTTCACTAAATTCCAAGAAGTCGCTTTTTGGGGTCATGGAAGGAAAGTTGCTTGGACATGTCAAAGAAAAGAGGGAACTAAGATAGATGTCGAAAGATTCAAGGCTATTCAGAACCTCACTTTGCCCACAAGCAAGACTGGTGTTCACTCTTTCTTCGGAAAGGTAAATCCTCTTAGACGCTTTGTTCTTGATTTTGTTGAGAATACTCGTCATATATCTAATATGATGAAAGGGTCCCAAACATTCCAATGGAGTGAGGAAGGCAAGACATCATTCGAAAACATAAAAACCTCCGTCACTCACGCACCTATTCTGGTATGCCCGACTTTCAACAAAGATTTCATCATGTACAGTTATGCATCTGCGCATACGGTATCAACTATCTTGATGAAAAAGAACTCCGAGGAGATAGAATCCCCAATTGCTTTCATGAGTTTTCCTCTTAAGCCTCATGAACAGAAAATGTCACATTGGAAAAACATGTCTTCGTTGTGGTAAAAGCAGTCAAAAGTTTCCACTACTACATTCTGAATTCTCATACAGTAGTATTGGTTCTAGACATTGTTGTTAAGTCTATCCTAACTCAACAGAGTTAGGAAGCTTATGAGGGAATTGAATCGTAAAGGTCCAAGAATACGATCTAGACATCAGACCAACCAAGTTGGTAAGGGGTAAGGGCCTGTGTCAGCTAATGGCTGAAAATAAAGACTCAGAGGCACCTGAAGAGGAAGCTGCTCACGTTGATGAAGAACAAAGTGAACTGGAGAAAGCGGATTCCTTACCCATGGTTCTGTTTTTCGTAACCAACGACAAATGCCATTATGAAATTGTATTCTTTCTCACCCATGGAGAGTGCCCAAATCATCTAACCACTAATGAAAAACAAGCGGTGAAACTCGGAGTGCAAGATATGTCATATGGGATGATGGATTGTAAAAGTGTGGAATTGATGGCATTTTTATACAATGTGTTGACAAGCTACAGCAAATGAAATTATTGGATATTTTTTAAGAATTTGCCTATGATGGTAACTTCTCCTCATCCGTGATGGCACATACAATCATTCAGGCCAGGTACTATTGGCCGATGCTATTTCAAGATGCAAACACTGGTAGTGAAGTGTGAACTTTGCCAATAGTTTGTTGGCAAGCCAAAGCTAGCTACATTTCCCCTCAAGCCCGTCATCATCGACGAACCATTCGATACAATGGGGGTCAATTTCATTGAGAACTCAATCCTCAATCCATTGTTGGACATAGTTATGTCCTAACAACAATGGATTACTTCACGAAATGGGTGGAGGCTATACCTATCAAACATGCCACTTCTGAAGTTGTTTGCAACTTCATCAAGGAAAATATTATCGTGAGATTTGGCATCCCACATAAAATCATTGCTGATAATGCTTCTAACTTCTCTTCATGGGAAGTTATTGGTTTTTTTATGGATACGGGATAACCTTGGCTCATGCTTTTGATTACTATCCTTAGGGAAATGGTTAGGTAGAATCTAGCAACAAGAACCTGGTAACTATCATACGGAAGATAATTGATGAAAATCAGTGGTCCTGGCACAAGTCATTGTATGATGCTTTGTGGGCGATCGTATCACTCCAAAGAGATCTCTCGGCATGTCACCTTTTTAGGTGTTGTATGGGAACGATGCTGAAATCCCTATCTCTCGTAGAACTTCCTGCTCTACACTTGGCTCAAGCAATCGAAGATGAAACTTTTCAGAGTTCTCTTGAAAAGAGGATTATGTACCTGACGGAACTTGAAGAAAAGTGAGTGAAAGTGGTCGACAAGATCACTGAACATTAGAATCAAGTCAAGAGGTTGTTCGATAAGAAAGCTAGGCAAGAGAGATTTCCAAGTAGGGGATCTTGTCCTTCGTGGGACAAACGAAGAGAACTGAAAGGTATGCATGGAAAGTTTGACTCTCTTTGGAGAGGGCCATACAAGATCAAGCAACTCAACTGAGAGAATAGTTTATATCTCCCATATCCGGATGGAACTAAGCTCCCGATTCCCTACAGCGGGTAGCACCTAAATATTTTCAGGAAGTAGAGCTTGCTCTCTTCTTTGTACAATTTGTTTTCGTCATGTGTTTGCTTTCATCGTGTGTTTGCTTCTTGTTTGTTGTGTGTACCCTTCCTTCCCTTTTTGGTCGCCCTTGTTTTTGACTCTTTGTAACCCAATGGATAGGCACATGGAAATCGGGATTCTCTACCTTTAAGTTTCAATTAAAGATAGTCCCCGAAAGAGCCAACTCTTATCCTCGAAATTGACAGGGAAATTTTGCGGATAACCATACCAAAATTCTATTTTTTGGTCCCTAAGGAGGTCTGTTTATGTTCAAAATGGCCTAAAACTCCCTTCCAAAAATCAAGTTTTAAGAACTTAGCCATTATCGGCCTTTTTGAACTGGGTGCAAGAAATGTTGTGTCAACATAGAAAAATGTGCGCCCTTAAGAAAACCCTTTGGTGCAGAAAATGACATGTCAACATCAATAAAATTGTGCCCCTAAGGTGTTAACAGTTACATGTCAACATCAATAAACATGTGCCTAGAATGTGCACTAAGGTGCTAAAATCACCATGTCAACATCAAAAATGTGCGCCTAAGGCATGGGAAATTTTATGTTGACATCACAAAATATGCACTTAAGGCGTTAAAAACTTTATGTCGACACAAATTAAACTACGCCAAGGTGCATTTGCACCCATTTTGACACTCTAAAATGTGTGCCAAAGAAAGTTGGTGAAATAATTAATGTTTGGTTTTCTATAAATAGGCGCTGAACACTGGTCATTTTCACGAATTAAAAATTGTGAAAATTATTCTTCTCGCATCATCATCTGTCCTTATCACCCCAAAGATGCTATTTTTTGAGCTTATGGACCCCAACATTGTCCTTCATCCTTTACAAAACTCGGGTAAGTGGCTTCTATCGTCCTTGTTATTGTTATGGCTTTTGTTTGTTGGTTATTGTTAGGTTTTAGGGTTGTTATATATCTAAAAGGTTAAATCTAAAAATGAATAACTCACCAATCCATAAACCATCCTGGAAGCCCCACAGCGTGCCTTGGTACGCTATCCTGCTTGCAACATACCCCTAACCCACGCCTAGTATAAACACTTAGAAATCTTTGTAAGGGCGCAGGCGCATCCCACACATCCAAAATTGCACCTTGGGTGTAGTTAAAATCCATGCAACATATACTTTTCTTGTGCCCCACTAAATCAAATTTCTAAGGCGCAGCACATTTTTCTCAACATCAACATCTGCATGTTGTGTGTTACAAAACTGCGCCCCAAACTTTTTCCCTCAAGCGTTGCCTTCTATCATGCAACACTCTTCAAAAGTGCGCACTTTAGAATCCTTTGGCATAGCTTTTCTCCTGTCAACATTGGTGCACCATTTTCCATGTTGACATCCTCAAAAGGGCACCCAACCTTTTTAAGCCTCTCGCAAAGACGCTCGTGAACTTGCGCCTTGTGACCTAAGCCTTATAATTGCTCATTCTTCTTTTTGTAAGCTTTTATTATGGATAACATGACAGTTGACATGGCTCTTATGTGTTGGACCTCCTTGATTATCCTTGTAGAACAAAAACAGCCATCCTCAAGCTCACACATGTCTTCGTCAAGCAAAAAGCCAACCAAGTCTAAAGGAAAATCAAAGTTGACAGAACAAGAGATGAAGTACAAATATCAGAAAGTCAGGATTCCTGACTCATATGCAGAGAGTGATATCACATCGAGACTCTGAGCTTGGACATATTGATATGGAAGACTTCTGGGCAAGAACCAACTAGGAAACTAGTGGCCCATGGATGAATAAACTAGTGGGAAGTTGATTGCCCTTTGTAGGCTGGGCTGCTAGTAAGTGCTAAAAATAACAAGTTCATCATGTTGGTGGCTCAATGCTATAACAAGGACACAAGATGTGTCGAAGATAAGGAGGGAAAGATGATCATTGACCTCACAACTCGTCATTTTGAAATAACCCTGGGCATTCCTCATCACAGGCAATATGTTGCCATAAGCCTAGAAGACTGCAAGAAGGCATGGGATGACAATGAGGACAAATGTATGCAAATGATGAATGAGCTCTATCTCAAGAACAAAAATTTGGTGAGCAGATGGCCACAGACCATCCACCGCAGTGACTTCAATGAGGAATTGAGTGATACAATCACCTTCCTGAACAGAGTATTTGGGCTTCCTGATGCCCATTATTTCCATAAATGGATGCTTTGAGGTACTTAGAGACCATGAGAAAGAATGTGCTTGATCAACATTTTGGCTGGGGAGAAATCATCAGCGACACCATCTCCCAGCAGCTTCAACAGGTCCTCACAACTGGGAAGTTCTATATGAATTCCTACGTTGTATACGCTGCAACATCAGCGAGAGATTTCACAGGCCTGGCTCGAAATGGGGTATGGCCCCAGGTCAAAATATATGAATACTACCCAGAGCTAAGGCTCGAGAACAACATCCCCGCTTCTCAAAAATCAACGACACCTTCTTCTATGAGGTGATCTGCCTTTTGAGGCCGAACATGAGACGTGGTTGAACTAGCCCAAGTGTGATCATTGTCACAAAGAAGTGGGAAGCATTCTTCACTCGTTTCCCACATTCACATATCTCAGGGGTGGTGAATTTCGAAGGTGAACCGACCAAGCTACCAAGGTATGTAGGGCCCAAGCTGATTCTCTTGGAGTTGTCAAGGCAACTAATCACATACCACGAGAGGTGCATGAAGAGAAAGAAAGGAGGAACTCCATTCCCCCTTATAGTTGGTCGATACACCTGCACCACACTTGCTAAAGGAAAGAAATGTATGCTAAGCTTGAATTGCTGAATCTAAAGCACAACTTCCCAGCCAGGCCTACCTTCGACTTCCTGGAGTTTCCTCCCAAAGGCAAAAATTGATCCCATTCATGTTCCTGAGATCGAGGACATCTACATCGACCTGACACATGAAATAGATATCAGTGAAAGGATCACTCCCAACTAGCTCTGGAAGAGATAAAACATTATGGCGTGGCCATCGTTCCAAAAGGATTCCAAGAGCTCTGATCAAGAAATTGATCAAGTTTACCTTGACATGGATGGGGATGATTGGCCGTTCGTAGAGATCGATAGAGCCAAGGCACCAAAGACCATTCAGGAAAGGGTCAAGCCCACGTTGCAGCTGCACCGAACATTGGTGCAAACAGAATGGTCTCACCTACCTCGGGTAGATTTCACTACTTCTCCTTTAGGAAGAGCACCTCCAAGGCCAGCCCAGCCGAAAGGAAAAGGAAAGGATAAGGAGGGAGAACCAAGAAAATAGGAAGAAACTCCTGAAAGCCCTCCTACTACTTCTGAGAAGCAAGTGGTCGACCTGGTGTCTCTAGGTAAAGAAGAAGAGACCACCAAAGTTTCAACGGATACATCCACTCGTGGATGTTATCGCAGCCTACTTGGTGGACCTAAGTTGTCATTTTTTCCCCTTTGGCGGGCATATGAAGTTGTGGACTAACTTGTGATTTTTTTCTCTCTTTTTGGAAAAAATTCTAAGTTTGATGGGATGACCCACGAGCCCGCATGAAGTATGAAGGCAAGGCATCGGGCAGCGGAGGAAATTGTGGTTTTGAACCCTTCCTGGATAAATTTTAAAATTCATACTACTTCCTGGATCTCACAACCAATAAAAAAAGGACGCATGAAATTTTCAGATGGTAGGGATATGGGCCTTCAGAGGCAAGTTGGACATTTTGTCTTTTTGGTGAAATGGTTTAAGTTCTAAAAAATAAGAGCATCCCCGCCAAGGAGGATGTATGAAAGCTTGCGTGGGAGAGCAGGTCGGCGGGGGAAAAATGAAAATTTTGCCTTTTTGGTAAAATGGAGTAAAGTTCTAAAAGCCCAAAGTGAATCACGAATGACATGACACATGGCACGATCACAGCAAAGGTACGGGCCATGCGGAGAAATTGTTGAATTTTTTCCTTTTTGGAAAAGGAGGTATAAAGTGAAGAAATGAAGAGTGGGTCTCATTAGGACCCACATAACAAAGCTAAAAGCGTAAGAGTGGAGCTGCCGGGAAATTTTGGAAAATTTTCCTTTTTTCCAAAAAGAGGTAAAATAGCATAATCGAACTACGATTTCACTAGGACCCACCTCGAGATGCGTGTTAGGCTTGTTTCTTAAGGGCGGAGGGACAGAGAGGAAAATGTGAATTTTGTAAATTTTTCCAAAGGGTTGTAAAAATAAAAATAGGCCCCGATGCCCATTTTAATGTGGAGCTTCCACGTGGATGGTCCAAATTTAAAGTTGGAAAGGAGAAATCGATGGTAGTTGTGCATTATTTTTGTTCTTCCACCATTTTTACCCTAGGGAGCTCCAAGAAGTTTAGAGATGCATTTTTACCTCATTCATCATTGGATTTTTGATGGATTCACATCGTTTTGGCTTGCAAGGTTCAATTTGATCATTTTTTAGGCTCAATTTGTGGATCAGAGGTGTATTTGAAATGGTTTTTTCCCTATCCCATGTAAAACGTGAAATATAAGACCCAAAAGTTGCAGAGGTAAATTTGGAAGGGGAAACGATGAAATGATGAAGGGAAGGGCATATGCATGCCTTGAGGATGAAAAATGTGCCTCCACAAAGGATAATGATCTAAATATTTGCAATGATTCAAACTTTTGAAACAACTAGCAAACTTATGTTGCAAATTTGTTAAATGTCCCTTTCTATGAATCATGTTGGAATTTTGTAACAAAATTGATGCTTGGCATATTATTTTCTTAGGAAAGAAGGCTTGAGGTAATTGAATGCTATATATTGCATGAATTTTTCATGCAAAATGTTGGAAGATTTTGGAAAAGCCCTAGAAACTTAGAAATTTCACGGGAAAATCTTGGAAGAAGCCCATACTCTAAGTGACCACCTGAAAATCTCATATAATTCCTTTTGTATCAGATTTCAAATCATGTTAAGTTGGTTACACATGTATAGCTATTAACAAGCTCTGAGATTGTTTTCAAAACATTCCCCTGCTAATAAATCTGATCAATTTTGAGTTATTTTGTGTTGTCTTTGGGAAAAATTTTTGAATGCTTACATTTCAGAATGCTTTTCAATTTGTGTTTCTTGTTTCCTGTTGTAGTCTTGTGTTTAAAAATCTATCTTGATTAGACATTATCTCATTCTTGTGATAGTTTATTGGCATCTGCAATCTCGCATTCAAGAGCTTTCATCTAATAAAGAGACAAACAAATTTAAAACCACTTCACCTTTCTCTGATTTCGAGATTATTTGTAAGCCTTTGGGTGCACCTTAGGCCTGATTAAGTAGTGATTACTAAATGCTTCATTGGTTCTTTCTAACTCAATATTTTGTGATAGATAATCAAATATTGTGTGGAAAAGTGCAGATTTGGGCTTCCATTTGATGCACATATCCTAGTTGAAGGAGTGATTAACCATTTTGATACTTTCTACTATTAAGTTTTTTCGAAATTTTAATGAATTCCTCAAAGATTCTGAAGAACTTGGTTTGTCTTGTCTAATCTCCCACCCAAATAGAAAAGATCATTCAAAAACAACTAATCTTACCCATACTACCCCTGTTTTGTCTTGTGTATCAACAAATGCAAACCCCACTATCAAAAATATGTAGAAGCAAATCAGGATTTCAAATGTCTTTAGTAACCTTACCTTGCATTGAAAATATCTCCATAATCCAGAAGTGACAACTTGTGAAAGTCGATTTGGAGTGTTGATCATATTTTCCCAAGGCCTTTTCATACTATTTGCACAAATTGAGGGATATCTCCATCTCCTTCATCAAACAAAGGTTACATTATAGGTTATCTTACCTTGGTTGAAAGGCACAACCTAAAATAGTTAGGATAAGATCACATCTTTTCAAGGGTGCTACCCACTCCCCCAAAATATAAGTGCTAAAATTCAGATAGATTGCTTTCCCCGGCTGTAAACGACACATAACATCATCTATTTGCCTCTAAGTATATTGTTAAATCCATGATGTTGCTTAAACTTTGAGGAAGGTTAACTTTGGGTACCAACACCTCTTTTGGTGATGTTTCCAGGGGACATGTTGAAAATATAGGAGATATTTGGATACATGTCACCCTGGTAATGTTTCTTACAAATGTTGCATGTAAGTACATTGTTGAAATATCATTCTATATTTAGATTTAAGCAAATGTTTCAAGCTCTGTATGCTTTTTTCCAATTTCTAGTAGTTGTTGCAATTTTGTTGCATTTTGATTGATAGATTCAAGTAAAGGAAGGTCTGATGTATAGAGTTTTGCAAGATTTCAAGGTCTTTGATAGACATTTGACAGATTATTTTAGTGCATTTGGACAACTAGGGTGAAAGTCCTTAGTGGTGACTCCATGCTGATTTGATTTTGATAAATAATGTTGTCTTAGCTTTCTCATCATTTGAAATTTGTTGCTAACTTCTACAAAGCTTGAAGGAATAAGGTCTATCTTTGTTAAGGACCAAGCTAGAAGTCTGCTTCTCGGAACTGGAAAAATTAGGTTCTGGAGAAAAAAGAAAAGTCTGGAAGGTTGTTGCTTGATCGGATCTCAAGAAAAGAAATCTCCACGCCTTGAAGGTGATCATCATGTCATTGATGTTTGAATTTATTCCTCAAGAAGCTCTTAATCGAGATAGTCCTATTGTAGAGCTACATTCTCCATCTACTTGAGGGGCCTTCATCTATATTTAAAAATTTTACTTCTCACTTTGTCCCCTCGTATTTTCTAGATCGGCAGAGTTTTCCAAGAAGCAAAACCATTAGGGGACAGTCCTTTTGAAAATTATATACCTATTCCAATCAAAATCCTCGCCCTCATCACCTTGCATCTCCTAAAATTAACCCCCACATCACAACATGGCTCACCCCCCCACCCAAACCTCGATTTGTTTTAAATACCTTTGGTCCCATAAACTTTGGAGGGACGGCTGGTTATCTAAATGTTGTTCCATAAGATGTAAGGAATAGATTTCCAAATTTTCAGGGAAACAATGCTATAATAGGTGATCAACACCTAAAATTCTTCATTAATATGATAGAGGATTTTAAAATAGAGTTTGAGAATGTATACATCAAATTGTTCATCCGCACATTAGAAGAAGATGCTAGAGATTGGTACAAGGCTCTGCCTGACAACTCTATTGACTCATGTGCTGAAATGAACAATGCATTTAGGTTGCAATATGGTGACAAGACTGATCCTAGATTTCTCTTGTCTAAGTTTCAACATTAAAAAGAACCCAAATGAATCAGTTCATGACTTTAACACAAGGTTTAACAAAACTTTGAGGAGATTTCCTGTCAATCTAAGGCCATGTGATGAGTCATGCTTAATCAAATATTTAGATGCATTTGATAAGAAGGTTGCATACTATTTGAGGGATAAAAACCCTGCTAATTTAAGGCAAGCCTTCACCATGGCCTTGCAAATTGAAAACAATATCAAAGCAGTTGGGAAACCTCCCAAGAGAGAGGGTGTAAAGTTGATAAATCCAGAGAAACCTCAAGCTAGCAAGAGTGCTGATTTGGAGGAGGTTGTGAAAACTTTGGCAGGTGTTGTCAAAGAAATCTCATACAAACTAGCCCGGGTAGAAAAAGGGATTGGCCAAGGTTCACAAGGTCAACAAAGAGCACAAAATCATGACAGATTTGGCAATCATCCTAGGGGTGATCAGAGGTTAGATGACAGAGGTAAAGGACCTATGGGAGGGGGAAATAGATAACCCCAAGCACATGAAAATAGATTGGTGCCTGACCCTCCGACCGTCAGGGGTTACACTGCTGAGGAGGCTAGTGAGATTGATTAGTGTGATAAGTGCTTTCTGCCCCATCCTCCATGTGATGTGGACTAGTAAGTAGATGAATCTAATAATGAAGATGGTATTGATGATGATATCTGCATGGTGGGTTGTTCTTCAAGTTCACAACAAGGAGAAACATTAACTGAGGTAATAAGTGTGAGGACTGTTGCAACCTTTTGGGATTTCATCAACCGGGTACCACTTCTTCCTCCTTCTCATACTTATGAAGTAGATGTAGTGCAAGCTTTTAAAGTACCTAATAATGACTTTGAGCATTTGAGAGCTTTGATGATTAAGAAGTATGATGGGGGTATCCCTTCAGAGGAGGATAGGCAATTGTTGATGAATGTTGTTGTAGCTCATGAAAAATACTATAACACTAGGATAAAATTTGTTAAGGGAGCTGGGCCTCAAGACAAACCTAAAACTCCCTTGCTTACAAGGATTCCCAAGGTAGCTCCTAGGAAAGATACATCTCCTCATGCCCAAACTATCAAAAATCTAGTCCCATCTAATGAGTTTGTCAATCTTCATCCCAATTCTACCTTATCAAAGAGTGTTCCATATGACATAGCCCAAGTTCTGAGTCAAATAAAGGTTAGTGTTCTAATTATTGAGCTGCTTAGGATTCCTGAGCACAAGAAGAGAGCATTTGAGTACTTGGGATTGAAAGAGGAGAAAAGTACCCGAGTAGAAATGTAAACATTGTAGACTCGGGAACACCGCCAAAGATTAGAAGATCTTGGAGAAGCACCTACGATACTTGGGAACATATCTTTTTGAATCTCAATTGAACGTTGATCCATTCTTCACCTCTTTGATCATTAAGGATAGACTAGTCCATAATTCTATGTTTGACTCGTGAATCATAAAATGTCATGCCTCTTGAGGTCATGAATGAGCTGATATCAAAGTGATGACAACATATGGAAGATGTACTGTTATGGACTCTAGACAAGTGCCTTTTGTTAGGTGTGTAAAGGGCTTGGTGGTGTAGCTTGCAGCTTATCCAGGCAAGAATTTGAAACTTGATGTGGTCATTGTTGATTACCTAGCCAAGTGGGGCATGTTGTTGTCAAGAAAGTGGGCTGCAAGTGTTGGTGGAAGTGTTCAGATGGATATGTCCTATGCTACTATTCTAATTGAGGGCAGCCTTGTCAAGTTTTATGGGGAGAGGAAGATGTTGCATCTGATTGAAGATCCCAACAATGCTTCCTATGAAGTGTTGTTTGCTGATGTTGATGCTGACAATTTTATTAGATTTGTTGATGGTAAAGAAAACAAGATGGATCATGTTAGGTTGTGGAGCCTGTTTTCATGTGTGAAAGTGTTGAAGACTGTACACTAATAGTACTGTACACTTTTCATGTATCCTCACCGGGGTTTGGGGGCGCAGCCTCCGAAAAAAAAAAAAATTAGGCGTAAATTTTTTGGCCTCGAAAAATGCACCCGAAATATCGGAAAACGTGCTTTTCTCATATGGGTGAGTTTTTTGACCCATAGGTTTATGGGACGGGTTTTGCCCATGGTTTTGATACCCACGGTTTTGTAAAACTGCTTAAGAAGTTGTCTATTTATATGGTCTTATGCATATGATAGATTGACAAGCAAATGTATTGCAGATGTGTTTTGAATTCGGTCAGAATTCTCAGAGAGTTTGATGAGCATAGCTCCAAACAGATCTGGATATTGTATTGAGAGAGTGGTGGCTTGTAATAAAATCCGAGCAAGTGATTCTTGGTGGACATAGCACAAATTGGGTGAAGCACGTTAAATACATGTCTCTTTGTGTTGTGTTATTTTATTCTCGCTATTTTATTTGAGATCTCGTAATAATTTCGCATATTAGTTTCAACTGTTGCGATTCTCGTGAGGGATTATTCTCGCATACTTTATCTTTTATTTCCTAACGATCACAAATTGCCTTGAGTTAGTAGGTTCTCCATGGACCTTGTTTTTTGATGGAGCTTGCTCCAAATTTGGGAATGGTGCTAGTATAGTCCTGACTTCTCCAAGCATGGAAGAGTTTGTCTTTTCTTTTAGACTTAATTTTGAGTGTACTAATAACATTGCAGAGTATGAAGCATTGTTGTTAGGTTTAAGGATTGCTTGGAAGTATGGAGTGAAAGACATTATTGCAAAAGGAGATTCAGAACTAGTTGTCAAGCAAATAAGAAAACTATATGCTACAAAAAATTAGCGGATGAAACAATACAAACATGTAGTTTGGGATTTGATTGAGATGTTTGATTCCTTCAACATTGTGCATCATGACAGAAGTCTCAACACAGTTGCAGACAGGCTAGCAGTGTTGGGGTCAAGATTTGGCAATTGTACCATTTCCCCTTATTGTGAGTATGATATTGAGATACTCACTAGGCCATCAGTCCCTGATAACGTGAAGCATTGGCAAGTGTTTAATGATGATGCTCAGGTTCAGAGATTCTTGCAGAATCAAGGTGAGTTTTCCAATCAGCTTATTTATTTTGAACCATTAGTATGTGCAGTTGATGGCAAAGAAACCTTGTTTGGCAAGGATATCATCCAATTAAAAACTAACACCATCCCTAGAGGATTGGTTGCCCTAGAGTCAAATTTTAACAATGTTGATTGTATAGTCAATAGAAACATGTTTGCATCTAGGGATGTTGAAGAACATGATTTGGGAACAAAGGAGAAACCAAGGAAGATCTGGTTGGGTGGAAACCCAAGCAAAGGAGAAAACTGGTCCTATGCTCAATTGTTGAAAAAATATCAAGACTGCTTTGGCTTGGTCTTATTCTGAGCTAAAGGCATATAGAGAAGATTTGTTTCAGCATGAGATCCCTCTTGAGCCTAAGGCCAAACCATTTAGACAGAAGAAAAGACCAATTAATCCACTTCTCTCCATGAAAATGCAAGAGGAATTAAATAAGTTGAGAGATGGAGGGATCATTCAGCCCACAAGGTATTCTTCTTGGGTTGTAAACCTAGTGCATGTCAGAAAGAAAAATGGAGATATCAGACTTTGTGTAGATTTTAGAAATCTAAACAAAGCATCAATGAAGGAAAACTATCCCTTACCAAATATGGAAAACATGCTGCAGTTAGTGACTGATTCTGAGTTGCTTTCTACATTGGATGGTTTCTCCGGATACAATCAAGTTGTTGTCAAAGAATCAGAAAGAATTAAGACAACATTTACCACTCCTTGGGGGACATATGTTTTTGTCAGGATGCCCTTTGGTTTGATGAATGCTGGTGCCACCTTTCAAAGAGAAATGGATGTTGCTTTTTCTGGTTACATCAATGATTTTATTGTTGTTTACTAAGATGATGTGACTATGTTTTCTAGGAAGAGAAGTGATCACTTGCAACACTTGGAAAAGATGTTGATTAGATGCAGGGAATATGGCATTTCTCTCAATCCAAAGAAGTGTCATTTTGGGGTGCAAAAGGCCAAGCTGCTTGGTCATATTGTATCAAAGGATGGTGTCATGATTGACCCTGAGAGGGTGGAAGCCATCAGCAAAGTCCCTATTCCAAGAACCAAGAAGGGCATCCAATCTTTCTTTGGGCAGATTAATTTTATCAAAAGGTTTGTATCTAAATTTGTTGAGTTGACTCTCCCCATTACATGCATGTTAAATAAAGACCAGGTTATCAAATGGGAGGAGGCTTCTATTCAGGATTTTGAAGGAACTAAAGAAGCATTGAAGCATGCCCCTATTTTGGAAGCTCCAAATTACAAGAAGCCTTTCCAAATCTTCTCCTTTGCTTCTGAAAATACCATTGCATTTTTTTGCTACAGAAGGATGAGGATGGGGCTGAGATTCCTATTGCATTCTTTAGTAAGGCTTTATAAGCTGTTGAGTTAAAGTACATAATCATGGAAAAGTAGGCATTCACCTTAGTGAATGCAACAAAGGTTTTCAGGCCTTATATCTTAAGTTCAAAAGTAGTTGCTTATGTTCCCCACACCATGGTAAAAGACATATCATCAGAGATGGAGATCTCAAGCAAGAGATGTAGATGGGTGAAAAAATTGCAAGAGTATGACATGGACATCCAAACCACAAAGTTAGTATGAGGTTTGGGTCTTGCTAAGCTTATGGTTAAGAGTAACTTGCAGAATGTAGAAGTGAATGAAGTAGAGGAAGAAAGGGCAGATGTTCTTGGGAAGTTGGTAAGTTCTGAGTGGTAAAAGGATGTAATATTTTACCTTAGACACCTATGTTTCCCTGATCATTTAAATAAAAATACAAAAAGACCCCTCAAGCTGGCTTCTCAAAAGTACATTATCAATGACTTTGGGCTGGCTTGGAAGAACCCGAAGGTGTCCTCTTCTAATGTATAATCAAGATGAAGCTCCCAAAATAGTTGCTGATTTCTATGGGGGATTTTGTGAAGAACACTTTGCTGGAAGGGTTATAGCACATAAAATATTGAGAGCTGGTTATTGGTCGCCTACTCTCTTCAAAGATGTAACCTGCTGGTTAGAAATGTGAGATTTTCCAGGTGTTTTATCTGGAAGAATGAAAGTCATGGGATCCCTTCATTTGCATCCTGTATCAATTGAAGATCCTTTTAAACAATGGGTAATGGAATTCATTGGTGAGATTTCAAACCCTTCTAGTGCTAGACATAAGTGGATTCTTGTAGCCACGGATTCCTTCACCAAATGGGTAGAGGCAATCCCCACTAAGAAAGTGACACAACAAGTTGTTATAGAATTCTTGTAGAAACACATCGTATGTAGATTTGGTGTGCCAATCAAGATTGTAGATGATAATTCCATGTGTTTTAGAGCTAAACCTTTGATGGAAATGTGCATAGATTTTGGAATCAATTTGACTTATGCTTCAAACTACAATCCCCAAGGAAATGGACAAGCTGATTTGAACAATAAGAAATTGTTGAAAATTATTAGAAGAACCTTGGAACAGTAATAAGAAGAAGTGGGGGGTGAACAAATGAAATTTGCATTTTGGGATGATAGGATAACCGTCAAAAGAGCTACTTGGTAGGATCCCTTTTGAGTTGGTGTATGGAACTCAAGCTTTGTTGCCCTTACATTTGTAATTATCTTCATTTTAGTTTGTTCAACAACTTGAAGATCAAGAGCTCAATCCATATGAATCAAGGATTAATCAGATTGTTGAGCTTGATGAAGAGAGAAGAGCATCCCACCAAAGGCATGTCAATTTTAGAGAAAGGATGAAGAAATTATTTGACAAGAAATTAACACCAAGGGTTTTTAGTATTGGAGATCTTGTGCTATTGTGGGATATCCGACATGAAGATAAGGGCAAGCATGGTAAATTTGATGCATTATGGATGGGCCCTTACTCCATTGATATCAAAATTGGTGAGAATACCTTTTTTCTCAAGGACCTAGATGGGGAATTGCTTGAACTTCCTATTAATGGTAGACATCTGAAGCATTTCTTGGATTAATCCCCAAATTTGAGGTATGCACCACTTGTATAGTGTATAGTATTTGTTTTTTTTTTTTTTTTGGTGTTTTTTCGGTTTGTGGTTTGCCTTGGTTCTTGGCAGCCATTTTTGTCGGTTTCTCAGATGGTTCTTTGTTGTTCTTGCTCATCACTCCATTGCCCAATGGTCTTTTTTTTAGCACTTGGTTTTCTTTTTGTTCTTGTGACACTCACTAGGAATTCCCATCCCTAAGCTAGAGCTGATGTTGGTGCCCATTTTCAGTATGCCCTATGCATTTTTGACCAACTGTTATCATCCTCAAAAATTCCCTTCATTTTCCAAGTCTGAAACTATAAATTTTTGAGTTAATACCCTTGAAATAAGCTTAAAAAGAAGTATTTTGAGATATGGAACTTTCTGAGAAATTTTTAACTCTTGAAATCTCATTCATCAGATGGAAAATTTTCTCCCCTTTCCAAAAAGGTAAAGAAGTCCTCCTAACTCCTTGTAATTTTCGAGTTATGGCTCAACGGACCTAAGTTGTCATTTTTTCCCTTTGCCAGGCATATGGAGTTGTGGAGTAACTTGTGATTTTTCTCTCTTTTTGGAAAAAATTCTAAGTTTTCTGAGATCACCCGCGAGCCCGCATGAAGTATGAAGGTGGGGCATCGGGCCGACGAAGGAAATTGTGGTTTTGAATGCTTCCTTGATAAATTTTTAAAGCAATGCCACTTAGCTGGATCCCACAACCAATCAAAAAAGGACACGTGGCATTTTGAGATGGCGGGGATGTGGGCCTTTGGGTACAATTTGGACATTTTTTTTTTTGGAAAAATGGTTTAAGTTCTAAAAAATAAGCGCGGCCCCGCCAAGGAGGATGTTTGAAAGCTTGCGCGGGAGCATGGGCCAGTGGGGGAAAAATGAAAATTTTGCCTTTTTGGCAAAATGGAGTAAAGTTATAAAAGGAAGTGTCACCCAAAGCACATCACGAGAATGACACATTGCGAGGTCGAGGCGGAGGTACGGGCCCATAGAGAAATTTTTGAATTTTTTCCTTTTTGGAAAAGGAGGTATAAAGTGAATAATGAAGCATGCATCCGTTGGGACACACATCGAGGCTAAAGGCAAAAGGGTGGAGCTACAGGAAATTTTGGAAAATTTTCGTCTTTTCCAAAAAGAGGTAAAATAGCATAATCGAATCATGCGATTCCACTGGGACCCACCTCGAGATGCGTGCCGGGCTTGTTTTTCAAGGGCAAAGGGGTGGAGGAAAATGTGAATTTTGCAAATTTTCCAAAGGGTTGTAAAAGAAAAAGAGGCCATGACACCCATTTTAATGTGGAGCTTCCATGTGGATGGTCCAAATTTAAAGTTGGAAAGGGAAAATCGATGGTAGTGTGCATTGTTTTTGTTCTTCCACCAATTTTGCTCTATGGAGCTCCAGGAAGTTTGGAGATGCATTTTCTGCCTTGTTCTTCATCGGATTTTCAATGGATTCACATCTTTTGGCCTACAAGGTTCAATTTGATCATTTTTGAGGCTCAATTCGTGGATCAGAGGTGTATTTGAAATGGTTTTTGCCCTAGCCCACATAAAACATGAAATATCAGACCCAAAAGTTACAAAGGTAAATTTGGAAAGGGAAAAGATGAAATGATGAAGGGAAGGGGGTATACATGCCTTGAGGATGAAAAACGTGCCTCCACATAGGATAATGATCCAAATATTTGCAATGATTTGACTTTTTGAAACAACTGGCAAACTTTTTTACAAATTTGTTAAATGTCCCTTTCTGTGAATCATGTTGGAATTTTGTAACAAACTTGATGCTTGGCATATTATTTTCTTGGAAATGAATGCTCGAGAGGTAATTGAATGCTATATATTGCATGAATTTGTCATGTAAATTGTTAGAAGAGTTTGGAAAAGCCTTGAGAAACTTAGAAATTTCATGGGAAAATCTTGGAAGAAGCCCATATAATTCCTTTTGTATCAGATTTCAAATCATGTTAAGTTGGTTGCACATGTATAGCCATTAACAAGCTCTGAGATTGTTTTTAAAACATTCCCCTACTGATAAATCTGATCAATTTTGAGTTATTTTGTGTTGTCTTTGGGAAAAAAATTGAATGCTTACATTTCATAATGCTTTTCAAATTGTGTTTCTTGTTTCCTGTTGCAGTCTTGTGTTTAAAAATCTCTCTTGATCATACATGATCTCATTCTTGTGATAGTTTAGTGGCATTTGCAATCTCACATTTAGAAGAGCTTTCATTTGATAAAGAGATAAACAAATTTAAAACCACTTCACCTTTCTTTGATTTCAGAGATTGTTTGTAAGCCTTTGGGTGCACCTTAGGCCTTATTAAGTAATGATTACTAAATTCTTCATTTGTTACTTATATCTCAATATTTTGTGATATATAATCAAATATTGTATGGAAAAGTGCAGATCTGGGCTTCCGTTTGATGCACATAACCTGGTTGAAGGAGTGATTAACCATTTTGATACTTTCTGCTATTAAGTTTTTTCCAAATTTTGTTGAAGTCCTCAAAGAGTCTGGAAGACCTTGGTTTGTCTTGTCTAATCTCCCACCCAAAAAGAAAAAATCATTCAAAAACAACTAATCCTACCCATACTACCCCTGTTTTGTCCTGTATCAACAAATGCAAACCCCACTCACAAAATATGTAGAAGCAAATCAGGATTTCAAATGTCTTTAGTAACCTTGCCTTGCATTGAAAATATCTCCATAATCTGGAAGTGACAACTTGTGAAAGTCAGATTTGGAGTGTTGATCATATTTTCCCAAGGCCTTTTCATACTATTTGCACAAATTGAGGGATATCTCCATCTCCTTCATCAAACAGAGGTTACATTATAGGTTCTCTTACCTTGGTTGAAAGGCACAACCTAAAATAGTTAGGATAAGATCACATCCTTTCAAGGGTGCTACCCACTCCCCCAAAATTTAAGTGCTAAAAATTCAGATAGATTTCTTTCCCCGGCTGCAAAACGACACACAACATCATCTATCTACCTCGAGTATCTTGTTAAATCCATGATGCTTCTTAAAATTTGAGGAAGGTTAACTTTGGGTACCAACAGACTCAATCATAGTTGAGATGTCACTATTCAATGCTTTGAGATAATAAAGGAAAGTGTTATCAGCTTGAGGCTTAACACTTGTTGCGATTCTCTCCCAAGTTCTAGAAAAATGAATGTTGAAGCTTGACATAAATTTATGAGGATTTCTTCTAATGGTAGATAGTTTTTCTATGAGGGATAAATGATCCGAATTATCTTGAAATTGTTTTAGCAATTTACTACCTAAATTATCCCAAGTCCTTATGCTTCCAATCTCTATATTTCTATATCATTAAGGCTTGTCATTTAAAATATGCAAATAAAAGTCTTAAAGCCACATCTCCATGAGTTATATTATGGACTACACATATGGCTGCAAAATATTTGATGTGCTCTGTAGGTGTAATCTAATTTTCACCAAAGAATGATGACAAGATTTTCATTGCGGGATTAGGGATATCATGATAAAATAGAATTACTAATGGGTTTTTATTAGTAAAGGTTACACAATTACTAGGTTCTTGAATAGTCATTGGAAAACTGGGATGTGAATAGAGAAATTGATACGTGTTGAAGGAATATTAGGAAGAGGGTTTTCAAAAACTCGGAAGGAATTTCTCTTACCGATGATCTTGTAGTCACTTTAGGCATGGAACATGCTACAATACTGGTATGAAATCAGCTTTACAGAGTCGCCAAAAGATCTTTAAATATTTAGAATAAATTGCTACAGCTTGTTGTCCCGAAAGTAACATTTGATCTGTTGTAGATATTTGTAACTTGCATGCAGATCTGATTTGTTCTCCCACCGTGCATGCCATTAATCATATCTCTACAAAGAAGGTCGCATGGTGGCTAATGATTTTTTATTTGAAGCGGAACACCTTTGAAAGATGAAACTCTAACTTCTGTGATGTGTCCCATCGGGCGTGCAAAAATCAAGTATCTCTTGAAAGTGCACCCTATAGAGAGATGGTCATGCAGGCATTCTAAGCTTGAAAATTTTATCTCTCTATGTCATAGATACAATGGAAACACCTCAGGTCTATGGGTATACCTATTTTGAGGTGAGTCTATGGCATCAAGGCCGGTTCCTTATTGATGTATCCTAAAGTGATTTTTTGAGGTTTGAGGGTAAAAGATGACTATAAAAGAATTAAAAATAAATAAAACCGGCATGATACACCAAAATTTTATGACGTCTTTGACCGAGTATATGCACAATTGATATAGGAATTAATTCTTGATGCACAAGCCAACAGCTTTTCTATAGAAAATTAATGGTAAACACTTGGATGTATTGAGGGAAAATATCACAACAATACTTTTGCTAAGTTAGACATACACATTAACATCATGCAAAAAATACTAAATTTGTAATAGCATAAGATGACTAATCAGTGAATTCACATTCACAAGATTAATGGAACATACACAAGACTGCAAATAATTATAAAGGTAGAAAATACTTCACATTCAAAGGGCAAAACTGCCAGAAACCGCTTCAACTCTTCGTGTCTAAAAAGTCCTCAAAACTAACTCGTGTTCTTTTCTAAGGCACATAATATATAGCAAAATTATTTCCCATCCTTCCTAAAACAAGCTAAAATTGTAATCTCTCATGCATCCTATTTTTATCCTTCATCTATTTAATAAATAAAGGCATAAAAATAGAACATGCAAATACAAAGAGGTATTAATAGCCATCGGTTACAACTCGGTCAATCAGTAGTCAACTATTCTTTTTTTTAAGAAAAGCATGGATGAAAGATTTACTAAAAATAATATTTCTTGATGAGAAAGTCTTCTTCCTTATGCATGTAGATTTTGTCTTCTTGTTGATCTGTTGCTGATCTATCTATGTGAAGGCATGCAACTTTATTTCATCATTTGGAATACTTTACAAAAATAATCATCCACGAATTCTGTCTCTTTTAGGGACCACTTTGATTCTGATGTTGACATATGTTTTTGTGTTTTGTGGTCACATGGAATTGACTCTTGTGTAATTAGAATAACATTTTTCCTTTTAGCTCCCATGTGGGGACTACCTTGTGCATGTGTAATAATAAAACTCCTCCCTTTGCATGTAATTTCATCTTCTCTCGTGATCTGTCTATGCAAAGGCTTACAACATTATCTATTTATAGTGATAATATTAGCACTTTTAGACCATGGTTGAATCGGGAGAACTCGAACTTGAATTAAGATGAAAAATATTACATATTTAAATGTTTCTCCTGTTTCATCACATTATCCAAATCCGACTCACCACCGAATAAGATAAATCAAGATAAGTACCTTACCCCTCTCACTTTACTTTCATAGTTAGTATTTAATAAATTATTTAGCATTTAGATTTCATTGTATATCATTTACAATGATATTTTCATTCTAATTTAAATAAAATATTTAGATTTTATTAAATAAAAGAATTCAATTTATTCTTGTAAGTTACCATAAATTTTGAGAGATAAGGAATTGGGTTTGTTACCTAGAAAATCATGGTTAAAGGAGAGGAAGACCCGAACTTGAACATAAAATTCCCGATAATCATAATTCGGAGGATTTTTGACAAAGATGTATAATTCTAGGGTCCAGCTTTGGGGGTTATCCTAAAGACATTACCTAATGGAAAATTTGGGTTGGATGCGGTGTTTGGTTAAAAACATATTTTATTGCACTTTAGAGATGTCATTCATCATCCTTATTTTTGACTGAGAACAAAGGTGAGTAATAAGTGAGAATTGGTATCCAACAACCTTGATTTTATCAATGGTTTGAGTTTCCATTTGTTGGCATTCCCTCTTCTACCCTTTTTACCTAGTAAATTTTGAATAAAGATGCAACAAACTATATTTTGTATAATATTATGTAAAATATCTATAATCACATCTCTATTTTACCATATAATATATGACAATTTTTTTCCAAAATTACCCCGCATATTGTAAACACCGTAGTTTGATCAAAGCGCTATTATTCCTAATATTGTAGTAACTATTCTCCTCCTCACAAATTGATGACACATCTCCGCTTAGACCTATCTAACTCCCCTCTTACGACACTCTTTTGGTCGTATTCCTCTTGTAAACCAATTAAACAGGCTATTGTAGCCTTGTTCTTACTAAATCATCTTCTCATTCCCTTATAGACTACTTCTACTAGCTTCGTAGACTATCAATCCATTTCATTGGATTGATTAGACCTCTCAAAACCCTCTCAAAACCCTAATTCCTCTCTAAACATGATTAACTAGCCTAACCTAGGTTAATTACCCTAAAACATGATCAACCTCTTCTAAACCTAGTAAAATCTTACTTTGAATTGCTAATCAACTTGTTGACTCCCTTTTAGTCCCACACGCACCAAAGTTGCCCCACTTTCCCAAATGGAAAACTATAAATAGAACTAGACCCCCTCTCATTTCTAAGAACACTTCTTCCCTCTAACATAAACTATAGTATTATTGGTAGGATCAGGAGTTTTATTTCATTCTATCTGAGCTATTTTCTTTGTTTTTACATTTTTCCACACAACATGGTGTAAATGGGAAGAACCATTGTCCTTTAAGCCATTAATGGTGAGCTCCCATTCTCTTGAAGAATAAAATGATTGCTTAGAACCTTTTAGGTTCATTTATTTTAAGCTTTCAAGAATAGAGGATAGTTTCATTTTGTTAAGTTTTCTTGTTTTCTTCAAGTTTAATGTATACAAAGGATGATCCCTTGTTTATTTCTTATTTGATGGTCCATTGATTGGTTTTGCATAAATCTTTAGGGTTCTTAAGTTTCTGCTACCCCATTTGCATAGCTTTTGTGACCTTTCATTGAACACATTTGACACGCCTTATGGGACACTTAGTCCATCCTCCATTAATGGAGTCACTTTGAAGCTTTTTGTTTTAGTTTCTAACGATTCTTAGTTTTAATATTTATAAGATAGTTTCAAATATTTTTAGATTAGTTTAAAAACTTTCTAGATTAGTTTCAAAGTTTTTGATTAGTTCAATTTTTTAGTTTCACTAATATTTTTATTCTAAATGGCTAAAAATCAGGTTTCCTAAATGGTTTAGCTAGGTTGTCTTTCTTTGTGCTCTTTGCAAGATCAAGGAAGGTAAAGTGCTGCTTAATTGAACCAAATTAACAAATTTTGACATGTCTTTTGGGAATTGTTTTGAAAAATCTCGTGTTATTTAGCCACCTACTACGGGAAGGGCGCGCACACACCATTCTCGCACACCTAGGTGCCTTCTAAAATATATTTATTAACAAAGGTGCGTAGGTACCCAAAACTACGCGTAGAAACGCTAAGGATGGTGCACATGCCTAAACCTTAGCACATGCACATCTCTTCCAGTAGCATACACCCCTATATAATTTTAACTAGGTGCGTAGGTACCTAAACCCACGCGTAAGGGCCCCTGTATTCTCGGACCTCTGTCATAATTTTTTTACCAGGCGTGCACATGCCCAAAATGTGGTGCACACACCCAAACCTTAGCGTATGCACCCCTCGACTAGTGCGGATGCACTATTCTACCATCTTTTTATTCTCTGCGGCGTAGGCACTTATCCTTTAGGCGCAAGCATCTCTCAGTAGCGTAGGCATCCTATACACCTAATCAACTATAATTTTTTTCAAAGGCGTGCACATGCATAAAAGGGTGCACATGCACCCAAAACCATGTATAGGTGTCTCTGTAGGGGCGCGCATACACCCTGAGGGGTGCGCAAGTAAATCTATTTAATCTGGTTTTGGTTACAACTTTTTAGTGCTCCTTGTTTTGATCATATCTTTTGACTCATTAATTCTATAAAAAAACTCCCAAAATGCCCCGGAGACCTCCAAAAATGCAAATTACTAAAAACTATTAAAACAATGCTAAAAATATATTTCTAGAATTTTCTGATTTTCTAACTTTGTGCAAGATTCTAACAAAGTGGTTTAATATTGTAGAATACATGGGTCACCGATCCGAAAATAATCAGATTATTACGACCTGATCTCGGACCCTTATAGGCTTTAATTATTTGCCGATAATTTACTCCTTTTTAAGTAATCAATTTAAAAATAATGCAAGACAATAATGAAAATTGCACACAGATTGATTATGGAGTTCGGAAATTTCCTACGTCTTCGGGTTCGTGATCGAACCGTTCCACTAGTCAAAACTTGTAAGTTACAATAGTACTTTCACAAGAAAACCTAATGGAATTTTACTTGCCTACCAGTACACTAGTTCTTTGGACGACAAGGGTGAAAAATAGCACCCGACTTCCACCTTCCTGGCGTACAATCTCCTTCGGCTGTGATCGGCCTTCCCGACGCAAACAATGCGAAGCTAGCACTCCGGTCGACAATCCAGGATTTGCAAGTAATTGGTGTGGCTCAATGGGCCTATTGGGTAGTTTATAATTTACTCCCAATCACAAATATTTCATCTAATATTGCCTAAAATAATAGGCCAATAGACAATACCTGTTGACACATCCCACAAATAAGCTTAACAAATAATAAGCTCATGTTGTGTGTTGCTCCGGTGTCCACTGCTCTCCGTGTCTCCAATGTGTAATGTGTTACACCCGTGTTTATTACAATGAACTAGGTACCCTATTTATACAATTTTAGGGTCCTCAAATACTGCAATACATATTATCCATAGGCTAATATTAGGCCAATCCCGTAGCATAGTTGATGGGATTACATATAATCCTAAGGCTATTTTTAACCTAGCCCGTACCATATAATTTGGGATCAAATACCCTTTAATGGGCGGATTGAATAAAATATGGGATTAATACCCACTTTAGCCGCATTTGGATATTTAATGAGGGATAATAATCCCACGGTGGAGCGGCCATGTGGAGCGGCCTGCATAAGGTAAAGTGGGATATCCCACATTTGGTGCCATATATTTGGGTAAGGTTTTATTAAACCTTACCTACTCCATATTTCACGTGGGACGCCCACGCATGGCCCCCTTACCACCGCTTCATTTCCTCCTCTCCATGTGGCAAGGCTTAATGCCTCCCAAACATCTCGCTTTACCACCTTGCAACATGGTCAAGTCATATGCATTTGGCATATGTAGCATTTTAATATTAATGTATACACATCAATATATATATGGCATTTGGAAAGTGACCTTACCAAAATAATATTATTTCGACCCATACAATGTGGAATAGAAATAATCCTGTAGTCCACTTGTCATCTCCCGATAGGCAAATCGAGCGAATTCGACGAGTGTTGGCAAGCCACGTGTCATAGTGCGATTGGTCCAAATATTGACCAGTTGACCATAGTTGACTTTCCCGTTGATTGAAATTTGACCGAACATATCTAGAGCTCCCGATGTCTCTGCTTTTCGCGCTCATAGTCGTTGGAAAGATCTCGAGATGATCTTTTACATTGACACCATTTAGGGGTGTTTAGGAAATTTTTGAAAATGATCCCCGATCACACCTCCCCACGAGAAAAGCTTTTGTCCCAAAAAGCTTCCATACTGTCTGAATCTGGAACAATCTCACGCCTCCTCGGAAGTGCTGCTTATAGTAAACCCTTGGGTCTTCTCCTCCAACCTTCTCACTTCGACAACTCGCTCCGATCCTTAGACCTATGGGTTATGGGTTCACGATGCTTCCGCTACGCCACTCGATATCCAAAGAAGACCTCCACGCCCACTTTTTGGTGCTAAGTTTCTGAATGAAACCTCAACGCTCCTTCGTGGCAAGCTAGGCTTCTTGATATCTGACAACAAGGATCTTCTTTGACTCTATAACACAGCTCCTGGCTCCGAGTTGATTCCGCAGAATCCAAACTGGTTTAAGGAACTCCATGTTACGTAGAGCTTTGATTGATCCGATGTCGGTGATGGACAATGCCTTGTCCCTTTACAGACCTCAACGCCTCCGATGCATGATGCTAAGCCTCTTTCAAGACCTCGAGCCTCCGATGCATGATGCTAAGTCTGTTACAGACCTCAACGCCTCCGATACATGATGCTAAGCCTCTTTCAAGACCTTGAGCCTTCGATGCACGATGCTAAGTCCTCTGTAGACCTCAACGCCTCCGATACATGATGTTAAGCCTTTTTCAAGACTTCGAGCCTCCGATGCATGATGCTAAGCCTCTTTCAAGACCTCGAGCCTCCAATGCATGATGCTAAGTCTCTGTAGACCTCAACACCTCCGATACATGATGCTAAGCCTTTTTCAAGACTTCGAGCCTCCAATGTATGATGCTAAGTCTCTGTAGACCTCAACGCCTCCGATACATGATGCTAAGCCTCTTTCAAGACCTCGAGCCTCCGATGTATGATGCTAAGTCTGTTGATCAGCTACCATTCGAATGTGTGGTTGCAATGCCTTGACACCGAATGACGTTCCGAGCTGATCCTTTGAGAGCTCCTCTTGTTGACATACTAATATCAGGTACCATTCTGCTGCACGGTCGCAATGCCTCTACACAGAATGAAGTTTCGACCCGACGTCAATGCCAACGGTGATTCAGCTACCATTCTACTGCATGGTCACAATGCCTCTACACAGAATGAAGTTCTCGAGCTGATCTCTGTGAACTCTATTGTCTGCACAAATGGCAGATCAATCTCCAAGCTTTATATGAGTCAAATCCTGTATCCAAGTCTGTAATGTACTCACGTGCTTGATTAGGAGATATATTTGGAGCATTAATCAAATTTTCTAAGTAAGAAAATCCACTGAGTATTGTAAACCTTTCTCTCAGCATTTTCTCACAAAATCTGATCTCCAAACTTAATACTGCATACGATTCATCAATCTGAATTATGCAATATATAATTGAAAAATTGTTGACTTACCCATTTTAAAGGACTTTCACTTTCAGGTATTACCTGGTCCTGGGTTGACTTGTCAACTGGTGGTGGAGTAGAAACTTCTTCTGCCTTTGCAATAGGCCTCCATTCCATCTTTGGCTTGCCATTACTCTAATGGCGAGATGGATGCAGTTTCCAGCAATTATCCACTTGATGCCCATTCCTCTGGCAATGAGCACAAAAATTCCTCTTAATCTCCTTTTTCTGGGATGAGGAACTCTTTCTGCCATTTCTCGACTCTGCATGACGAGATTGGTCTTTCTGATTTTCCTTGTTCTTGATGAACGACATCAACTTCTTCATTAGTGTCCTTCTCTTCCAGCATCTGGCCACTGAATGATTATGCAATCCACAAAAAGTACATGGAAAAGAATTCCACATCTTCTGAAAATCATAACCATACTTCTTAAGCTGAAAAAGTGGATCAGAAGTTTTACTTGTGCTTACAATTATGGTAAGAAAATGGAGGTGGAATCTCATTACCTCTTCGCTGATTTCTCTTACCACATCTTGCCTGTGACGAGGAAGCACAAATTTCCCGCTCAATCTTGTTACAGACTAGTGGGGTAATCACTTTGCTTTCAGAAGCTTGTCTCCCGTCAGCGTTCTTGGAGCATTCTCCAATTTCCATTCCCGCACTAGGATAACCCAAACCTGCAAAACAAGGACGATCCTCAACTTGTATTGGGTTAGCAATGCCTTGGCCATTTTTACCAAGGCCTCTTCCATCAAATCCCATTTTATCTAGTAACTTGGATCCAATGCCTCTAGTATGCTTTTCAAACAAACCAAAGACTTCATTACCTGAATCAAACCGAATGGGAGGAAGAAGAAGATTCCCGTGGTGAACAACTTACAGTGCAATCATCTGCCGTGGCCTCTGCATTTGAATTTGAAGGTATTTCCTTCCTCTGATCACCACATTGCAACCTTGCCAAGAGCTCATCCTTGGTTTGCAATTCTGATTTCAAATGAGCATACTCCTCTTCCAAGGAGGAATACATTGATCGTAGGAGAGAATTCTCTTCCTAGATCTGGTGATTATACGCTTCAATCTCATCGAGCTTCACCTGTTTAGACATCTTGCCCATAGTGCACTTGTACCCTGTTCACACAAACTGAACCAACTGCACCAATCTTGAAGCAATCACTCTGTTAATCAGATTTACTGAAAAACAAATATGGAGCTAAACCAGCTCTGATACCAAACATGATCCGAAAATAATCAGATTATTACGACTCGATCCCTACCCTTATAGGCTTTAATTATTTGCCGATAATTTACTCCTTTTAAGTAATCAATTTAAAAATAATGCAAGACAATAATGATAATTGCACATACGCATTGATTACGGAGTTCAAGAATTGCCTACGCTCTGTGTTCGTGATCGAACTGCTCCACTAGTCAAAACTTGTAAGTTACAATGATAGTACTTTCACAAGAAAACCTAATGGAATTTTACTTGCCTACCAGTACACCAGTTCTTCAGGACGACAAGGGTGAAAAATAGCACCCGAATTCCACCTTCCTAGCGTACAATCTCCTTCGGCTGTGATCAGCCTTCCCGACGCAAACAATGCGAAGCTAGCACTCCGGTCGACAATCCAGGATTTGCAAGTAATTGGTGTGGCTCAATGGGCCTATTGGGTAGTTTATAATTTACTCCCAATCACAAATATTTCATCTAATATTGCCTAAAATAATAGGCCAATAGACAATACCTGTTGACACATCCCACAACAAGCTTAACAAATAATAAGCTTGAGTTGTGTGTTGCACCGATGTCCACCGCTCCGTGTCTCCAATGTGTAATGTGTTACACCCGTGTTTATTACAATGAACTAGGTACCCTATTTATACAATTTTAGGGTCCTCAAATATTGCAATACATATTATCCATAGGCTAATATTAGCCTAATCCTCGTAGCATAGTTGA
This sequence comes from Taxus wallichiana var. yunnanensis, assembly GCA_018340775.1. NCBI lineage: Eukaryota > Viridiplantae > Streptophyta > Pinopsida > Cupressales > Taxaceae > Taxus > Taxus wallichiana. Next base: position 70,321,329 of record CM031241.1, on the reverse strand, counting down.
TGGGATTACATATAATCCTAAGGCTATTTTTAACCTAGCCCGTACTATATAATTTGGGATCAAATACCCTTTAATGGGCGGATTGAATAAAATATGGGATTAATACCCACTTTAGCCGCATTTGGATATTTAATGAGGGATAAGAATCCCATGGTGGAGTGGCCATGGGGAGCGGCTCGCATAAGGTAAAGTGGGATATCCTACATTTGGCGCCATATATTTGGGTAAGGTTTTATTAAACCTTACCTACTCCATATTTCACGTGGGACAGTCCACGCGTGGCCCCCACGTTACCACCACTTCATTTCCTCCTCTCCACGTGGCAAGGCTTAATACCTCCCAAACATCTCGCTTTACCACCTTGCAACATGGTCAAGTCATATGCATTTGGCGGCTATGTAGCATTTTAATATTAATGTATACACATCAATATATATATGGCATTTGGAAAGTGACCTTACCAAAATAATATTATTTCCACCCATACAATGTGGAATAGAAATAATCCTGTAGTCCACTTGTCGTCTCCCGATAGGCAAATCGAGCGAATCCGACGAGTGTTGGCAAGCCACGTGTCACAGTGCGATTGGTCCAAATATTGACCAGTTGACCATAGTTGACTTTCCCGTTGACCGAACTTTGATCAACATATCTAGAGCTCCCGATGTCCGTTTGTCGCGTTCTCACAGTCGTTGGAAAGCTCTCGAGATGATCTTCTTCACTGACACCATTTAGGGGTGTTTAGGGAACTTTTGAAAATGATCCCCTGATCAGTCACCCCCTAGTATTCCCCCATTATTAAGTTTTTTTGTACTTAGTTAAAAACGTTTTCATATTTATTTGTGAAGGTTTGAATCGTGTATGCTCTTCCCTCGTGCCTTTCTAGGTGATCTTGGGAATAAGAAATGTTTCACTACTTTATTCATACGTGCAAAACTATTCAATTAGATTTCAAAGTTGGTTAAAAGGATCTTCTTTTTCACATTCTACTTAGGAATTTTCCATTTCTTGCAAAATTTGAGTGAGATACCTTGTTGTGTATGCTCTTTCCTTATGTCTTAGGATGATATGGGAAATCAAAAACAACATCTTATCTCCTTTATATGACATTTTAAAAAATTACTAACCTTCGTATCTAGGAACAAAATCGCTTGTCAACAAAAGATGTCAAAATAAAACACAAAACCTTCTAATACATGTGTTTTCATGCAGGTTACCAAAAGGTGTGACACTTAAAATGAAATTTAATTTAAAAAGATAAAAACACACCATTCCCTTCACAAGTGTATTGCAGTTTCAAAAAGGGTACGTCCTATCCGTTTAATCGAACATAACCCATTTTGCATAAATGCCTTAAGATACGACAATGGGGGTGGTTCCAAGAACCCTAAAGTAATCCACCACTGAGTAACCTCATGGATAAAATGTGAAGCGCTCCACTTACCCACTTGACTAATTTTTCATTGTGAGTTAGAGTTACAATTTGTTTGTATCGTGACCCTAGTAAGAGTACACGATCGACACATTTATTTCCCACTGTGCTTGAAGGGGGAAAAGACGAGATACTCTAAGAATTATTCAGTGCGACTTTTCTTGGTAAATCTTTCCCCGCTTTTAGATAATTTGTGAAACCTAGTTGAGAGAACTTGTTAGGGAAGCCATTATGTCTTGGAGCCCAATTTTCTAGTCCATTGTTGCATCAATCCATCACGAAGTGATGACTTACTTGGAGTCTGAACCCTTTTTTTCGAACAAGGAAAATATTCCACTTAAGTTGGATCTAATTTCCTTTCATCATGAGAATTAGATGATGTCTAACTTAGCTTAGCTTCTTTCTCACCTTTAGACGAGGAAAAGCGATGCCTAAGTGGTGCTTAGTTTATTTTTCATCTTTTGATCTATACCCTTGCATTCTCACCACCCACTTTTGGGGTGAGAAGGAGGCATACCTCACACGTATTATCAAAGATAGTACTCATCACTTTTTTGTCCATTTACACCCATCCATGTTTACGGCTGGGTTGTTAAACATCGAAAGTGCGTAAGTGAGTTTTCATATCTTTGATAGTCCTTTGATCTTGATTTTAAGATCTTCTTCACTACCGCAATTTTGATTCATCAATTGATATCCCTTTTACGTGTTACCTTGTTCATATTACCTTGACACAATTAAGATACTTATGTCACATTTCTCATAAAACATGATTTAAGTGTATCGTATTATGGCATTACACGCCCACATTTTTGCACATCCTTAGTGTACTTTGACTTAGTGTGATTTCAAACATTGTCCCAAATATTGAAAGGTGTTTCTTATTTTGTTTGTGTCATTTCAATACCACTTTTGCACTAATATCTCGCTTCTCCGTGAAGCTTGATAGACATGTCCAATTGGTGTGGTTACGTGGCTTACATTTGTAAACCTCACCCTTTAACATTTTTGTCTTATTGGTTTTTGAATGCGTCATGGTATCCTTTGATTAGGAGTCAAGTCTACCCTTTGTTAATATTTACGACTTATTCGTTTCAAGCTTGACGTAAGTATTGACATTGTTTTGATCATCTTTGCATCGCACTATCATTTTGCACACACATTTTACATAGGGATTATTTCCTTGTTGATTGGATTTGTGTTTAACACTTGCATGATTATTCCTTGTGATCATTCATCCGGAAAACTATTTTCTAAGACAATGCATTTTTGATATCATTGATATTACATCATCATGATGTCTATTTTCCTCGAGACCCTCTTTGAGAAATCACACACGCATCTTCATACATACACGATGTCTAGTTGGTTATCGTAAGGCTACCCGAATTGACATGGGTCCTTCTTTACTTTGAAAAAGTTTGATTGAACTATCTAGGTCTAGACATTTTTTATTAAACAACGCCAAAAATGACTTATTATCGTGCGGTTCCTCATGTTTACGAAAATACGTAACCTAGGTTTAGGACTTAAAATCAAAAGATTCCCATTACAACTAAACCTCGATTGGTTCTTCTTAGTTGGGTACCCCTTTCCCCACCTTCAGCTCATATTCAAGGTATGGTTTGGATGCTTCTGATCCAAATTATTATTCAAGTTCCCCCCACTCTTCTTCTTATTCATATCCAAACTACCATTCGATTCCTTCTCTTCTTCGATGATTCGGATCCCAACTATTATTCGGATACCCTAGATCAAATCTTGAATCACAAGTGCTCCCTTCCTTATTAGGACCTTCATTCCCAATCACCTCAATGATGTCTCCCTCCTTTGAAGAATCATGTGACTCCAAGTTTCATCGATCGAACATCTAGTTTGATTCTTGAGTCATGATCATCCCTTTCTTCGTAGGACCTCCTTCATCAGTCATCTCAATGACCTCTTCCTCCATCAAATATTTCCACGAATCACATTTCCTTTATTCAATCATGCAATTTGACTCCTATGTTACAAATTAACAGATGGCTATGCGATCTTACTTTCCAACCTACATTATGTCATCTTTTAGAAAATCGACCTAAGTCTAGATCTAAATCATCCATTCATGAGACACTGCATCCAAGCCTACGTCATCTCTTGAGTCTTCCTATGCTATCTAACCAATGTCAATACCTCTTTGGCCCTTGAGCCCTTTCAACCGTATCGTACCATTTCCTCATCCATCTTCGAATATCAATGTCTGCAACCACGTTACACAATTAGAAAGAAGCCATGTGCTAATATATCTTTTTAAATCACTATCAAAAATCTTTGTGGGAGTGATAAGTTCAAGCCTTCACCTGGTCTACATCATCAAACATATTCATCTTATTCTATCAATCAATATTCCTCGAGCTTCTCGGACCGATTTCTTCTAGTCGACCTCCTATGGCCGAAGAACAACAACCTCTACTAATTGATTTCTCTCAAGATTATGGAACAATCAAACTACATGATGATATCCCTTTAGAGGATTACAAACATGGATTCTTTCTTGAACTTGATACATTCGTGTATTAGAGTAAAGAAGTTGATTCCTTTTTCATAACATAGAGGAAGAACCTTATATCACACAACTTGATCCTCCTATTATTCTTCCATCTTCACATTCTTCATTGCATGATGAGATGTCGTGGTCTAACATTGATCCATGGCCTATCTTATTGTTACCCAATCATTCCTTATCTATCATCATTCCTTAATCAAAATCTCACCTTGGGTAACATTTGAGTAGCCCATTGTATTTTTCTATTCTCAGGGGTCACATCCTGAAGCCCTCAATTTTCTACTTATGGGTCACCTCCCGGTAGTGTCATCACCAATCTAGCACTATGATAATTCTCCACTGGGAACTCCTCATGCTATGATTATTTACTAATGCATAGCTTTTAGTTTGGTGGAAGTAATCTGGAAACACAATAACAAACATAACACAAGAATACCATAGACTATGATACGAAGGAATGATGAAAAATCTGAAATATAAGTGTAAATTATAATATCAACATTAAATTGTTAAAATCTCACCCATGATGTACTTCAAGTGTTACTAACTTCACTTGCCTTCCAACAAAAATTATGGGAGAACTTCACAATTACACCTCTTAATGGCTTCTTTAACACAACTTCTAAATGATGGCTTCATTTACACACTTACTCATACAATATTTCTCACTACTTCCTTCTATGCTAAATGAGAGGGTGACCTCTTTATTTATAGAACTTTCAGGCTTATCCACCTTATCTCTAAGATAGGATAAGAAATTTACTATGACGAATCATATTCCATACCTTAACTCTTATCTTTACATGTAAGCTTATCTTTTAGGAAAATATAAACCTTATCATTTCACATGGGTTCCACTTTTTAGACTTTTTAGAAATAAAATACACAAAATATTTATGACATCACTCCTTGTCCTTATTACTAATATAATATTTCTAATTCCTAATCATGTAGACCCTATTTCTCTACTTACCCTAACTTTGACATTTTAACATTACCGAACCACTTATGACAAATATTTACTTTTTACCACAACATTCCTATTGTACTTTGATTATTACCGTACTATACATTATTGGCGGCATCGTATCGGCAATGCCGTTATCTTCTATCGGATGCTACTACTAATTATACTTAACAACATCCTATTCCTAATACATAAATTAATGAAATAGAAATTACGGAGGAAAATTTTAGTGTCGACATCTTCCCCCTTCCTAGCTTCTACTACTTGTCCTCGAGTAGACAATTCAAGTGCTTGGAAAATTTTCAACTTGTCGTGGTTGACCCATTTCATAATGGGAGTGCCATCCAATTCCTCCAAATCGATATGTACCATTTTCATGCATAACCACTATTTTGTAGGGCCCCATCCATTTGGGAAGAAATTTTCTCTACCTCCTTTTTTGTATCTCGAATCATATACTAGAACCAAGTCATTCACATGAAATGGAGACCAACGGATCATTTGATCAAAGTATTCCTTCTATTTCATTTTCTTTTTATAGCTTGTATCCTTCACTATTTCTCTCATTTCCTCTAGTAAATGAAGATGTACCAACCTTTCTTTTCTTGAATCACTTCCATCCATCCTTTCACTTTTCATAACTCTCACAAAGTGGGAATATCAAACTGAATAGGAAGAACTTGATCAATGCCATAAGCCAAATGAAATGGGGAGTATCATGTTGCTGACTTTGATGTTGCCCTATATGCCCACAATGCTGCATGAATCATTTTATCCCACTTATGTACTGTGCAAGGCTCTATCTTTTGCTAGAATTTGACACAACACAAAATTTGTTCATTCCACATGTCCATTTGTGCTTGGCTTGTATGTTGTTGCCTTCCTGTGCTTAATAGAAAACTTGTTGACTAGGGCTTCTACCACCTCATTAATGAAGTGACTTCATTGATCTCATTACAATTTCTAATGGACAACCAAATCTGGTGACAATGCATTCATATATGAACCTTGCCACTTCATCCATGGAAGTTGTTTTCAATGGCCTAGCTTCAACCCACTTGGTTAAATAATTTGTGGAAACTACAATATACTTATTTTGGCATGGGGTAGTTAGAAGTGGACCTAAAATATCTATTCCCCACTTTTAAAGTGACCAAGTGGAAGAATAGGGCATAATGGAGTTGATGAAGTCTTATGGTTACCATGTGTTTGAAAAATATCACATGTCTTACAATAATATTATAACAATCTCTAAAAAGTGGGCCAGGTGATCACCGCATCCAAGATCCTTCTTGTTGTAAGTTGTCCAGAGAAGTGTCCTCCACATGTACCATTGTGGAATTATTCTATCATCTCCTTCCCTTGATCACGTCCAATGCCCTCTTCTCTTGTCCCATCGTCCTATTCGAAATAATACTCCATGTAGAATAGAATATGGAGGACTGACTTGAGTAATTTTCCTCTTACTCTTCGCATTGGCACCATCAAGAAACTTGAATTCATTCAAATAATTCCAAATATTTATGTATTCACCGGGATTGTGTCAAGGGATAACAATGTTGTATCTCGTGAAATCATCATCATCACAAGATAAACCTAAACCATCATAGGCTCGAGAGAGTGCATTTGCATTTACATGCTTCTTTCCCGCCTATCTATAATATCAAATTCAAATTCTTGTAGCAAAATTATCCATATTACTATCCTCCCTTATGGGTTAGGCTTATTTATAATATATTTTAGAGCCTAATGATCTGCATATAACTATAAATTTCTGCCCTAGCAAAGTAATTTTTAAACTTCTTTATAGCAAAAATGATAGCTAGAGCCTCTTTTTCAGCTTGATTTAATTTACCTCAGCACTTCTCATTTGTCTACTCCCAAAGTAAACTGGATGATCATTCCCATTTTCATCATTTTGGCTCAGAGTACTTCCTAGTGTTGCATCTGAGGCATTCATATACACAATGAATGGCTTGCTCCTGTCTAGATTCTTTAAAATAGGTGAAGACACCAAAGCCTCCTTTAGTTGTTCAAAAGCTTCATGCACCTTCTTTCCTGGCTTATAAGTAACATCCTTCTTCAAGAACTAGGTTAGTGGCTATGCAATATTTGAGAAATTCTTGATGAACCTTCTATAGTAACCCACACGGACTAAAAATGATCTCAAATTATTTTTATTCATAGAAAATGGTAACTCTTTGATTTTTGAAACTTTATCAGGATTACTACCAATACCATCTCTGGATACAACATGCCCTAACAAAACACCTTTAGAACATCCAAAGACACACTTTGTAGGGTTTAGTGAGGCTTTTGCTTCATCTAACCTTTGAAATGTTGTCTCCATCTGGTGCAAGTGGTCCATCTTGCTCCCATAGATGGAAAAATCATCTAGAAATACTCTGATGAAGTTTCTAATGTAGGGTTCAAACACCCTATTCATCAAACACTGGAACGTTGCCAGAGCATTACACAACCCAAAAGGCATAACTCTATAAGCAAACCTTCCCGAGGAGTGGTGAATGTGGTCTTCACTGATCTTTCTCTGTTATACGAACTTGGTTGTATCCACTATATCCATCAAAGCAAAACTATAGCATTCCCGGCCAGCTACTTCGCCCAAGATCTGATCCGAGAATGGAAGAGGGTAATGATCCTTCTTTGTTGCCTTGTTGAGCTTCCTATAATCAACAAAAATGTGTAGCTTCCCATTTTTTTATTGAGATCGCAATGGGAGAAACCCATTCTCAATTTTCCACAAAGAAATACGAATCCAACATCAAGCAACTTATATATTTCTTCTTTTACAGTCTTGGAAAAATTAGGATTCATTCTATATGGCATTTTCTTTATGGGCTTAGTGTTAGGAAATAAGAGATAAAATATGTGGAATAATCCCTTACGAGAATCTCAACAAGTAGAAACTAATATGCATAAAATATTACAGATCTCAAATAAAAGTGCGAGAATAAATAACACAACACGAGAGAGACAAGATTTAATGTGGTTCACCCAATTTGGGCTACGTCCACCAAGAATCACTTGCTCGATTTTATTACAAGCCTCCACTCTCTCAATACAATACCTAGATCCATTTGGAGCTATGCTCAACAAACTCTCTGAAATTCACACTGAATTCAAAATACATCTGCAATACATTTGCTTGTACATCTATCATATGCATAAGACCATATAAATAGACAACTGCTTAAGCAGTTTTACAAAACCGTGGGTATCAAAACCATGGGAAAAACCCATCCCATAAACCTATGGGTCAAAAAACTCACCCATATGAGAAGAGCACATTTCCCAATATGTTGGGTGCATTTTTCGAGGCCAAAAAAATTTATGCCTAAAAACAAATTTTTTGGGGTTGCGCCCCAACCCCTTCTACAGGGCTACAGCCTCGGACCCCAGCTGGGGCCCGGCCCGATGCCGAACCCCAGCGAGGATACATGAAAAGTGTACAGTACTCTTAGTGTATAGTCTTCAACACTTTCACACATGAAAACATGCTCCACAACCTAACAATCTCCCACTTGGAGACTAGTTTTCCTCTGAGCAAGCTTCTCAACCCTTCACTAGTTTCTGTGAAGACCAACCAAAGCTGAACACAACTTCAATTTTTCCCTTATGACCACCTTAGTCATCATGTCTGCAGGATTTTGACTAGTATGAATCTTCTCCAACTTCAACTTCTCTTCCTCCAAAGTTGTCCTGATGAAATGGTACCTTAACTGTATATTCTTTATCCTAGAGTGGAAAGCAGAGTTCTTAGCTAGGTGTATAGCACTCTGACTATCACTATGCAACTTTCCTTCCTCTTTCTTATGCCCCAACTCCTCAAGTAATTTTTGTAACCAAATCATTTCCTTGCTTGCCTCTGTGGCAGAAACATACTCAGCCTCCATGGTTGACAAAGCCACCAACTTTTGTAGTCATGAAATCCATCTTCTTCTTGCTTTTCACCTACAGGTGTAAACATAACCTATTGTGCTCCTCCTACTGTCTACATCTCTAGCCATGCTTGAATCTACATAGCCACATAAAGTGGTGTCGATCCATTAGTAGCAAAAACTGTCCCCATGGTCCCTCTCAAATACCGAAGGATCCACTTTACTGCTTGCCAATGCTCTTTACCTGGATCACTCGTAAATCTACTCACATCTCCCACTACATGGGAAATATCAGGCCTAGTGTACACCATAGCATACATCAAACTACCAACTACTGATGAGTAAGGTACCTTGGACATCTGGTTTCTTTCCTGCTCTATCTTGGGACACTGCTCCTTTGATAACTTAAAATGGCACTCGCCAAAGGATTCCCAACCTGTTTAGCATCCTGCATATTAAACCTCTCCAAGACTTTCTTAATGTACTCTCCCTGAGATAAAGTTATCTTTCATTCCTTCCTATCCCGAGATATTCTCATACCAAGGATTTGTTTGGCTGCCCCCAAATCCTTCATAGCAAAGGATTCACTTAGCTGCTTCTTGAGTACTTTTATTTCTTGCATGCTTTTACCTATAACCAACATGTCATCCACATACAAACAAAGGATAATATAACTTCCATCCTCAAATTTCTTTGTATACACGCAATGGTCAGAATGACATCTAATATAACCTTTCTCCATCATGAAGCTATCAAATTTCTTATACCATTGACGTGGAGCTTGTTTCAAGCCATACAAGCTCTTCTTCAGTTTGCACACCATCTCCTCTTTACCTTTGACCTCATAACCCTCTGGTTGCTACATATATAGTTCCTCCTCCAAATCACCATGGAGAAATGCAGTCTTTACATCAAGTTGTTCTAAGTGCAAGTCTTCTACTGCAACTATTCCTAGAACATTTATAATAGAAGTCATTTTTACTACAGGAGAAAAAAATCTCATCAAAATCTATACCTTTTTTCTGTGCAAACCCCTTGACCACCAACCGGCCTTGTATCTTTTCTTTCCTCCTTCTTCCTTTTTGACTCAGAACACCCACTTGTTCTTTAATGCTCTTTTTCCTTTAGGTAGTTTTACCAAATTCCATGTCTGGTTCTCCATGAGAGCCTGATGCTCCTCATCCATGGCTTGCTCCCACTTCTTCCTGGCATCTACCTGCATATCTTCATCAAATCTCTCTGGTTCTCCACTATCAGTGAGTAATAAATAATAAAGAGAAGGAGAAAACGTTCAGGTTCTCTTCTTACCCTAGAAGACCTCCGTAATATAGGAGTTTGGGGTTCCTGTTGAGGAGGTTCCTGAACTGATTCATGTGTCACTTTGCCATCCGAAGATCCTCTACCGCTGCATATTCTTTCTTGGATTCTTCCTATTTTCCCGCAACCACGTTGCTTATACATGACTTTCTCATTAAAGACCACATCCCTAGATCGAATCATTTTTTTGTCCTTAATAATCCAACATTTATATCCAAATTCATCACCACCATAACCAATGAAAGTACATTTTTCTGATTTAGCCTCTAGCTTGGTCCTATCGTCCTTATTTCGTGAACAAACACCTCACATCTAAAGACTCTAAGAAATGAATAATAAACTTTCTTACCATACCAAGCCTCCACATGTATGCCTCCATCCAAGGCACTTGAGGGTCCTCTATTTATCAAGTACACAAGTTTGTGCTCACATACGCCCAAAAAGAAAGAGGCAGTCTGGATGTAACCTCGTGCTCCTAGCACGTTCCATTATTGTTCTGTTCATCCTTTTTGATACCCCATTATGTTGTAGAGTTCCTGGAACTGTCTTTTTCCTATGATTCCATTCTTAGAATAGTAATCATCAAATTCATTTCTGCAATACTCCCCTCCATTATCTGACTTGAGACATTTTAGCTTAAGACTGTTTCATTCTCTAAGGCTTTCCAGCTTAACAAAAGTGTCAAATACATCAGATTTGTTTCTAATACAATAAACCCAAACTTTCCTTGTTGCATCATCAATAAAAGTAACATAATAACTTGAACCCCCAAGAGATGATACCTGAGTCGGCCCCCACACATCAGAATGCACCAGCTCTAACTTACTCTCTTTCTTTGTAGGTCCAACCTTGAGAAACCTTACTCACTTTTGTTTCCCATATATGCAGTCCTCACAGAACTCCAAACCTATTTTTGTATATCCAGGCAAATCCTTCTTTATGATCTCCATGCCCTTATGGCTCATATGACCGAGCCTATAGTGCCACAATGTTTTATCTACTTCTGAAGCCACAAGATTACAAACATTAGTGCTATAAGTGGTTAAATACAAGGTTCCAACCTTCTTACCTCTTTCCACCACAAGATCACCCTTGGTAACCTTCCAAGAGTCCGCTGTAAATATCACAATACAACCATCACTTCCCAACTACCCCGCTGATATCAAATTTCATCTTAATGTAGGCACATGTATGACATCCTTCAATAGCCAAGTATTCTCATTCTCGCATCTTAACTCCGAATGAACCTTTTCTAACTATCTTTAAGGCTCATCATCACCAAGAAAAACATGCCCAAAATCTCCTTGAACATAATCAACAAAATAATGCCTATGTGGAGAAGCATGGAAAGAAGCCCATGAATCCAAAACCCAAGATTCAATAATATTGTGCAAAGAAAGAATCAAAGCATCCTGACATACATTACCCGTTGCCACATTTTCCTCCTTGTTTTCTTCCTGTTGTTTCTTCTTATCCCAAAGCTCCCAACAGTCCTTCTTTGCATGCCCAAGATTTCCACAATTCCAGATACTGATCTTGTTCTTGGATTTTTACCTTGCCCGATCTTTTGATTTTCCATGGTTTTCTCTATTCTTTTGTCTCCCTCTAGTTTCCACTATCAAAGAATTCCCTAAAATAGAAGATTCTCCAGAGCTTTTTCTTCACATTTCCTCGCTTAGAATCACCCCTACAACATCCTCAAACTTCAACTTCGAGTTAGGAACCGAGTTACTTACCACCATTACTGTGCTATTCGAACTCTCGGGTAAAGAGAACACGAATTAATAAAGCCCTAAATTCTTCATCAAATTCTATTGTAGAATCAAGCTAGCATATTCAAAACCGTATTGAAATCATTTAAATGATCTGCTATTGAACTATTCTCATACATCTTCATATTAAACAAATTTTTCATTAAAAATATCTTGTTAGAGGCAGAGGGTTTTTCATACAACTTCCCTAATGCATCCATTAGATCTTTTGTAGTCTTTTCCTTTGAAACATTAAATAATACCGAAGATGCAAGACATAGCCGGATTGTCCCAAGTGCCTTCCTATCCAACAAATCCCATTCCGCATCTATCATACTTGAGGGTTTGTTCACCTTCTCAGACAACAGAGTATAAAGATCCTTTTGATAAAGGTAATCTTCCATCTGCATCTTCCAAAGACTGAAATTCTACCCGTTGAATTTATCAACCCTAGATCTTCCATCATCTGCCATAGCTCCCACTTAGGCTAAAAAATTTCCCGTGATTCAACACTTGACCAAACCAAACTAGGCTCTGATACCAATTCTTAGGAAATAAGAGATAAAATATGTGGAATAATCCCTTACAGAATCACAACAATAGAAACTAATATGCATAAAATATTACAGATCTCAAATAAAAGTGTAGAATAAATAACACAACACAGAGAGACAAGATTTAACGTGGTTCACCCAATTTGGGCTACGTCCACCAAGAATCACTTGCTCAAATTTTATTACAAGCCTCCACTCTCTCAATACAATACCTAGATCCATTTGGAGCTATGCTCAACAAACTCTACAAAATTCACACCCGAATTCAAAATACATCTACAATACATTTGCTTGTACATCTATCATATGCATAAGACCATATAAATAGACAACTGCTTAAGCATTTTTACAAAACCGTGGGTATCAAAACCATGGGCAAAACCCATCCCATAAACCTATGGGTCAAAAAACTCACCCGTATGAGAAGAGCACGTTTCCAGATATGTCGGGTGCATTTTTTGAGGCCAAAAAAATTTATGTGAGGATACATAAAAGTGTATAGTACTCTTAGTGTACATTCTTCAACACTTTCACACATGAAAATAGGCTCCACAACCTAACACTTAGCACCATCTACTAGCTCAATAGAATGTTCTACCCAGCTTACTTGATGGAGTTCCTTGTAATAAAAAGTGAATAGGTGTATGTACCTTCGAAAGAGCTGGAGGTAGGATTCCTTATCACTCTCCATCACAAAGCATCACCAATCTTTATTTGTTGGAGAGGATCATTAATTTATTCTTCGGATAATTTTATTGGTTCATGAGTCGGTGTATTTGGAAGGATATCCATGAATGAAACATCAACCTCACTTTCTTCATCTTCTATGTCCACTTCACTAGTACTAGAGTAATATGAGGATGTCCAATCATCGGTTTCATCACTTGAATCCATGGGTTCTCGCCTTATGATGCTTTGAGGATCATGTCTATCTTCACCCTCTATCTGCCACATCCAAGTTTCATGAAGCCTTCATTCCAGGTAGTTTCTTGCATGAACTCTCCTTAGCCATGGCCTTCTCAACAACATTGGGTATCAACAAGCATTCATTTTTATCACATGAAATTCTACCACACATACGACACCCATAATGATATTGCCACATTTGAAATAACACCTTCTAGTTTAGTTTTTCCCTTATTTAATAACCTTAACATAAGTGTTGAGGGGCGATAAATTTTAAACCCAACATATTCATTACAGGACTCGGTCATTACATTAAGCGCAACACCTCCATCAAGTAAAACATCATGAATTGAAATACCATTACATAATACCTCACTTGTGGAGCGTGGGGATCTCGCTTTACCTCCGAACAAGGACCTCAACCTCCTTACTTTTTGAGCATTGATTCCACTTCGTAACTCCCACCTCTTCTCAAAAGACATAGACAAATCTTCTAAGATGGAGTACGGTCCTTGCTTTCTATGAAATCAGAAAATCTGCACACCCAAATTTTTTTCTCCTATGTTTCTTACTAGTTTTTCTTTCATCTTCTTAGGATCATTTCCATCTTGGTTTTCTTTTTCTTTCTTTTTTTTGGTTATAAACACATCTGCTTCATTATTTATGCTCCTATCTACTACATAAAAAGAATTTATAGGTGCTTTTCCTTTATCATTATCTCTTGAACCAGATGTAGAAGCTCTATCTGGACAATTATACTTATAATGACCCTTTTTATGACAACCATAACATACAACTTTAGAAATATTTATTTTTAGACCTCTATCCCGTCCCTGAGAACTAAATTATTTTCCTTGAAGAAGATTAATAGTTAACTGGCCCATCTTCCTGAGTAGATCTTCATACTCAGTAGATGTACTAGGAGAAAGATTTGTGCTCACCGAGAGTGGTTATGGATTTTAGACCAAAGGTGTTGGTGTAGGATCTACCTTAGCAATAATTTCTTTCGGCTCTTCTTCCATGCTTTCTTCTTGCCTTCTTTCAATCTCCTTTGCTTATTCGAGGGTCACTGGGCGGTCATACTTCACTCGTTGTCTGATCTCTGGATTCATCCCAATAATGAAGTGCTTACAGAGGATATTATTCATGTCATTCATCAACCCATCTCGTTAATCCTTCCTTCCGGATCTGGGCATCGAGCTTCCTCCTTAGCTCTAGAACACGAGCATGATAATCCCTTATCTTCTCCTTCTCTCGCTTGGGATATCTTTATGATATCGATCATGAGATCTGCATATTTCAGTTGTTCACCAAATTCTTCAAGAAAACTTTCACTTAATAAATCCCATGAGTTTTTCACATTATCACCTAGTGTTTCAAACCACCTAAGGGTTGAACCATCCAAAAAGGTAGCAAAATTTCAGTCCATTGTTCCCTTCTTATGAGGCCATTACAAATGCAAGACCATTTAAATTATTGAATGAAAGAGGAAGCATCTTCATTAGATTGGGCTGAAAAAATAGGAATCTTCCCCATTTTCAAAAGTAACCACAGTGAAATACCAACCCACAAGTAAAATCAACAATACTTATGTGCACAAATAATTGGAATCACTATAATAGAAAGTGAATTTATACCTTTCTATAGTAAAATAGGAATGACCACGGTAAACTATGGGAAAATTTGACTTATCTGCGTAAAACCGACTTTCTTGTGGTAAACACTATTCACGATAAAAAGTGAGGTTATGTGGTAAATAATATTCATGGTAAAAAGTAAACTTACTATGGTAAATAATATTCACGGTAAAAAGTTACTTTACCATGGTAAATGCTATGCATAGTAAAAACAAGGTTACTCTCCAAATGATTTCGACTAAGTGGGAATATCTCTCTAAAAAATGCACCAACAAGGAATGGTCCCAAGAACGGAACAAAAATGTCATCACCAATCCAAGCACTATGATAGTTCTCCACTGGAACTCCTCGTGCTATGATTATTTCCTAATGCACAACTTTTAGTTTGGTGGATGTAATTTGGAAACACAACAACGAACATAACACAAGAATACCATAGACTATGATATGAAGGAATGATGACAAATCTAAAATATAAGTGTAAATTATAATATCAACATGAAATTGTTCAATCTCACCCATGAGGTACTTCAGTGTTACTAAATTCACTTGCCTTCCAACAATAATTATGGGAGAACTTCACAATTACACCTCTTAATGGCTTCTTTAACACACCTTCTAAATGATTTGGCTTCCTTTACACACTTACTCATACAATATTTCTCACTACTTCCTTCTATGCTAAATGAGGGGGGTGGCCTCTTTATTTATAGAACTTTTAGGCTTATCCACCTTATCTCTAAGATAGGATAAGAAATCTACTCTGACGAATCATATTCCATACCTTAACTCTTATCTTTACATGTAAGCTTATCTTTTAAGATAAGATAAACCTTATCATTTCACATGGGTTCCACCTTTTTAGACTTTTTACAAATAAAATACACAAAATATTTATGACATCACTCCTTGTCCTTATTACTAATATAATATTTCTAATTCCTAATCATGTAGACCCTACTTCTCTACTTACCCTAACTTTGACATTTTAACATTACCAAACCACTTACGACAAATATTTACTTTTTACCACAACATTCCTATTGTACTTTGACTGTTACCATACTATACATTATTGGCGGCATCGTACCGGCAGCGCCGTTATCTTCTATCAGATGCTACTACTAATTATACTTAACAACATCCTATTCCTAATACATACATTAATGAAATAGAAATTACGGAGGAAAATTTTAGTGTCGATAATAGCCCATTACCTTATATACATGGGTCACCCCTAGTATTCCCCGTTATATTCTTCCATTCTAGGTTCACGTCCTAGTAGCCCTCCATTATCGTTTATATATGAGTCCCCTTCTGGTAACCCATTGTCTTCTATTCTTGGGCCACGTCCTAGTATCCCTTCATCCTCTTCCATCTATGGGAAACCTTCATCTTCTATTCTTGGGCCATGTCCTCATAGCCTAACTTATTTGATCTTAGGGCCATATTTTAACAAAACTTCATCATCTTCTATTGGTGGCTCACCTCCTGGTAGCCCATCCTCTTCAATTCTTGGAAAATATCATTTTCATCCAAAGACATACTTCTTCTATTAATAGTTGCGTAAGCCCACTATCATTTCTCTCATTCCTATCATCAATTATAAGCGTTCTCTTTCTTCTCCCACTTCTCAGGATTAGACAAGTCATGCAACATCTTATAAGAAATGTAAATAGTTTCTCAATCACACTTAGGTTAAAGCTTCCAAGATCTCCAAAGCTCGCAAGACTTCAAACGAGCTTAAGTTTAAAAATAAAATGCAATTCAAGAATGCACATCAATGTAACCATCAAGTATGGCACCAAGTGCAGAAACCTATTGATATGGAACTCAATCTCCCACATAAAAAATCCATGTTTTAGGGTAAATTGTAGTCATATTTTGAGTATGAGCTCACCATGATCATCGAAATCGAGATAACATGAGTCTTGATAAACAATCATGCTTGGTTTCCCTTATAAAGGAATTCACGAAAAATTGTTGTTGATCTTATCACGTAGAGTGACTTTGTTGGTCCCACCTTTAAAAACTATCAAAAATCAAAAATATAAAAATGCAAGAATAAAAAAATAAAAAATGAGAAAACATTTCAAACAATCAAAGGTATAAGGACCAAACATTGCAAACAGTATGGTGTATACATGGATGTTATTTCTTCCCCTTCTTTTCCTCTCCAAGTCTTCCTACCATTTTCATCCCTTTGGTGATATTCGGTTATCCTATTCACATGCATTTTGTGACATTTATATCTATGGTATCCATTTCATCCTGGTCTTTATCACCTTGGTAATTAAATAATGAATGACCTCTTAGATATCATATCACAATGAACATCTAATAAAATTGTGGAGAAGAAGTTTTGGACATACTTTTTGACACTATCCGATTATCGTCATCACAATCACTTCCACCTCCTTTCATCAAGCCATCGGTGGTTCTTAACCCCTTGTCAAAAAGCAAGAGAGCTGAAATAAGTGTTAAGAAAGCAAAATAATCAATCAATCAAAAATTAAAAATCAAAATCTACAAAGCAAAAGCAAATTGATGTTTTACTCTCCCTTGGGGTATTTCCAATAATATCTACCATGGCTATGGACACCTAACTAGCGGTAGAGAAATGTTGTGATTATAATTAAATACATCTCCGCTCGTGAGCTATGGACATCAGCTAGCAGCAGAGCAATGTATGGCTATCCTTCCACCATCCATTCACAAAATCACCTTTCAAAATCAATCATTCCTACACATTGGCTAGGGTGTCTTCACTTGTTGTCTATTAAATCTTCCCTTCAAGAGGTAATAAATTCCATGTGCACACACTTTGGATCTCTATGAGTAAAGCGAGGATTAGTATGTTACCAAGTGTCTTTTCTTTGGACCTTGTTCGGACTCTTACTCTTATCACTATCTCGTCTCACGATTTGTGCCTTTAGCTAATCATTTTTTCATTACTGAGGCTTCTAAGTTACCTTCACATTCACATCATTCTTCTACTTCATTCAGAACATCCATGTGTATAAGATTTCCTTTTTTCCATGTTTATAGACACCTTTGTCCCCTTTCACAAAAACAAAAAAACCTCTCCTTCCTTTCAATAATGGCCTTAGGTCCCACTTCTATCCATGAAGATTTTATCTTTGAATACTAACACCTAATCGCTAGGAAAATTCACATCTTCACCTTTCTCATATGCATGTGGCTTTGTGCCCTTGTACATCACATCTATCGCTAGGGGTATCCACGTTTCTTTTTCTTCCTATATATAGCTTCGAGAAAAGCTTCAAAATCATAAACAAACATTCAAATATGTTGGAAAAATAAAAACATTCAAATATGTTTCAAGAAACATCAAAAAAATATAAATCATCCTATAAAACGTCACTCTTTGGTTCTCACTTATTCATGTGTGCAATTCGCAGATCATCTTGATCTACCTCCATCAACCAAATCTAGGTGCTTACTTAAATCAGTACTCTTTGGGCACAACGAGTTTCTTGGTACTTGTTTCATAGTGCACATTGTTTTTCATCGATCCTATCATCCTCCGTTATTGCCCTCACATGTATCCTTTCTTAGGTCACCATCATTAACCCTTGTCATTAAACCGAATAGGTTGGAACTAAAGCTCGATAACAAAAACATTACATTATGTTTCTTTGTTAGGTTAGCTTGTTTACTTTCTCGTATTGCATTGCATTATGTATGTTGCATGGAGTTAGGCATCTTTTACTTTCTCATATTGCATTGAATTATGTATGTTGCATGGAGTTAGGCATCTTTTACTTTCTCGTATTGCATTGCATTTTATATGTTGCATGGATTTGTTTTTTAATAATGAAAAGTTGTTCGTATATGGATTTTCATGTCATACTAAACTTTAGTTCATTCCTTTTTAATAAGGACTGATGATGAGGATTCTAAGAAAAATGATGATTAAAAATTATTGTGCACTTTGGTTTGTGGATACCTCAATATCCCTTTTTCTTGTTGTTTTCTCATCTTCTCTTCACACTTTTCTTTCTTCATTCTCTTTTCGATCATCAATCTAGTTCTTCTATCACCCCATCGACACTCGAGGGGGCTTCCTTCATCCTACTAATTTTTCTTCTACCCCTTCAAAAAATTCTACTCGTTTATGCTTGTCTACTTTCTTTGAAGTGACGTCACACATGTCACCCCAAAGAGGGGAAAATGTAGACACCTGTAGTTTGATCAAAGCACTATTATTCCTAATATTTCACTAACTATTCTCCTTCTCACAAATTTACAACACATCACAAGTTATACCTATCTAACTCCCCTCTTATGACACTCTTTTGGTCATATTGCTCTTGTAAACCAATTAAACAGGCTATTGTAGCCTCGTTACGACTAAATCATATTCTCATTCCCTTCTAGACTACTTATACTATCTTCATAGACTATCAATCCATTTCATTGGATTGATTAGACCTCTCAAAACCCAAATTCCTCTCTAAACATGATTAACTAGCCTAACCTAGTTTAATTACCTAAAACATGATCAACCTCTTCTAAACCTAGTCAAATATGACTTTGACTTGCTAATCAACTTGTTGACTCCCTTTTTAGTCCCACATGCACCAAATTTTCCCCACTTTCCCAAATGGAAAACTATAAATAGAACTAGAACCCCCTCTCATTTCTAAGAACACTTCTTCCCTCTAACATAAACTATAGTATTATTGCTAGGATTAGGATTTTTATTTCATTCTATCTGATCTATTTTCTTTGCTTTTGCATTTTACCACACAAAATGCAGTAAATGGGAATAACCGTTGGCCTTGAATCCATTAATGGTTATCTCCCATTCTCTTGAAGCATAAACGATTACTTAGATCCTTTTAGGTTCATTTATTTTAAGATTCAAAGAATAGAGGATAGTTTCATTTTGTAAGTTTTCTTGTTTACTTCAAGTTTAATGTATACAAAGGATGATCCCTTGTTTATTTCTTATTTGATGGTCTATTGATTTGTTTTTCACAAATCTTTGGGGTTCTTAAGTGTTCTTACCCCATTTCCATTGCTTTTGAACCTTTCATGAACACACATGTAATTTTGAAAAACTCATAAAAAGACTTGGCGATATTTTTCTCAATAAAAATGCCGGACACTAATTTAGTCTCATGTTGAATATAGGAACTTTGTGTTTCATAGGTTCTCAAAATCCATGAAATAAAGGGTGAGAATTCAGACACTTAGATGAATTTTGGCATTGAAATTGTTCTGCATCAGTTATTAGACCTTTGCGGCACTAATAAATTTAGTTCCTCACAGGTTAAGAACAAGACAGAGCACCACAGAGTTGAATATCCATAGAGAGTGAAATAAAATTGACTAAATGTTAAAACCATGAATAAATGAAGTGAGGAGATAGTTGGTTTCTTAAGGCTGAAACACTTGGTGTTGCAAGATATACAACCATAATGTCAAATCGAATTGGGAATAAAATACAAGTCCGACAAGGGGAGAATTCGCACGAAAGTGGAACAAAATTTTTGATCAGCCAAGTTTAAAATCGGTGGAACACAAAAGGACCAACCCAAGAAGGAAACAAAGAAAAACCAAGCCCAAAATAAGCCTAATTTGAACACTTTGACTTTTGATCCTAAAGTGAAGAAGGAAAAGTGAAAGTGTTTCTATTTCAAGAATTATGGCCATGAAGAAAACTAAAAATAAGAAATAAAAAGACCAACCCAAGAAGGAAACCAAGACAAACCAAGCCCAAGCCAAGCCTAGTAAGAATACTTTGAGTTTTGAGCCTAAAGTGAAGAAGAAAAAGTGAAAGTGTTCTATTGTAATAATTTTATCCATGAAGACAATCAAAGTATGATAAAACAGTTTGATCACTTAACTCATTTTATTGAGAAGAATAAAATAAATGTTTCGACTCTATCAAACAAAATTCTTCAAGGCCGAGTATTCTAAAGAAAATTATTCTAAACTCGAGAAAATGAAAGGAAAGTTCCTTCGGCTAGATCAACTCCCTCATCGAATTAGATTATCGATTCCGTGCTTTACACCATATGGCCTCTTCGGATGTTGATTTCTCCAAGATCAAACCATGGGGCATGTACCAAATCACTTTGGGTGATGATACTACACTATTAGAAACTGATAGTGGATCGATAGATATGGATGGTGTAGTGTTTAATGAAGTGTTGAGTGTTCAAAATATCTCTACCAATCTCCTATCAATTTACCAAATCACTCACCTTGGTGAAGGAATGCGAGTGTAATTCGGTCCTAACTCATTGATTATTTGTAAGATTAACTACATAATGGCTGAGGGAAAGGCAAATCACCATTCATGGTTGTATACATTTTCCCACTTTACTTTTGATTCAATTCCAACTCCTTTCCTTTAAATTTCCTCCTGCTTAGTTTACTTTTCCATACAAGCCCTCTCCCCTCATTTTCCCTCTCCCATATCTTCTTACCCATCCCCAATAATTATTCCTTTTTCTCTCTAACCCCTCGCTCATCTTCACTCTCCTCTTTTCACCCAATATAAATACCTCTCCCTATCACTCTTCCAAAGAAAATTATCCTAAATCGAGAAAATGAAAGGAAAGTTCATTCTAGCTAGATCAACTCCTTCATCGAATTGGATTACGATTCCGGTTCTTTCCACCACATGGCCTCTTCAGATGTTGATTTCTCTAGCATCAAACCATGGGGCATGTCTAAAATCACTTTGGGTGATGATACTACACTATTAGAAACTGATAGTGGATCGATAGGTATGGATGGTGGAGTGTTTAATGAAGTGTTGAGTGTTCGAAATATCTCTACCAATCTCCTATTAATTTAACAAATCACTCACCTTGGTGAAGGAATGCGAGTGTAATTCGGTCCTAACTCATTGATTATTTGTGAGATTAACTCTAACTACATAATGGCTGATGGAAAGGCAGATCACCATTCATGGTTGTATACATTTTCCCACTTTACTTTTAATTTAATTCAAACTCCTTTCCTTTAAATTTCCTCCTCCCCTTTTACTTTTCCATACAACCCCTCTCTCCTTATTTTCCCTCTCCCATATCTTCTTACCCACCCCCAACAATTATTCTTTTTTCTCTTCAATCCCTCCCTCATCTTCACTCTCCTCTTTACCCAATACAAATGCCTCTCCCTATCATCATCTTACCCACCCCAACACATCCTCCATCCTTTATTTTCTATTCATTGCTCATCTTTACTCCAAATCCCTTTCTCTTTCCAACCCTTTTTACCTTCAACCCTCTCCCTTCATCTTCCCTCTCTTCCCCTTACCGATGCCGCTATCTCCTCTTCCATCTATCCACCACTCCTCTTTCTTCCCACTTCTATTCTCCCTCCAACCCTTCACTCCTCATTTTCTATCTCCTCTTTGAACCCAACACAAAATCGTCTCCCATATCCCCTTCTTACCTAACCCTAACACTTCTTCCATCCCTCCTTTTCTCTCATTCTCTCCTCTTTACTATACCTCTTCCCTCTCCTCTTTTCTCCCAACAAGAACCCTTCTCCCTCTCTCCTCTTCTTACCCAACTAAACACCTCTTTTATTTGTCGTTCCTCTTTCCTAAAGAGAAGAATAAAAAGTGTAAGTGTTCCTACTACAAGAATTTTGGCCATGAAGAGCATCAATGTATGAGAAAAAAATCGATCAATTAACTCATTTAATTGAGAAGAATAAAATATTTTTCCTAATTCTATCAAACAGATTGCTTTGAAGGTCGAGTCTTCCAAACAAAAGGATTCTAAATTTGAGAAAAAGAATGGAAAGGCCCTTCTATCTATATCAACTCATTCATCAACTTGGATTATAAATTCCATTTCCTTGCACCACATGGCCTCTTCAGATGTTGAGTTTTCTAGAATAAAATTATGTGGTATGTCCCAAATCTCTTTCGGTGATGACACTATAATATCAATTTTCGATAGTGTATCGGTAGAGATGGATGGTGGAACGTTTAATCAAGTATAGAGTTTTCACAATCTATCTACCAATATCCTATTAGTTTACCAAATCACTCACCTTGGTGAAGTAATGCAAGTGGAATTTGGTTCCTAACTCAGTGATTATTCGTGAGATTAAATTTGACTACACAATGGTTGAGGGAAAAGTGGATCACCGTTCATGGTTGTAAATTTTTCCCACTTTACTTCAGATTTGACGCCAACTCCTTTACCTTCATATTCCTCCTCTTTTTTCTTTTCATATAACCCTCTCCCTAATTTCCCTATCCCATCTCTTCTTACCCACCCCTAACAACTATTCCATCCTTTTCTCTCAACCCCTCCCTCATCTTCCTATCTTCTTTACACCCAACAAAAACCCTCTCCTCTATCCTCATCTTACCCACCACCAACACCTCCTCTTATATCCAGTTCTCATATTTACTTCATATCCATTTCTCCTTTTAACCCATCCCCTCATCTTCCCTCTCCTCTTCACACCAAACACAAACCCATCTCTATCCTCATCTTACCCACCCCTAAAACCTCCTTCATCCCTCATCTTGTATCCACTAATCATATTTATTCCATATCCCTTTCTCCTTCCAACCCCTTTTAATTTTCACTCCAATCCCTCTCCCCTAATCTCCCTTCTCCTCTTCTTACCCAAATAAACTCCTCTTCCATCTCTCTACCACTCCTCTTTCCTCCTACTCTCTTTCTCCCTCTAACCCCTCACCCTTGTATTTTTTTCTACTCTTTTCACCTAACAAAAAATTGTCTCTCATATCCCTAATTACCTAACCCCAACACCTTTTCTATCCCTCCTCTCTCAACCACTCCTCTTTCCTCTACCTCTTCTCTCTCCTCTTTCTCCCAACATGAACCGCTCTCCCTCTCCTCTTCTTACCCAACTAAACACCTCTTCCATTCCTCCCATTTTATTTGTCATTCCTCTTTCATCTAAATTCCTTTCCCTCCACTTTCCTCCTCCCCTTTTTCCTTTTCCCTCCAACCCTCATCTTCCCTCTCCCATTTCCTCTTCTCACTCCTCACCGCTGACTCCTCTTCCATATTTCCACCGGTATTTATTCCTCCCACTCCCTTTCTCCTTCCAACCCCTCACCCCTCATCTTCCATCTCCTTTTCAAATAAAAAAATGTCTCCCCTCTCCTCTCGCTTTAGCCATTCCCAACACCTCTTCCATCCCTCCTCTTCTCTCCAACAATCCTCTTTTCTGCACCTCTTACATCTCCTTTTCATACCCAACAAGAACCCCTCTTCCCTCTCCTCTTTTTACCCAAACAAAACTTTTTCCATCCCCGCTCTTTTCTCCACCGCTCTTCATTCCTCTAACTTCCTTTCCCTCCTCTTTCCTCCTCCCCTTTTTTTTTTTCCTCTAACCCTCTTCGATCCCTCCTCTTCTCTCCACTAATCTTTCCTCATCCTATTCATTATCCTCTTCACACCTAACCATAACCCTCTCTCCTCTCCTATTCTTACCCAACCCAACACATCTTCTATCCCTCCTCTATTCTCCACCACTCCTATTCCTCTAACTCCTTTTCCCTCAACCCTCTCCCTCTCCTCTTCTTACCCATGCCCAACACCTCCTTCATCCCTCCTATTATATACAATACTCACTTTTGCTCCAACCCCATTTATCCCTCCAAATCCTCTCCACTAATCTTCTATCTCCTCTTCACACCCAACACAAACCCCTAACACGAACCCCTCTTCATTATCCTATTATTACCCACCCGAACACCACTTTCATCCCTCCTCTTTTATCTACCTCTCATCATTCCTTAAAATCCATTTCTCCCTCTATCTCCTCTCCCCTCATCTTCCTTCTTTTCCCACTAGAAAATAACTCCTCTCCCCTCTCTTCTTCTTACCCAAGCCAACAAATCTTCCATCCCTCCTCTTTTCTACACCTCTCATATTTAATCCAAACCCCTTTCCCTTCACTTTCATCCTTACCCACCCCACCCCCGAAACTCTTCTTCTTATAGATCCTCTTCTTACCCACCCCCAGAAACTCTACCATCCTTTTTTTCTCCAACCCTCCCTACTCTTCCCTCTCCTCTTCAAACCCAACACAAACCCCTCTCCACTATCCTCTTATTTCTCACCCTCAACACCTCCATCCATCATCTTATATCCACTCCTCATCTTTCATCGCACTCCTTTCTCCCTCCCACCCATCTCCCTCATCTTCCCTATCTCCTCTCCTCTTCTTACCCACTGCCAACTCCTCCATCTCTCCATTGTTCCTTTTTCCTTCAACCCCCTTTCTCCCTCTAAGCCATGACCCTTCATCTTCCCTCTACTCTTCAAACCCAACATGAAGTATTCTACCCTAACCACTTCTTACCTATCCCCAAAACCTTTTCCATCTAGCATCTTCTATGCACCGCTCCTCTTCATACCCAAAAAGAACCCCTCTCTCCACTCTCCTCTTCTTACCCAATCAAACACCTCTTCCATTCCTCCTCTTTTGTCAACCACTCCTCTTTCCTCTAACTCAATTTTCCTCCACTTTCCTCCTCCACTTTTCCTTTTCCTTTGATCCCTCATCTTCCCTCTCCCTTCTCTTCTCACCCATCGCCAACACCTATTCCATCTCTCCACATCTCCTCTTTCCATCCACTCCCTTTCTCCTCTCAAACGCTCACCCCTCATCTTCCCTCTCTTGTTTGAACCAAATATGAACTCGTCTAACATCTTCTCTTCTTACCCATTGAATGCCTCTTCCATACCTCTTATCTCCACCACTCTTCTTTGTTCCACACTTATTCCCTCTTCTCTTCATGCCCAACAAGAATCCCTCTCCCATATACTCTTCTTACCTAGCCACACACCACTTCCATCGCTACTCTTTTCTCCACCGAACTCTTTCCTATAAGTCCCTTTCCCTCCACTTTCCTCACCCCTTTTCCTTTTCCCTGTAACCTATCTCCCTCATCTTCCTTTCCCCTCTCATCTTCTTACCCATCTCCAATCCTTTTCCATTGCTACACCACTCCTCTTTCCTTTCACTACCTTTATCACTCAAACCTCACTCCCTTCATATTCTCTCTCCTATTCGAACCCAACACAAACTCCTCTCCCCTCTCCTCTTCTTACCCATCCCAACACCTCTTCTATCCGTCTGTTCTCACCATATCTCCTCTTTTCTCCACCATTTCCTATCCTTTTCACACCAAACAAGAACACCTTTCCTTATCTTACCCAACCAAACACCTCTTTTGTTTTCATCTTTTCTCCACGACTCCTCTTTCCTCTATCTTTTGTCCTCCCCTTTTTATTTTACCTCCAACCCCTCTTGAATACCTCCTCTTTTCTCCACCATTTCTCATTGCTCTAACTCCCTTTCCCTCCACTTTTGTCCTCCCAATTTCCTTTTCAATTGGCTTCCCTCTCCCCACTCTGCTTCTTATCATTGACAACTCCTCTTCCAAGCTCTCCACAACCTCTTTCCTCCTACACAATTTTTATGCCCAACCCATGTCCTTTTTTCTTCCTCTCCTCTTCACACCCAACATGAACTCCTCTCCCTCGCCTATTCTTATCCAAACCCAACACCTCCTCCATCCATCCTCTTATCTCCAATGTTCCTCTTTTCTCCACTTCTTCTCTATCCTTTTCGAACCTAAAATAACCCCACATCCCTCTCCTCTTCTTACCCAATGAAACAACTCTTCCATCCCTCCCCTTTTCTCAAGTGTCTCTCTTTCCTCTAACTCTCTTTCCCTCCACTTTGCTCATCCACTTTTCCTTTTCCCTCGAACACCTCTCCTCTTCTTCTTACCCAACCCCAACTAATCCTCAAATCTCTCCAGTAATCATATTTTTTCCCACTTTGTTTCTCTCTTTGACCCCTCTCTGCTCATCTTTCTTTTCCTTTTCACATCCAACGCATACTCTTCTCCCTCTCCTATTATTACCTAACACCTTTTCCATGCCTCCTCTTCTCTTCACCACTCCTCTTTTCTCCACCTCTTCCCCCTCATTTTTGCACCCAAAATAATTGTTCTCCCCTCTTATTTTATTACCCAACCAAACACCTCTTCCATCCATCCTATTTTCTCCACCGCTCCTTTCCTCTAACTCTGATTTCCCAAACTTCCATCTCCTTTTTCCTTTTCCTGCAACCCTTCTCTTGCTCAACTTCCTCTCCCTTCTTTCCCTCTTGCCTCTCTTATTCTTACCCACCCCAACTCCTCTTCCATATCTCAACCGCTCCTCTCTGCTCCCTCCCCTTTTCCCTCAACCCCTCTCCTTTAATCTTCCCTCTCATCTTTGCACCTAACAAAACTCCTCTCCCTCCAATTCTTACCCAACCTAACACCTCTTCAAACCCTCCTCTTCTCTCCATCACTCCTCTTTTATCTATCATTTCCCTCTCCTCTTTGCACAAAATATGAACCCCTCTACCATTTCCTATTTTATCCAACTCCATTTCTCTCTCAACCCCTCTCCCTTAATTTTCCCTCTCCTCTCATTATCCCTCTCTTGTTCATACCCAACACAAAATCCTCTCCCCTCTCCTCTTCTTACATACCCTCATCTCCTCTTCCATCTCTCAATTGCTCCTCTTTCCTCCCACTCCCTTTCTCCCTCCAAACCCTCTCCACTCATCTTCCCTCTATTCCTTTCACCCAACACAAAATCCTCTCCTCTCTACACTTCTTACCAAACCCTAACACCTCTTCCATCCCTCATCTTCCCACTCCCCTCCCTCTTCTTAACCACCCAAACTCCTTTTCCATCTTTCAACTTCTTCTCTTTCCTCCTCACTCCTTTCTCCATCCAAACCATCTAAAATCATCTTCCCTATCGTATTTACACCCAAAATGAACTTATTTCCTCTTATTACCCATGCTCAACACCTCTTCCATCCTATTCTCTCAATCTGCTCATTTCTCCAACTACCTTTCTTCCTCCGACTTCTCTCCCATCATCTTCCATCTCTGTGTTAATCTTCTTACGCACCCCAACACCTCTTACATACCTCATCTCACATCCCCCTTTCCTCCCACTCCATTTCTCCATCAAACGATATCCCCTCATCTTCCCTCTTCTCTTTGCATCCAACACGAACTCCTCTCCTCTTATTACCCATGCCCAATACCTCTTCCATCATTCTTTTATCCACCACTCCTCTTTGCTCCAACAAAATTTATCCCTCCAACTGCTCTCCCCTCATTTTCTATCTCTACTCTACTCTTATTACCCACCCTGACACCTCTTTCATCCCTCATCTCTTCCCTCTCTCGTTTCCTCCCACACCTTTCTCCATATAAATCCTCTCCCCTCATATTCCCTCTCCTCTTGAAAGACCACAAAATCCTCTCCTCTCTTGCTACCCACACCCAACACATCTTGCATCCCTCTTCTCTCCACCACTACTCTTTTATCCAACAACATTTATCCCTCAATCATGTTGTCCCCTCATCTTCCATATCTACTCTTCTCTTCTTACCCACCCCAACACCTCCTTCATCCCTCATCTCCTATCTCCCTCTCCTCTTCTTACCCACCCCTAACTCCTCTTCCATATTTTTACTACTCCTCTTTCATCCACTCTTTTCTCCTCAAACCCCTATCTCCTCATCTTCCTTTCCTCTTTTCATCGACCACAAACTCATCTCCCTCTCCTCTTCTTACCTACCACCAATACCATTTCAATTTCTCCAACCGCCTTTCTCCCTCCAACCCCTCTTCCCTCATCTTCCCTCTTTGATATCCACTTCTTACCCACCCCAACACCTCTTCCATCCCACCTCTTCCCTCTACTCTTCACAACCTACATGAACTCCTCTCCCCTCTCCACTTTGTTACTCACCCCAACACCACTTTCATCCCTCCTTTTCTCTCGAGCGTTCGTCTTTGCTCCAAATTCCTTTGTCCCTCAAACCCCTATCCCACCATCTTCCCGTTCTAATATCCTCTTCCTTACCACCCCAACACCTCTTCCATCCCTCTTCACTCCATCTCTCCTTTCCTCGACATCGCTTACCTCCACATTCCACCTCTCCTTTTCACTTATGATCCTAATCTCCTCCATATCACCTCTTCTATATCTCCTTTATGTTGTTTCTCTTTCCTCCAAATCCATTTTCCTCCATTTTCCTCCTCTCATTTTCCATTCATTTCCCAACCCCTTCCCTAATCCCTCTTTCATTTTTTGCCCAACCTCAACCCCTCTTCTTACCAAACCCTAACACCTTTTCCATACCTTCTCTTCTCTCCATCACTCCTCTTTAATGCACCTCTTCCCTCTTCATTCATCCTCTCATTTTCCTTTATGCTCCCAATCTCCAACCACAAGACCTCCTTTCCTCCAAATCCATTTCCCTCCACTTTCCTCCTCTCATTTTCCATTTCCTCCTTTCCTTTTTGTCCAGCCTCAACCCCTCTTCTTACCCAAACCTAACACATTTTTGATCCCTTCTCTTCTCTCTACAACTCCTCTATGATCCACCCTTTCCATCAAAATTCCTCCTCTTGTTTTAAACTTATGCTCCCAATCTCAACCCCACCACCTCTTATATACCTCCTTTCTGCCCTCCTCTTTCCTCTAAATCCATTTCCCTGCACTTCCCTCCTCTCATTTACATTTTTCTCACAACCCCTCCCTTAATCCCTCTTTCATTTTTCTACCAACCTCAACCCCTCTTCTTATCCAACCCCAACATCTTTTTCATCCACTCTTCTCTCCACCTCTTCCCTATCCTCTTTATACCCAACAAGAACCCTTCTCCCCTCTCTTCTTTTACCCAACCAAACACCTCTTCCATACCTCCTCTTTCTTCTAACTCCTTTCCCTACACATTTCTTCTCCCGATTTCCATTTCACTCTAACCCTTCTCCTCTCATCTTCCATGTCCCCTCTCATATTCTTACCCACCCCCAAATCCTCATCCATCTCTAACTTGCTCCTTTTTCCTCCCACTCCCTATCCAGCTAATCCAGATCTTTCCTTTTTGACCAACATCAACCCCTCTTCTTACCCAACCCAAACACCTTTTATGTCCATCCTCTTTCCTCTAACTCCTTTCCCTCCACCTTTCTCCTCCCCTTTTTATTTTCTCTCTAAACACTCTCCTTTCATCTTACCTCTCCCATCTCCTCTTTTACCCACCCCCAACTCCTTTTGCATCTCTAAGATGCTCCTCTTTCCTCCCACTCCCTTTCTCCCCAAAATCACCCTTTTCTTTTTCTACAAACCTCAACCCATCATCTTATCCAACCCCAACACCTTTTCATTCATCCTCTTTCCTCTAACTCCCTTTCTCTCCACCTTACTCCCCCTTTTCTTTTTCCTCGAACTCCTATAATCTCATTTTCCCTCTCCCCACTCCACTTTTGACCCACCCCCAACTCCTCTTCCATCTCTCAACCTCTCCTCTTTCCTCCCACTCCATATTTAGTTTTTACCAACCTTAACCCATCTTCTTACCCAACCCTAACACCTTTTCACTCTTACTCTTTCCTCTATCTCCTTTCCCTCCACCTTACTCCTCCCATTTTCCTTTTCCCTCCAACCCCTCTCATCTCATCTTATCTCTCCCCTCTACTTTTATTAACCACTACCAAATCCTCTTCCATCTCTCAACCATTCCTCTTTCCTCCCACCCACTTTATCTCTCCAACCCCTCTTTCCTTTCTTGAAAAAGCTCAACTCCTCTTCTTACCCACATCCAATTCCTCTTCCATCTCTCTACCTTAACTCATTTCCTCCCATTCACATTCCCCACAATTCCTCTTTCCTTTCTTGACCAATCATCAACCCATCTTCTTACAGACATTCATCTCCTCTTCCATCTTTCAACCGCATGGCGCTTTCCTCCCACTCACATTCTCCCTCCAATCCCTTTTTCATTTTTACCAACCCCAACCCACCTTCTTACTCAACCCAAACACCTTTTCCATCCCTCCTCTTCTCTCTATCGTGTCCCTCTCCTCTTTGCACCCAACAAGAACCTTTCTCCCTATCCTCTTCTTACACAACCAAACACATTTTCAATCCTTCCTCTTTCCTATAACTTCCTTTCTTTCCAACATGATCCTACCCTTTTCCTTTTTGGACCAACATCAACCCCTCTTCTTATCCACCTAAAAATTCTTTACCATCTCTTAACCACACCTCTTTCCTCTCGTGCTTTCACCCCCAATTTTTTTACCAACATCAACCCCTCTTCTTAAAAACCTAACACCTTTTCCATCCCTCCTCCTCTTGTCTCCACTGCTTCCCTCTCCTCTTTGCACCAACGAGAACCATTCTCCTCTCTCATCTTCTGTCTCCCCTCTCTCCTTTTCTTACCCACTCCTAACGGCTTTACCATCTACTAACCATAGCTCTTTCCTCTCATTCCCTATCTCCCACCAATCCCTCTTTCCTTTTTGAGAAACCTAAACCCCTCTTCATAACTAACCCTAAAACCTTTTCCATTCCTCCTCTTCTCTCCACCTTCCTCGCCTCTTTACACCTAAAATAACCCTTCTCCCCTCTCATCTTATCTCTCCCTCTCCTTTTCTTACCAACTCTAAACTCCTCTTCCATCTCCCAACCACTCCTCTTTCCTCACAACCCCTTTCTCCCTCCAACCTCTTTCCTTTCTTTCCCGACCTCAACCCCTCTTCTTACCCACATCCAAATCCTCTTCCATCTCTCAACTATAACTCTTTCCTCCCACTAACTTTCACCCCCCCAATCTCTCTTTTCTTTCTTGACCAACCTCAACCAATCTTCTTACCCACATCCAACTCCTCTTCCATCTCTCAACTCGCAACTCTTTCCTCCCACTCACTTTCTCCCCAATTGCTCTTTCCTTTCCTTTTTTACCAACCTCAACCTAACTTCTTACACAACCCTAACACATTTTCCATCCCTCTATTCTCTCCTGCTTCCTCTCTCAGGTTCTTACGTAACCAAACACCTTTTCCATCCTTCCTCTCTCCTGTAACTCCCTTTTCCGTCCAAATTTCTCATCCCCTTTTACTTTTTTGACAAACCTCATCCCCTCTTCTTATCCACCTCTAACTCCACTTCCATCTCTCAACCAAAACTCTTTCTTCCCACTCAATTTCACCCCCAATCGGTCTTTCCTTTCTTGACTAACCTCAACCCCTCTTCTTACCCACATACAAATCCTCTTCCATCTCTCAACCGTAACTCTTTCCTTTTTGACCAACCTCAACCCAAATTCTTACCCAACCCTAACACATTTTCCATCCCTCCTCTTCTCTCCAATACTTCCCTCTCATCTTTGGAACCAACAAGAACCCTTCTACCCTCTCCTCTTCTTAACCAAACAAAAACCTCTTCCATCCCTCCTCTTTCCTCTAACTCCCTTTCCCTCCACCTTTCTCCTCCCCTTTTCCTTTTCCCTCTAACCCCTCTTTCCTTTTTTTGACCAACCTCAACCCTCTTCTTACCCACCTCCAACTCCTCTTCCATCACTTAAGCGCACCTCTTTCCTCTCACTCACTTTTTATGCCCAATCCCTCTTTCCTTTTAAGACTAACCTCAAGCCCTCTTATTACCCAACCCTAATAGCTTTTCCATCCCTCCTCTTCTCTGTATCACATCCTTTTCCTCTTTACACCCAACAAGAACCCTTTTCCACTATCCTCTTCTTACGCAACCACCAAACACATTTTCAATCCTTACTCTTTCCTATAACTCCCTTTCTTTCCAACATGATCCTCCCCTTTTCCTTTTGGACCAACCTCAACCCCTCTTCTTATCCACCTCCAACTTCTCTACCATCTCTTAACAACACCTCTTTCCTCTCATTAAACTTCACCCCCGATCCCTCTTCCTTTTTTACCAACCTCAACCCCTCTTCTTAAAAACCCTAACACCTTTTCCATCCCTCCTCTAGTATTCACTACTTCCCTCTCCTATTTGCACCCAACGAGAATATTCTCCCTCTCCTTTTCTTACCCACTCCTAACTGCTCTACCATCTCTTAACCACACCTCTTTCCTCGCATTCCTATCTCCCACCAATCCCTCTTTCCTTTTTGACCAACCTCAACCCCTCTTCGTAACTAACCCTATAACCTTTTCCATTCCTCCTCTTCTCTCTCTTTGCTTCCCTCTCCTCTTTGCACCTAAAATAAACCTTCTCCCCTCTCCTTTTCTTACCAAATCCAAACTCCTCTTACATCTCCCAACCCCTTTCTCCCTCCAACCTCTTTCCTTTCTTTCCCAACCTCAACCCCTCTTCTTACCCACATCCAACTCCTCTTCCATCTCTCAACCACAACTCTTTCCTCCCACTAACTTTCACCCCCAATCTCTCTTTTCTTTCTTGACCAACCTCGACCAATCTTCTTACCCACATCCAACTCCTCTTCCATCTCTCAACTGCAACTCTTTCCTCCCACTCACTTTCTCCCCCAATCACTCTTTCCTTTCCTTTTTTACCAACCTCAACCTAAATTCTTACCCAACCCTAACACATTTCTCATCCCTCCTCTTCTCTCCACCGCTTCCCTCTCTCTTCTTACAAAACCAAACACCTTTTCCATCCTCTTTCATTTAACTCGCTTTCCCTCCACCTTTCTTGTCCCCTTTTCCTTTTATGACCAACCTCAACCCCTCTTCTTATCCACCTCTAACTCCTCTTCCATGTCTCAATTTCACCCCTAATCATTCTTTCCTTTCTTGACCAACCTCAATCCCTCTTCTTAACCACATATAAATCCTCTTCCATCTCTCAACCACAACTCTTTCCTCCCACTCACTTTCTCCCCCTAATCAGTCTTTCCTTTTTGACCAACCTCAACCCGACTTCTTACCCAACCCTAAGACCTTTTCCATCCCTCCTCTTCTCTACATCACTTCCCTCTCCTCTTTGCACCTAACAAGAACCCTTAGCCCCTCTCCTCTTCTTACCCAAACAAACACCTCTTTCATCCCTCCTCTTTCCTCTAACTCCCTTTCCCTCCACCTTGCTCCTCTTTTCCTTTCTCCTTCCAACCCCTCTTTCCTTTTTGGCCAACCTTAATCCCTCTTCTTACCCACCTCCAACTCCTCTTCCATCACTTAACTACACCTCTTTCCTCTCACTCACTTTGTACGCCCAATCCCTCTTTCCTTTTGAGACTAACCTCAAGCCCTCTTCTTACCCAACCCTAATAGATTTTCCATCCCTCTTATTATCTGCATAGTTTCCCTCTCCTCTTTGCACCCAATAAGAACCCTTCTCCCCTCTCCTCTTCTTACCCAACCAAACACCTCTTCCATCCCTCCTCTTTCCTCTAACTCCATGTAACTCTACCATTCTCCTCATCTTTTCCTTTTCCCTCAAACTCTCTCCTCTTCTTACCCACCCCCAACTTTTCTTCCATCTCACAACCGCCATTTTTTCCTCCCACTCCTGTCTCTCTCAACCCCTCTCAACTCTACTCTACTTACCCACCCCAATAGCTCATCTATCACTCCTATTCTCTCCATAGCTCGTCTTTTCTTAAACTCCGTTCTCCCTCCAATCCCTCTCCCCTCATCTTCCCTCTCCACTCTTCTCTTCTTACCCACCACAACCCCTTTTCCATCTCTCTTCTTCTCTTCATCATTCCTCTTTCCTCCAACTTCCTTTCCCTCCACATTCCTCCTTTTATTTTCCCTTATGTTCCCAATCTCCATTCCTTTCACCTCTTCTATACTCCCTCCTTTCTTCCACTCCACTTTCCTCCTCTAATTTTCAATTTAGCTCTCAACCCACCCCCATTCCCTCTTTCCCGCTCTTCTCTTCGCACCCACAACAACCCCTTTTCCATTTTTCTTCTTCTCTATGCCATTCCTCTTTCCTCAAACTCCTTTTCCCTCCACATTCCTCCTTTTCTTTTCCCTTATGCTCCCAATCTCTACCCCCTTCACCTCTTCTATACCACCTCATTTCTGCCACTCCACTTTCCTAATCTCATTTTCCATTTATCTCCCAACCCACCCCTCATTTTCTCTCTTCTCTTCACACCCCCATTCCTTCTTTCCCCACTTTGATCTTCTTAACCAAAACAACCCCTTTTCCATGTCTTCTTCTCTCCTCTTTGCACCACCCATTCCCTCTTTCCTGCTTTGTTCTTCTTACCCACCACAACCCCTTTTCCATCTGTCTTCATCTCTCCGTCATTCCTCCTTCCTCCAACTCCTTTCCTCCACATTCCTCCTTTTCTTTTCTCTTATGCTCCAATCTCCACCCCCTGTCAACACTTTCATACCACATCCTTTATGCCACTCCACTTTCCTCCTCTCATTTTACATCTAGCTATCAACCCACCCCTCATTTTCTCTCTTGTCTTCACACCCCCATTCCCTCTTTCCTTTTCTTCCAACTACATTTCCCTCCACATTGCTCCTTTTATTTTCTCTTATACTCCCAATCTCCACCTCGTCACCTCTTATATACCCCATCCTTTCTGCTACTCCTTTCCTCCTCTCATTTTCAATTTTGTTATCAACCCACCACTCACTTTTTCTCTTCTCTTTGCTCCCTCAATTCCCTCTTTCCTTATTTTCCAACCCAACACATCTTTCATCCCTCGTCTTTCCTCTAACTCCCTTTCCTTCTACCTTTCTCATCCCTTTTTCCCTTCAACCCCTCTTCTTCTCACCCACCTTTAATTTCTCTTCCATATCTCAACCACTACTTTTCCTCCCAGGTCCTTTTCTACCTCCAACTTCTCTCCCCCATCTTCCCTCTCCTATACTTACCCACCCCAACACCTCGTCTATACCTCCTCTTCTCTCCATAGCTCATCTTTTCCCAAACTCCTTTTCTCCCTCAATTCCCTCTCCCCTCATCTTCCCTCTCCACACTACTCTTCTTACCCACCAAAAACTTTTTCATATCTCTTCTTCTCACCAAATCCTTTCCCTCAACATTACTCCTTTTATTTTCCCTTATGCTCCAAATCTCCACCCCCATCACCTCTTCTATACCTAGTCATTTTCTCTCTCCTCTTTGCACCCCCATTCCCTCTTTCATTTTTTTCCAACCCAACACCTATTCCATCCCTTTTCTTTCCTCTAACTCCTTTTAACTTTTCCCTTCACCCCTTTTCTTCTTACCCACCTTTAATATCTCTTCCATCTCTGATCGCTACTTTTCCTCCCACTCCCTTTATCCCTCAAACTGCTTTCTCTCTCCCAATCTTCCCTCTCCTCTACTTACCCACCCCACACCTTGTCTATGCCTCCTCTTCTCTCCATATCTCCTCTTTTCTGAAACTCCTTTCTCCTCCAATCCATTTCCCCTCATCTTCCCTCTCCTCTCTACTCTTCTTACCCACCAAAAAACCTTTTCCATATCTCTTCTTCTCTCAAATTCCTTTCCCTAAACATATATCCTTTTCTTTTCCCTTATGCTCCAAATCTTCACCCCATCACATCTTCTATACCCTCATTTCATCTCTTCTCTTTACACCCCCATTCCCCTACACCTTGGTGCTCAACTTTTCCTTTTCCCCTTAACCCCTCTCCTCTTCTAACCCACCCCCAAACTCTCTTCCATATATCAACCACTCATTTTTCATCCCACTCTCTTTGTCCCTCTAACCCCTCTCTCCCCGCATCTCCCCTCTCCTCTACTTACCCACCTCAACACCTCGTCTATCCCTCCTCTTCTATCAATATCTCCTCTTTAATCTAACTCCTTTCCCTCTACCTTGCTCCTCCTTTTCCTTTTCCTTTAACCCCTCTTCTTCTTACCCACCTTTAATTTCTCTTCCATCTCTCAACGGCTACTTTTTCCTCCCACTCCTTTCTCCCTCCAGGCCCCTCTCCCCCATCTTCCCTCTCTCTCTGCTTACCCACCCCAACACCTCGTCTATCCCTCCTCTTCTCTCCATAGATCCTATTTACTCAAACTACCTTTCTCTCTCCAATTTCTTTCCCCTCATCTCCCCTCTCCACTCTACTCTTCTTATCTACCACAAAACCTTTTCCATCTCTCTTCTTCTCTCCAACTCCTTTCCCTCCACATTCCTCCTTTTCTTTTCATTATGCTCCCAATATCCACCCCCATCACCTCTTCTATATCCCCTCCATTCTTCCACTCCACTTTCCTCCTCTTCTATACCCCCTCATTTTCTCTCTCCTCTTCGCACCCCCATTTTGTCTTTCCTTTTTTTCCAACCCAACACCTCTTCCATCCTTCGTCTTTCTTCTAACTACTTTTACCTCTACCTCGATGTTCCCTTTTCCTTTTCCCTTCAAGCCCTGTTCTTCTAACCCACCTTTAATTTCTCTTCCATCTCTCATCCACTGCATTTTCCTCCACTTCCTTTCTCCCTCCAACCCCTCTATCGTCATCTTCCCTCTCAGATGCTTTTCCCCACCGCCAACACCTCTTCTATCTCCCCTCTTCTCTCCACAACTCCTCTTTTCTCAATCTCCCTTTATCCCCTCATCTTCCCTCTCCACTCTCTTCTTATCCACCCCAATACCTCTTCTTCTCTCCACCACTCCTCTTTCCTCCAACTTGTTTTCCCTCTACATTCCTCCTCTTTTTTTTTCCCTTATCATCCCAATCTCCACCCACTGTCAACTCTTTTATACCTCCTCCATTCTGCCACTCCACTTTCCTCCAAATCTATTTCCCTCCTCTTTGATTTTTTTTCTCTAACCCAAACTCCTCTTCTCTTAATATCCTTCGATAAAATAGATTTCCCTCTTGTTTAAAAACTATATATTTTAATTAGAATTACTATAAAATATGCCAAATATTAAACCATAAAAACCACATTACAATTTTTTTATATTTCAATTATTAGCACCACTAAATGTTTTTAACTATTTATGACGAATAATAATAAATAAATAAAAACATGCTTGTATTGTTATTAGAACTTAGCAAAAAAAAGAAAAATTAAAATTATGATGGATATAAAAAAACTCTACACTCTTCTACGTACCCACCCTAACACCTCATCTATCCCTCCTCTTCTCTCCATAGCTCCTCTTTTCTTAAACTCCCTTTCTCCTCCAATCCCTCTCCCCTCATCTTCCCTCTCTGCTCTACTCTTCTTACCCACCACAACCCCTTTTCCACCTCTCTTCTTCTCTATGCCATTCCTCTTTCCTCAACCTCCTTTCTCTCCACATTCCTTATTTTATTTTCCCTTATGCTCCCAATCTCCACCCCGTCACCTCTTCTATACCCCCCTTTTTTCCACTCCTCTTTCCTCTAATTTTCCATTTAGCTCCCAACCCACCCCTCAATTTATATCTCCTCTTCGTACCCCTAATCCCTCTTTCCCCTCTTCGCTCTTCTTACCCACCACAAGCCCTTTTCCATCTAGCTTCTTCTCTCTGTCATTCCTCTTTCCTCCAACTCCTTTCCCTCCACATTCCTCCTCTTTTACCATATGCTCCCAATCTCCATGCCCGTCACCTCTTCCCTACTCTTCTCTCCTTAGCTCATCTTTTTTAAACTCCATTTCTCCCTCTAATCCATCTCCCCTCATCTTCCCTCTCCGCTCAGCTCTTCTTACCCACCACAACCCCTTTTCCATCTCTCTTCTTCTCTTTGTCGTTCCTCTCTCCACCTTTTTTTTTCCCCTTATGTGCCCAATCTCCACCCCCCGTCAACTCTTCTATACCCCCTCCTTTCTGCCTCTCCACTTTCCTCTTCTAATTTTCCATTTAGCTCTCATATAACCCCTCATTTTCTCTATCTCCTCTTAGCACCCACCATTTCCTCTTTCACCGCTCCGCTCTTCTTACCCACCACAACCCCTTTTCCATCTGTCTTCTTCTCTCTACCATTCCTCTTTCCTCCATCTCACTTTCCCTCCACATTCCTCCTTTTCTTTTCCCTTAAGCTACCAATCTCCACGCACATCACCTCTTCTATACCCCCTCCTTTCTGTCACTCCACTTTCCTCCTCAAATTTTAAATTTAGTTCCTAACCAACCCCTCATTTTCTCTCTCCTCTTCACACCCCCATTCCCTCTTTCCCGATCCTCTCTTCTTACACACCACAACACATTTTCCATATGTCTTCTTATCTCTGCCATTTCTATTTCCTTGACTCCTTTCCCTCCACATTCCTCCTTTTCTTTTCCCTTATGCTTCCAATCTCCACCCCCATCACCTCTTCTATACACCTTCCTCTCTGTAACTCCACTTTCCTCCTCACATTCTTCAATTATCTCCCAACCCACCCCTCATTTTATCCTCTTCACACCCCCATTCCCTCTTTCCTGCTCTGCTCTTCTTACCCACAACAACCCCTTTTCCATATTTCTTCTTATCTCGGTCATTCCTCTTACCTCAACCTCCCTTTCCCTCCACATTCCTCCTTTTCTTTTCCCTTATACTCCCAATCTCCACCCTCGTCGCCTCTTCTATACCCCCTCATTTCTTCCACTCCACTTTCCTCCTCTCATTTTCCTTTTATCTCCCAACCCTCCCCTCATTTTCTCTCCTCTTTTAACCCCTGATTCCCTCTTTCCCCACTCTTATCTTCTTACCCACCATAACCCCTTTTCCATTTGTCTTCTTCTCTTCCTCCTTCCTCTTTCCTCCAACTCCTTTTCCCTCAAAATTCCTCATTTTATTTTCCCTTATGCTCCCAATCTCCACCCCGTCACCTCTTCTATACCCCCTCCTTTATGCAACTCCACTATCCTCCTCTCATTTTCCATTTAGCTATCAACCCACTCCTCATTTTATCTCTTCTCTTAGCACCTCGCATTCCTTCTTTCATTTTTTTCAACTCCCTTTCCCTCCACAGTCCTCCTTTTATTTTCCCTTATGCTCCCAATCTCCCACCCCGCCACTTCTCTATACCCCTTCATTTCTTCCACTCCACTTTCCTCCTCTCATTTTACATTTAACTATCAACCCACCCCTCATTTTTATCTTCTCTTTGCATGCCCCATTCCCTCTTTCCTTTTTCCAACCCAACACATCTTCCCTCCTCTTCATTCCTCTAACTCCTTTCTCTCTACCTTGCTTCTCCCTTTTCCTTTTCCTTTAACCCCTCTTCTTCTCACCCACCTTTAATTTCTCTTCCATCTCTCAACCACTAATTTTTCCTCCCACTCCCTTTCTCCCTCAAACTCCTCACCCCCATCTTACCTATTCTCTACCTACCCACCCCAACACCTCATCTATCCCTCCTCTTCTCTCTATAGCTCCTCTTTGCTCAAACTCCCTTTCTCCCTCCAACCCCTCTCCCCTCATCTTCCCTCTCCACTCTACTCTTCTTCCCACAAAAATAATTTTCCATCTCTCTTCTTCTTTGCAAATCCCTTTCCCTCAACATTCCTCCTCCTTTTTTTCCCTTATGCTCCAAATCTCCACCCCCATCACCTCTTCTATACCCCTCATTTTCTCTCTCCTCTTTACCCCCATTCCCTCTTTCCTTTTTTTTCCCAACCTAACACCTATTCCATCCCTTTTCTTTCCTCTAACTCCTTTTCACTTTTCCTTCAACCCATCTTCTTCTTACCCACCTTTAATTTCTCTTCCATCTCTCAACTGATACTTTTTCCTCCCACTTCCTTTCTCCCTCCAACCCATCTGCAGGTCATCTTCCCTCTACTTTCACCTTTTGCTGTGACACCTATTTTATCCCCCTTCTACTCTCCATAACTCCTCTTTGCTCAATCTCCCTTTCTCCTCTCATCTTCCCTCTCTGCTCTCCTCTTCTTACCCACCCCAACACCTCTTGTTCTCTCCACCACTCCTCTTTCCTCCAACTCCCTTTCCTTCTACATTCCTCCTCTTTTTTTCTCTTATGCTCCCAATCTCCACCCTGTCACCTCTTTTATACATCCTCCTTTACTCGCCACTCCACTTTCCTCCAAATTCTATTTCCCTCCTCTTTTTTTTCCTCCAACCCACACCCCTCTTATCTCCATTTCCTTCAATAAAATTGATTTCCATCTTGTTTAAAAATCATATAAATTAATTATAATTACAAAAAAAAATCCAAGAGTCAACCATAAAACCCATTGAAACATTACAATTTTTTATATTTAAATTATTACCACCATTAAATATTTATAACTATTTATTAAAAGAAAAGGGGAGGAGTAAGGTGGAGGAAGGGAGTTAGAGGAAGGAGGAGGGATGGAAAATGTGTTTGGTTCAGTAAGAGAGAGGTGAAGGGTTCTAGCTTGGTGCAAAAAGGTGGAAGCGATGGAGAGAAGAGGAAGGATGGAAAGGTGTTAGGGTTTGGTAAGAAGAGGTGTTGAGGTTTGTTAAAAAGGAAAGAGGGATTGGGGGAGGAAGTAAAATTGAAGGAAGAAGGTGGAGGGAAAGGGAGTTAGAGGAGAGGGGAGTTGGAGGGAAAAAGGGAGTTTGAGCAAAGAGGAGAGGGAAGATGGGGGAGAGGATTGGAGGGAGAAAGGTAGTGGGAGGAAAAGTATCGATTGAGAGATGGAAGGGAAGTTAGGGGTGGGGAAGAAGAGGGGTTAGAGGGAAAAAGAAAAGTGTATGAGCAAGGTGGAGGAAAGGGAATCAAATGAAAAGGGTGTTTGGTTGCATAAGAGATAGGGGCAATAGGTTCTTGTTGGGTGCGAGAGAGGGAAGCGATGGAGAAAAAGCAGGGGATGGAAAAGGTGTTAGGGTTGGGTAAGAAGAGGGGTTGAGGTTGGTTTAAAAAGGAAGCAGATTATTGGGGGAGTAAGGTGTTTGGTTTGGTAAGAGACAGGGGCCAAGGGTTCATGTTGGGTGCGAAAGAGGGGAAGCGATGGAGAAAGGTGTTAGGGTTGGGTAAGAAGAGGGGTTTAGATTGGTTTTAAAATGAAAGAGGGATTGGGGGAGAAAGGAAAGGGGAGGAACAAGGTGGAGGAAAGGGTGTTAGAGGAGAGGGGAGTTGGAGGGAGAAAAGGATTTTGAGCAAGAGGAGAGGGAACATAAGGGGAGAGGATTGGAGGGAGAAAGGTAGTGGGAGGAAACGTAGTAGTTGAGATATGGAAGATGAGTTAGGGGTGGGTAAGAAGAGGTGTTGGAGGAAAGGAAAAGGGGAGTAACAAGGTGGAGGGAAAGGGAATCGAGGAAAGAGGAGGGATGGAAAAGGTGTTTGGTTGGGTAAGAAGGGAGAGAGGGTGAAGGGTTTTGTTAGGAACAAAGAGGGGTAGAAATGGAGAGAAGATGAGGGATGGAAAAGGTGTTAGGGTTGCGTAGGAAGAGGGGTTGAGGTTAGTAAAAAAGGAAAGAGGGATTGGGGGAGAAAGGAACAAGGTGGAGGAAAGGGAGTTACAAGAAAAGAGGATTTGTAGGGATAAAGGGATTTTTAGCAAAGAAGAGTTGTGGAGAGAAGAGGTGGGATAAAGAGGTTTTGGGGTGGGTAAGAAGAGGGAGAGGATTGGAGTGAGAAAAGTAGTGGGAGGAAAAGGAGAGGTGTAGAGATGGATGAGAAATTAGGGGTGGGTAAGAAGAGGGGTTGGAGGGAAAAGGAAAGGGGAGGAGAAAAGTTGAGGAAAGGGAGTTAGAGTAAATAGGAGTGATGGAAAAGGTGATTGGTTGGGTAATAAAATGAGAGAGGATAATGGTTCTTGTTGGGTGTAAATAGGGGAAGTGATGGATGGAAGAGGAGGGATGGAAAAGGTGTTAGGGTTTGGTAAGAAGAGGGGGTTGAGGTTGGTATAAAAAGGAAAAGGGGAGGAAAGAGGAGGGATGGAAGAGGTGGTAGGTTGGGTAATAAGAGTAGAGTGGCAAAGGGTTCTTGTTGGGTGCAAAGAGGAGGAAGCAATGGAGAGAAGAGGAGGGATGGAAAATGTGTTAGAGATGAGTAAGAAGAGGGTTGAGGTTGGTCAAAAAGGAAAAATGGATTGGGGGATAAAGCGAGTGCGAGGAAAGAGGAGTGGTTGAGAGATGAAAGAGGAGTTAGAGGTGGGTAAGAAGAGGGGTTTAGGTTGGTCATAGAATGAAAGAGGGGTTGGAGGAGAAAGGGAATGATAGGAAAAGGTGTGGTTGAGGAGATGGAAGAGGATTTGAGGTGGGTAAGAAGAGGAGAGGGGAAAAGGGTTCTTGTTGGTTGCGAGAGGAGAGGGAAGTGATGGAGAGAAGAGGAGGGATGGAAAAGGTGTTAGAGTTGGGTAAGAAGAGGGGTTGAGATTGGTGAAAAAGGAAAGATGTATTTGGGGAAGAAAAGGAGTGGGATGAAAGAGGAGTGGTTGATAGATGGAAGAGGAGGTGGAGGTGGGTAAGAAAGGGAGTGGAAGGAAAGAGAAAGTGGGGGTGGGTAATAAGAGAAGAGGGTGTACTCAACATAGAATCTTCTCCCTCTCCTCTACTTACCCACCCCAACACCTCTTCTATCCCATTTCTCTCCATAGCACCTCTTTTCTCAATATCCCTTTCTCCCTCCAACCCCTCTCTCCTCATCTTTTGT
Organism: Taxus wallichiana var. yunnanensis; assembly: GCA_018340775.1. Lineage (NCBI taxonomy): Eukaryota > Viridiplantae > Streptophyta > Pinopsida > Cupressales > Taxaceae > Taxus > Taxus wallichiana. The sequence goes on along the minus strand of CM031241.1, from coordinate 70,277,985 downwards.
CTTTGATCTCTTCTTACCCACCCAAAAATATTTCATCCATCTTCTTCTCTCCACTGCTCCTACTTCCTCCATCTCCCTTTCCCTGCACATTCCTCATATTATTTTTCCTTGTGTGCTAATTCCCTTTCCGTCTACCTTTTTCTCCCCTATTCCTTTTACCTCAGAACCCTTTCCTTTCATCTACCCTCTCCTCTTCTTACCTACCCCCAAATCCTCAAAACCATCTCCCCTTATCACTAAATGAAGACTCTTCTCCTCTCATCTTCTTACCCACCCCAACACCTCCTCTTCTACCCAGTTCTCTCCACAACTCCTCTTTTCTCAATATCCGTTTCTAACTCCAACCCCTCTCACCTAAGCTTCTCTGTCAACTCTCCTCATCTTACCTACCCCAATATCTCTTATATCCCTCTTCTTATATCCACCGCTCCTCTTTCCTTGAACTACCTTTCCCTCCAGTTCCTCCTATTCTTTTCCCTTATGCACTAATTCCCTTTCCCTATATCTTGTTCCCCCTCTTTTCCTTTTACCTCAAAACCCTTTCCTTTAATATTACCTCTCCCTTATCCTTTTCTTACCCACCCCAACTCCTCTTCCATCTCTCAACTTCTCCTCTTTCCTCCCACTCCCTTTCTCCCCAAAATCCCCCTTTTCTTTTTGACTTACCTCAACACATCTTCTTACCCAATCCCTCTACCTTATTCCTCCCTTTTCCGTTTACCTCCAAAACTTTCATTTCATCTACACTCTCCTATTCTTACCCACCCACAAATCCTCCAACCCATCTTCCCTCTGCTCTTCACACTCAACATGAACTTTTCTCCCCTCTTCTTTTCTTACCCACCCCAACACCTCTTCTATCCCACTTCTCTCCTTTCATCATCAACCAATCCTTTTTCCTTCCACTCCATTTCTCCCTCCAATCCCTCTCTTCCCCCATCTACCCTCTCCTCTACTTGCCCACCCCAGCACCTCGTCTATCCCTCCTCTTCTCTCCATATCTCCTCTTTCCTCTAACTCCCTTTCCATCTACCTTGCTCCTCCCTTTTCCTTTTCCCTTCAACGTCTCTTCTTCCTACCCACCTTTAATTTCTCTTCCATCTCTCAACCGCTAATTTTTCCTTCCACTAACTTTCTCCCCCATCTTCCCTCTCCTCTACTTACAAACCCCAACACCTTGTATATCCCTCCTCTTCTCTTCATAGCTCCACTTTTCTCAAACTCCTTCCTCCATCCATCCCTTTCCCCTCATCTTCCCTCTCCGCTCTTCTCTTCTTACCCACCATAAAATATTTTCCATCTCTCTTCTTCTCTCCAACTCCCTTTCCCTCTACATTCCTCATCTTTTTCCCTTATCCTCCCAATCTCCACCCCGTCACCTCTTTTATACCCCCTCCTTTCTGCCACTCCACTTTCCTCCTCTTCTATACCCCCTAATTTTCTCTCTCCTCTTCGCACCTCCCATTCCATCTTTCCTTTTTTTCCAACCCAACACCTCTTCCATCCCTGGTCTTTTCTCTAACTCCTTTTCCTTTTTCCTTGAACCCCTCTTCTTCTTACCCACCTTTAATTTCTCTCCCATCTCTCAATTGCTACTTTTTCCTCCCACTTCCTTTCTCCCTCAAACCCTATGTCGTCATCTTCCCTCTCCTCTGCTTTCCCACTACCAAAACCTCTTCTATCTCCCCTCTTCTCTCCACAACTCCTATTTTCTCAATCTCCCTCTCTCCCCTCATCCTCCCTCTCCGCTCTCCTCTTCTTACCCACCCCAACACCTCTTCGTCTCTCCACCGCTCCTCTTTCCTCCAACTTTCTTTCCTGTACATTCCTCTTCTTTTTTTCCTTATCCTCCCAATCTCCATCCCTATCACCTCTTCTATACCTCCTTCGTTCTACCACTCCACTTCCCTCCAAATCTATTTCCCTCCTCTTTCCTTTTTTTTTCTAACCCAAACTCCCCTTCTCTAAATTTCCTTCAATAAACTTGATTTCCCTTTTGTTTAAAATCCATATAAACTAATTAGAATTACGATAAAATATGCCAAAAGTTAAACCATAAAAACCATTGAAATTACAATTTTTATATTTCAACTATTAGCACCACTAAATGTTTATAACTATTTATGATTAATAATAATAACTAAATGAAAATATGCTTGTATTCTTATTACAAATTAGTAAAAAAATATAAATTATTAATATCACCATTAAAAAATTAAAAAACTTTAAAATTATGAGGGATATTAAAAATCTCTACTCTCCTCTACTTACCCACCCAACACCTCATCTATCCCTCCTCTTCTCTCCATAGCTCCTCTTTTCTTAAACTCCCTTTCTCCCTCAAATCCCTCTCCCCTCATCTTCCCTCTCCACTCTACTCTTCTTACCCACCTGAACACCTTTTCCATCTCTCTTCTTCTCTTTGTCATTCCCCTTTAATCCAACTCCCTTTCACTCCACATTCCTCATTTTATTTTCCCTTATGATCCCAATATCCACCCCCATCACCTCTTTTATAACCTCCTCCTTTCTGCCACACCACTTTACTAATCTAATTTTCCATTTAGCTCCCAACCCACCCCTCATTTTCTCTCCTCTTCACACCCACCATTCCATCTTTCCCGCTCCTCTCTTCTTACCCACCACAACCCCTTTTCCATCTATCTTCTTCTCTCTATCATTCCTCTTTCCTCAAACTCCCTTTCCCTCCACATTACTCCTTTTCTTTTCCCTTATGCTCCCAATCTCCACCCCGTTACCTCTTTTATACCCCGTCATTTTTACCACTCCACTTTCCTCCTCTCATTTTCCATTTAGCTCAGAACCCACCCCTCATTTTCTCTCTTCTCTTCGCACCCATTCCCTCTTTCCCCACTCTGCTCTTCTTACCCACCAAAACCCTTTTCCATCTGTCTTCTTCTCTCTTTCATTTCTCTTTCCTATAACTCCATTTCCCTCCACATTCCTCCTTTTCTTTTCCCTTATGCTCCAAACATCCACCCCCACCACCTCTTCTATATCCCCTCATTTCTTCCACTCTACTTTCCTCCTCTCTCTTTCCATTTAGCTCCCAACCCTTCCCTAATTTTCTCTCTCCTCTTCGCACCCCCATTCCCTCTTTCCCCACTCTACTCTTATTACCCACCACAAACCATGTTCAAATCTATCTTCTTCTCTCTGTCATTCATCTTTCCTCCAACTCCCTTTCCCTCCACATTCATCCTTTTATTTTACCTTATGCTCCCAATCTCTAGCCCCACCACCTCTTCTATACCCCCTCCTTTCTGCCACTCCACTTTCCTCCTCTCATTTTCCATTTAGCTCCAAACCCACCCCTCATTTTCTCTCTCCTCTTTGTACCCCTCATTCCATCTTTACCCCCTCTGCTCTTCTTACCCACCATAACCCATTTTCCATCTATCTTCTTCTCTTCATCATTCCTCTTTCCTCCAACTCTCTTTCCCTCCACATTCCTCCTTTTCTTTTCCCTTATCCTCCCAATATCCACCCACAGAAACCTCTTCTATACCACCTCCTTTATGCCAGTCCACTTTCCTCATCTCATTTTCGTTTTAGCTATCAACCCACCCTCCATTTCTCTCTATTCTTCACACCCACCATTCCCTCTTTCCTTTTTTTTCCAACTTCCTTTCCCTCCACATTCCTCCTTTTATCCCTTATGCTCCCAATATCCACCCCTATCACATCTTCTATACCCTCCTTTCTACCATTCCACTTTCCTCCTCTCATTTTCCATTTAACTATCAACCCACCCCTCATTTTTATCTTCTATTCACACCCCCATTCCCTCTTTCAGTATTTTCCAACCCAACACATCTTCCATCCTTCGTCTTTCCTCTAACTCCCTTTCCCTCTCCCTTGCTCCTCCCTTTTCCCTTAGACCCCTCTTCTTCTCACCCACCTTTAATTTCTCTTCCATATCTCAACTGCCACTTTTTCCTCCACTCCCTTTCTCCTCCAACTCCTCTCCCCATCTTCCCTCTCCTCTACTTACCCACCCCAACACCTCGTTTATCCCTCCTCTTCTCTCCATAGCTCCTCTTTACTCAAACTCCCTTTCTCCCTCTAATCCCTCTCCCCTCATGTTCCCTCTCCACACTACTCTTCTTACCCACCACAAAACCTTTTCCATCTCTCTTCTTATCTCGAACTCCTTTCCCTTAACATTCCTCCTTTTCGTTTCCTTTATGCTCCAAATCTCCACCCCCATCACCTCTTCTCTCCATAGCTCCTCTTTGCTCAAACTCCCTTTCCCTCCAATCCCTATCCCCTCATCTTCCCCCTCTGCACTACTCTTATTACCCACCACAAAACCTTTTCCATCTCTCTTCTTCTCTCCAACTCCCTTTCCCTCAACATTCTTCCTTTTCTTTTCGTTTATGCTCCAAATCTCCACCCCCATCACCTCTTCTATACCCCCTCATTTTTTCTCTCTCCTCTTTGCACACCCCATTCCCTCTTTACTTTTTTTTTTTTCCCAACCCAACACCTCTTCTATCCCTTTTCTTTCCTCTAACTCCTTTTCACTTTTCCCTTCAACCCCTTTGCTTCTTACCCACCTTGATTTATCTTCCATCTCTCAACCGCTACTTTTTCCTCCCCCCTTTCTCCCTCCAACCCATCTGCCATTATCTTCCCTCTCCTCTACTTTCACACCACCAACACCTATTTTATCCACCTTCTTCTCTCCATAACTCCTCTTCTTCTCTCAACCACTCCTCTTTCATCCAACTCCCTTTCCTTCTACATTCTGCTCTTTTTTTCCCTTATGCTTCCAATCTCCATCCCTGTCACCTCTTCTATACCTCATCCTTTCTGCCACTCCATTTTCTCTCTCATATTTGTACCCCCATTCCCTCTTTCTTTATTTTCCCAACCCAAAACTTATTCCATCCCTTTTCTTTCCTCTAACTCCTTTTCACTTTTCCCTCCAACTCTCTTCTTCTTACCGACCTTTAATTTCTCTTCCATCTCTCAACCGCTACTTTTTTCCTCCCACTCCCTTTCTCCCTCCAACCCATCTCGCTGTCATATTCCCTCTCATCTACTTTCCCACCGCTAACACCTCTTTTACCCCCGTATTCTCTCCATGACTCCTCCTTTCTCAATCCTATTAATATTCGGTTTATTCCTAGAATTGAAAACAAGCATGCAAACAGACTTGCAGCAGGTTGGTGCTAGTTTTGAAATGCTTTGGAATAGATAAAAAAGAAAAAATTAGCCTCATATTAAGCTAATTGTCGGGCCTTCTATACCTGATAATGACTTAAATTGGTAGGTTTTTACAGTTAAGAAGCTGAATTTTCTGTAGTAAGTCGGGATAAATTACAACATTTGTACGGTGACTAGATTGTTCACTAAATATAAATAAATTACCTTGAGGTCTTGTCACATTAGAGGACATATTCCTTCTTGATGATCGGTTAAAAATGAAGATGTCAACGCATGATGATAACTATGAAGAGATTTCGATTGATGAAGGAAAAAAATTATTCCTTGGAAAGGAATGTTCCTCAACTAAAAAATAGTCATTTATTAATATTTGCAAAGAATTTAAAGATGTTTTCACTTGGATATACCAAGACCTGAAAGGGTTTGATCCCAGTTTAGCACAACATATTATCGAATTATAGCCAAATTCTAAACCAATTAGTTAGAAACAAAGGCCTGTAAATCCCATAAAAGAGCCTCTAAAGAAGAAAGAGTTATCCAAGTTGATTGAATCATGAATTATTTTTCCAGTCAAACATTTAAGTTGGGTAGCAAATCTTGTTCCTATTAGGAAGAAGAATGGAGAAATCAAATTATGTGTGGATTTCAAAGATCTTAACAAAGCTTCATTAAAAGATCATTACCCACTACTAAATATGGATCAGATTTTGAGAACAATTCGGGGTTATATAGACGATCTCTTCTAGATGGTTACAAAGTGAATACAATTAGATTTTAGTCCAAGAGGAAGATAGGTACAAAACAACTTTTACCACAAAGTGGGGTACTTATGCTTAAAAAAGAATGCCTTTTGGTCTTTCAAATGTTGGTGCAACATTTCAATGCACAATGGAAATGGATGTTTACATCTTATTAAATAAATGCATCCTTGTTTATTTAGATGACGTTACTATATTTTCAAAAGATTCGATGAACATCTAATGCATTTAAGGTAGACTTTTCAGTTATGCAAGCAATTTGGAATATCGTTGAATCCCAAGAAGTCTATCTTTTTAGTACATCAAGGTAAACTATTGGGCATAATGTTTCTAAGAAAGGTTTAGCAATTGATCCTTTCATAATCGAAGCCATATCACAACTATCATTGCCTCATCATAATAAGGCATTACAGAGTTTTATGGGAAAAATCAACTTTGTTAGAATATTTGTTCCGTGATTTTACAAAGCATTGGTTAAACCATTAACAAATATGTTAAAGAAAGAGAAATGTTCTCTTGGACCGGAGAGGGAGAAAAGGTTTTAAAGCAATCAAAACAACAATCTCTCGAGGCTCCTACTCTTGCAAATAAAATTTTTGATAAAGATTTTATAATGTATGCACTTGCACGAGCTGAAAAAATCTCAGCTATATTAACTCGGGTTAATGATGACAATATTGAGAAGCCAATTGCTTTCTTTGGAAAGAGTTTGCATGATTACGAAACAACGTACACATTTCTTGAAGAACAAGTACTTTTAGTAGTAAGAGGAATAAATAATTTTAGGTACATGCTTTCAAACAATAAAATTCATGTTCTTATTTCTCATCCAAGTGTGAAAGCATTTTTGTTAAATAAAGAATTAAATGAGAAAAGAGTAGGCTAGATAACGAAGGTTATGGAATATGATGTTGATATCGGGTTGCTAAGATAGTTCGAGGTAAAGGTTTATGTGAACATATAATTTCTTATATGGAAAAACAACAAGTTGTAAAACCCAAAGATTTAGAACAACATGCTGAATTTACGTATCAACAATCATACATCATAGTCCAATAGGAAAATCTATAACCTAAACTTTCCCAAGAGATTCGGGAATCGGGGTGGATGACTAATTTGGTTAATCACTTACATAATGGCACCTATCTCGAAGGTATGGACAAAAATAATCAAAGATATTTCATATTACAAGTTGTCCCCTATCTCTTTGTTGATAGTCTCTTGTTCAAGAGAGATATAAATGGAATATTGTTGTGATGTGTTGACTATGATAAAATTCAGAAATTACAATCGAATTCCATGAAGGGCCTGCAGGAGGTCACTTCTCAAAGCCACGTACCACAACCTTAAAAATTATGAAAGCTAGCTATTATTGTCCTAGCATATTCAAGGACTCTTTTGAATGAGTTAGAAAGTGTAATAAATGTGCTTTCTTTGTTGGAAAAGAATGTTTAGCTTCGCTGCCTTTTACAACCTATTTCAATTGACCAACCATTTATGTAGTGGCGTCTTAACTTTATTGGCATGATAAACCCACCTTATTCACAAGGACATAAGTGGATCTTAATCTGCATGATTATTTTACACAATGGAATGAAGAAATAGCCTTGAAATATGCTAATGAAACTTTAATACTATCCTTTTATGAAGGTATAATTTACGAATTGGTGTTCCAACAACCATCATATCGATAATGCTTTAGCATTTCTTGGGGAAAAGATAATAGATTGAGATGTCAACCATGGAATTTACTTAAGCTCTTCATCTAATTACTATCCACAAGGTAATGGCTTAGCTGAAACTACTAACAAGAATCTTTTAAGGATCATCAAAGAACACTCAAAGATAATCAAAGAGCTTAGTATCGATGTTGAATTCATCACTTTGGGCTTGACAGAGTGACTCCTAAAAGATCGGTTGGAAATTCACCATACAAACTTGTGTATGGAAAATAAGTAAGAATGCCTATTTCAGTTAAGTTACCTACATTAGATTTGCTGCATCAAATGGAGCTGCTTGAGAATGAACCATTGCAGGTTCGTTATGTAGAGTTAATGGAATTACAAGAGCTAAGAGATCAAGCTCATTTAAATATGGAAAAGAATCAAAAGCAGATGAAGAAGACTTTTGACGAAAAACCAAATTCAGAGTATTCAATGAAGGAGATATTGTGTTTAAGTGGGATGATGATCATGCAAAGACAAAAAGACACACAAAGTTTGATATAATCTGAGTGGTCCTTACATGATTTCATCTTGCAAAGAACATAACACTTTTAAACTTTCGAAGCTGAATGGAGAGGAACTTCCCATTCTTGTGAATGGTATGTTTCTCAAACACCTTTGTTATTGAAAATATTACGATGATTGTTAAAGTAAGATTTCCATTCAATAATTGCGCTTTCGCACATTGCATTGTTTTTCAATTCAATAAGTGCATTCGTGCATGTCATCTGGTTTACTAGATCCTTTCCCAGTTTTAGTTTGTTTTGGAAGGGTTGGACCTTTCGGAAAGGCAAATTTTGGTTACATGTTTGGAATCCATGCCCAATGGACAAGTGAAAGGCACTAGTATATAAGCTAGTAGGCATCTTTTCTCGCAGGATCACCAAAAATGTTGACAATTTCTGCACTTGTGTAGAAATGGGAAACTCAAAACTTCATTACGATGGATAGCATTGGTGAAGTATACCTAAGATAGGGGATATTTTTTTAGATTATGTTGTTAATTCTGATTTAGTTAAAGGTTTACATGAAATCTGTAGCTATGTGTGCTGTTATAAAACGTAATAGATCACAAAGTCTACAATTTCATGACTATCTTCAAAAAAAGAACACAAGACCCCGAAGGACAATTGTGTTGTCTTAATTAAGGCATTCAATTATAGATTAGGTGAAATGCTAAGTTCTGGAACAACAAACATAAGTGCAGATTGCATAAATCAGAGTTCATTACTGGATGTTATAGGTTTTCTTAATGTTCTTTCCTTCATGATTAAGACATTCAATTGTATTACTGAGTTGTTTAGTTCATCATACAATCCATACAAAAATCTGAAATACGAAGGAAATATACAATTCATTTATAGAATTCAATGTTTTATTCGTAAGGAATTTTTAGATGTTTCCCACACCATGGGATGTAATCGAAAAGTAAATTACAACTATTGAAATAAGCGGTACACATGCATGAAAGAGAAAGTAAAGGAGTATGAGTGAACCCATAATTTCCTTGGGGTTTCTTTCTTTGGTTGAATCATCTCCATTTCCACTTTTGTTCCTTATTCATTTTCGTTGTAGAAGTCACTATACCTAAAACGAAGAGAAGAGATTAATCGATTCTAAGATCAAGGATCAATTCATATTCCTATACTATCTTAATTCATATGTATGAATCTATAATAACAGGAGATATAGTATACTTGAAGATCAAAATACATACATGCATTATTCACCTAGAAAGAAGAAAGAGAAGAATGAAGAAAACATGGACATAAGAGAGGCCAAAAAGCCTAAGTATTTTTCTAATTGTTTTCATTAAGTGTGCGGTGTCTAGGTTGCATCCAAGAAGAAATAGACAAGTCATAAGTAAATGCTTTGGAAAGAAGGAATAAGACGACTCAAATTTAGTATTTTCTGCAAATGGAAGAAGTTATAGTACGAAAGAGACTGGAAAATAAAAGTACACTTTTCGGTTTGAAATTAAGAAAGAAGAATTAGATTTTAAGAGCTAAAGTTAATCTGAAAAGAGAAGATTACAAATGAAAATAGAATGAGAAAGAGGTGCAGGAAAATTTATAACTTTCCATCATGTTGTTTTTTACTAATACATGCTTTAAAAGATGTATGTAAATCAAATAAGTGATACAGAAAAGAAGACAAGCATGTCATGATCAAGATAATAGTTATTATGTTTCAATTTCCAACAATAAATCAGCTTTAACATGAAAAGTGATGCTTTCTATATTCTCAATCAGAAATTACATCTATTACAATTGAAATGGAATTAAAGAAAAAATTGCAGGAAAATTTTGACAGGCTTCGCCATGTAAAATAGACATTTTAAATTTTTAGCATGCATATCAAAGCTGTAATAAAAGGAAATGTAGTATTTAAATAGAAAAGAAATGGACTGCCATTTCAGTCATCAAATTGAAGTACTTTGGAACATTCATTATAGCTTAACATCTGAATAACATGAAGTTTCAAGATAATCTAACAAAGTTCAGCCATTTTAAATTATAGTTTTCAGAATGAAGCAAGTATGAGTGCACAAAGACTACCATCAAAGAAGTACAAGTATTTAAGCAAAAATAAATAAGACTATAATATTTCAACAAAGTATCTGAAACAAGGGTTATTCCTTCTAATGGTTTTACAAGAATGAGAAATTGTTTACAACTTCTAGAAGGACACATACAAGGTACAAAGATCTCATGAAATCAAGAATAGTCAAAGTACTAATACTGTAAGTTCCAAAATCAAATGAACAAGCCTATATGTCTATCAAAAGATGTCAAATCTCAAAAGATCTAAGTTACAGTAATCAAGAAGGATAGAAGATGAAAGCAATGGAATAATAGATATTTGTGATAGAGGAGCTACAAGTGCAACCAAACAACTTCAAGTTTACATAATGATTCAAGACCTCGAGCCCAAACCTAGGACAGATGAAAGTGTATAGTATGCTACAGTATACTTCAGAAAATTTAAATGCAAGATTCATGGTTAAATAGAACTAGAATAACACACAAAGAGTCAAAAGGATCTCAACTTGACCATGGCTCATCACAACAAAGCTGAAACTAATGAGCGAGAATTGTCTAAGTTTGAATCGAGAATAGAAGAAGACAACAAAAGCACAAATAGAGAGAAAACCCCGAGGTACTAAACATCAAAGTGAAGGAGTTTGCACAAGGATGAAATATAGAATAAGTGCAAAGTCTCGATCAAATCGATAATTCAAAGTTTAAAGTAACAAGAAGTGGATCTCAATCTTTCCTAAAGCCATTATATTCCTCAAAACAAATTGTAGAATCAAGAAGGAATAAAGAAGTCCGAATACCCATATCAAAGGAGGGATACCCAAATATGGGTTGCATTGTCTCATGCCACAAATTGAAAAATACATGTGCAGATATAGATTTAGAGACATAATCCAGTCAGACACAACAGTTAAAAGTTCATGTAAGCTTGTGGTACAACACAAAAGGATAAATGCAGGTAGCAAGTGAACAGATCCATTTATAGACATTATGAGTTTTAAAAATCATACATGTACAAACAGAATGGGCTCGAAATAAGAATATCCATTTTTACTCACAGTACAAGATTAGATAGAAAATATTTGAGTCGAAATGCATGGATATGAGTTGAAAAAAATTCATTCCTTTTAGAAGTTAATATTTCCATTAAAAAAATCGCCTTTCGTCAGATTGTAGATCGAGGCAAGAAAGTAACTGATTTCGGTTTTAATCAACAAACCACGAAATGGGTATCCAAAAATTAGGGTAAGAAATAATTACTTACTGGTTAAAATTGAAACTGATAAAACCCTCAAGAGATCATCGAGTTTAGAGCCAAAAGGAGAAACCCGGAATGAGTTTTTCAACTCGAAGACAACCAAGGCCAAGGCACAAAACCAAAGCATATAAGGAAGAAATGAATATAAATATTCCAAAGCAGAGGGTGACTACGAAAATTGATTACCATGCGCAGAGATCAAGAACTTACCATCCTTATCGGACTTCAACACCATTTAGATACAGTCAACTCAAAAACAACGGTGGCGGTAATAAAAATAATAATATAAAGGGTTGCAGGGAGTTCAAAATATCACAACAAGAAGCTTAAAGAAGTCAAGCTCATGACCTCCATTGAGAGGCCAAATAACAACTCAAAATGACAAGAAATGAAAGTGTTTGAGTCCCAGAGAACATTACAGCCCAAAATGTAAACCGAGCTCAAATCCCACACCAAAAGAGTTGCGAAAAGCTTGAAATAAAATGAATAATCCAACAAACCTCTAAAACCAAGCTCAAGCTTTGAAACATTGGCAGCCATATTTAAAAAGATCTCACGAGATAAAAGAAATAACACAAAAACCAAATGGGTATCAAGAGATCACGAGAATGGATCCGAACCCACAAGTAATCGAGCTTCAAAGCTTTAATCAATGGTGGAATCTTCAATAAATAACTTACAACAAAACTTAGAAAAGAGCAGGAACAAAACAAATATGCAAACCTTCACACTTATAGAACTTCAGAGGAGTAACCGAGAGCTCAAATCCAAACAATGGCGGCTGTGTTACAGAAAGCTCACTTGAGATCAAAGAATAACACATCCGAACTCAACATATAATCACATAATGTAGAGGGGAAGCTGAGATTCATAGTTCAATAATGGCATCAAAATTTCCAGGGGCTTCACCCGTAGACCCAAAACCAGAATGGAGTGGTCATTTAGGTCAAATGACCTTTATTACGTAGCTCAAGAGTTGAATTATGTTCGAACTCAACCACGCTCAAAGATCAATGGCTGCAAACTAAAAGGACATCAAATCAATGATCAAGGATCGATCCAAAAGTTTGAAGTAAACCACCGGGTATGATTTCACCGACCAAATTAAATGCAAACCAGATACCAATGATTCATGATGAAATGGTATAGAAATTAATGGCCCAAGATCATCACCGAATTTCAAAACAAACTCAACCCGAGTTAGGTTTGAACCAAAAAAAATGTATGGAGGGTGAGTCATCATGCAAAGGGGCTAGCCCATGATTAAAACAAAAATCATTGCACTCAAAATGTCAAAAAAAAAAACTAAAGTCTTAGTTTCCAATATACTAAAAGCCGACCAAATCATTTGTGCAATGATCAAATAAATGGTATTTCCAACCTTTTTCAATTTGAATAATGCCAAGGCCGAAAACTATAGGGTGACAACTATATATTATAGCATGTGTTACAAAGGTGGATGAGTATGACATGGTGGCCTTTTAGAAAGTGACCCCCATGTACATCTAGACACAATAATATGCTAAGTCCACAAAGGTGGCCAAACCAAATGGAGACCGGGTAAAGTGCAAAGGTGGTCCCCACTATAGAAGGAGCTAGAGATGATTTGCGTAATGTCACCCTCGAGACCATTAGAAGCCAAAGAGATGTTAATATTAGAGCACATGCACATGGGCAAGTGATCCCCACAAGATGTTTATTTTTGCAAATATTGCGAGTATTGCAGTTATTTTGCCCACAAATAGGGAATTGATTTTTGCATACTTCACAAGAGGACGAACAAAGGAGACAAATTTGCATGTTCAAAGGAGAGAGAATTGCCTAGAAAGCAAGCTTATTATTAGCAAATCATTCACCCTTGCTTTCTTAAAAATACAACACTCAACTTCATCTGATTGTATTGTAATCAAAGCTATTAATGCCTATTTGTAATTGCATGTTTTATTTTTATTCCTTTATCTATTCTTAAATAAAGGATAAAAATAGGATGCATGGGCGAGTACAAGCCTTAGGCTATTTTTAGGAAGAGGGTGAAAATTTATTTTGTTATAAATTGTGTGCCTTTGCAAATCACAAAGGAGGACTTTTTGAATATAGGAGTACTGAAGTAATTTTGCCATTTTTGCCTTTTGAGTGTGAAGTATTTTCTACCTTTCAAGTTATTTACAATTTTTTGTATGCTTTTATTAGTCTTGTGATTGTGAATTCCCTGATCAATCATCTTACCCTACTACAAATTCAGTACTTTTTGCATAATTTTAATGTGCATGTAACCTCATTAGTGTTGTTGTGATATTTTACCTCAGTATAAAAGGTGTTTGCCCTTAAGTATTCTGCAGAAAACTATTGGCTCATGCATCAAGAATCCTTCCCATATCAATTTTGCATATACTCACCAAAGCCATCACATAAATTTTGTGTATCACCTTGGTTCTAGTTATTTTACAGCCATATTTCCCTTAACCCTAGAAAACCAATTTAGGATACATCAAAAAAAAAGGAACCAACCTTGATCTGGAGACTCACCTCAAAATAGGTATACCCAAAGACATGAGGTGTTTCCATTGTATCTATGAAAGAGAGATACCAATTTTGTAAGCTTAGAAAACCTGAAGTTATCTCTTTACGTGTTGCACTTTCGAGAGATAACATTTTTTGGCATGACTGGTGGGACAATGAATCAGATCTGCTTGCAAGTTACAAATTCTATAGTAGATTTAGAGTAGATCTATAGCAAATTTATAGAAAATTAAATCTTAATTTCAGGAGCAAGCTGTAGCAATTTATTCTAAAGATTTTATGATCTTTTGGCGACTCCGTAGAGCTGATTTCAGACCAGTATTGCAGCATGTTCCATGCCAAAAGTGACTACAAGATCATCAATAAGAGGAATTCCTCTTTAGTTTGTTTCTTTACCTTTGAATTATGTTAGAAGGAGAAGAGTTGGTAATACTTTACCCTATAATAGACACTAGGTTTGATAACCCTCTTCCTGATATTCCTTCACCACGTATCAATTTTTCTATCAATATCCCAGTTTTTCCAATGGCTCTTCAACCACGTAGAAATTTTGTTCCCTTTACTAATGGCAGCCCATTAGTAATTCTAGTTTATCATGATATTCCTAATGCTGCCATGAAACATTTGCCATCATTCACCAAAGAAAATCAGGTTACACCCTACTCAACATACTAAAGATGTTGCAACCATATGTGCAGAGTTCATAATATCACTCATGAAGACGTAGATTTAAAGGATGGGCCTTGAAATGGTATAGAAACCTAGAGATTGGGAGCATAAGAACTTCGGATGACTTAGGTAAAAACTACTGAAACAGTTCAAGATAATTCAGACCATTTGTCCCTCATAGAATAGTTGTCTACTATTAAAAGAGCCCCTCATGAGTACATGTCCAACTTCAATATCCATTTTTCTAGAACTTGAGAAAGAATCCCAGCAAGTGTTAAGCCTCAAGATGATCATGCTTTCCTTTATTATCTCAGAGCATTAAATAGTGATATTTCAACTATGATTCAATCGATGGGAGGTGATACTCTTCCAAATTCCTATGACATTGCTATAAAAGCTGAAAACAACCTTATTCAACATGGAAAATTAGCACCAAGGCCTTCAATGCCATTTTTGGCAGATTTAGCCCCTATTCCACAACCTATTACAATTGTAGAGCCTACTCTTGTAGCCCCACCTCCTTATATGTTTAAAGCTTTGTAGACTATGGGGAATAAGATGACTTCAATTAAAAACAGATTGCATTACCTAGCATACCTTATCAGCTCCTTATCGGAAAAAATCATGAAAAAATAGGAAGCCATACCAGCAGAATCAAAATTATAGGCAGTCTTATCATCAAAGACAATTTGATCCAAATGTTCCTAGTACATCTAATACTTTAGTTCCAGTTAACATGGCTACAAAAGAGTTGTTCAAACATTGTAACCAACCTCATTCAGCTAGTAAATTTCCCAAATGCTTTTCTGAACCTAAATCTTGTTACACAACCTCAATCTGAAGCATTGGTCATGCCTCAAATGGAGAGTGGGCAGCAAGAAACTCATGTTCAGAAAGCACCTAAACATAATTTGGTCAGTTTTAATGAGGATGACTTCATTGTAGTTATAAATAGAGCTCAAGAAAACGCTGTTGAAAGTAAACAACAACAAAATAGGCTTATTCTACCCACTGCACCGATAGTACAACATCTACAACCCTAAAACCAGCTAACAATCCTGCTCTCCCACAAAAAACAACAAGTGTTTCAGCTAGTAAAGAGCAGCAAAAATAGCTATAGCCTGATCCAAGGATATTATTTATACCTTACATATCTAAAGCTATCAAGCATAATCGCTTTTTGCTAAGACTTATGCTAAAACAATGAATCTGCTCTAAAACTGTTGCTTCTTTTAACATTGTTGATGTGATGAAAAAGCATAATTTTAACATCTCATTGTGGGATGCCCTAAGTATTCCGAACAACAAGTTTTTCTTTCTCATGAACTAGCTAAGTCTGTAGATTTCTTCCAAAATAGTAGAAAAGGAAGTTCAAAAGTAGACATGGTCCTTGGTACATTTGAAAAGACCACATGAAAGAGGTTAAATGGATGGTTCAAAATTCTTAAACGCTTATGATATAAATAAACCACAATCATTTTATCTATCACTCGATTATTGGATAAAATCTAGTTCATAATTACATGGTGCACAATGGTGCAAGTAGCATAGTTATGCCAAAATTAATTGCGAAAAGTTGGGCCTTTAGTATGAGCCTACAGAAAAGAGTGTTTTACAGCTTGAAGGGAATGCAACTAATACAGTTGGTGTAATAAGAAATTTAGAGGTAATGTTACACGCTTTCCCAAATGTTTCTATTCTACAAGATGTTATTGTTGTAGATTTACCTCCATACTTTGCCTTATGCTTATCTAGAGATTTCACAACAAAGATAGGAGGTTATCTCTCTTCAGATTGGTCCTTATTTTTCACTACACGTTATGACACTAAGGTTACTATCAATTTAGAACCATTGTCTAGATTTCACATTGAGCCTCACTCTCCAAATGTAGTGGCTAATTATTTAGCCTTAGAGCAATCTGATTTTGATGATGTAACTCAGGTTTCAACATTAGATGGTGTTTCTAACATGTTTATGGATGAAAATATAGTTGAAGAACATGCCCATGATCCTTTTAAGGAACTTGAAGAACATCTTTTTGTGTGTATTGTATGCATGAAGAAAATACACCACTTCCCTTGTCCCAAAATAGAAAATTTAGCGAAGAAGGATTTGGAAGCTTCATTTTGATGGAGCTAAGAACAAGAAAGGACAGAGGCAAGTTTGAAGCTCACATCCCCAACAAAAAAGGTATTTCTCAGCTTTGAGTCTCCAATTTTCATGCACTTGTAATGTAGCTGAATACGAAGCATTAATTCATGGCTTACTTTGGGCCAAAAATAGAGATATCAACACATTACATATTGTTGGTGATTATGAGTTGGTTATCAATCAAGTAAAGAAACTTAATGTTTTTAAGAACCCATTAATAAAGTCTTACAGGTATAGAGTTTGAGACTTAATGGAAGATTTTGATGCTATTAATATTCGATCTATTCCTAGAACTTAAAACAAGCATACAGACAGGACTTGCATAGCTTGGTGCTAGTTTTGAAGTACTTAGAATGAGATAGAAAACATCAAAATTCAGCCTCATATTAAGCTAATTGTCAGCCTTATATACCTAATAACGACTTAAATTGGCAGGTTTTGAAAATGATGATCAAATTTATCAGTTTTTACAAAGCAGAAGCTGAATTTTCTGTAATAAATCGGGATAAATTACAACATTTATATGGTGAACAAATTGTTCAACTAAAGACAAATAAATTTCCTCGAGGTCTTGTCACATTGGAGGATATATTCAAGATCGATGATTAGTTAACAAAAGACAAAACTCGAGATGTCAATGCATGATGATAACTATGAAGAGATTTCATTGATGAAGGAAAAACTTTATTCCTTGAAAGGTATGTTCCTCAACTGAAAATGCAGTCATTTATTAATCTTTGCAAAGAATTTAAAGATGTTTTCGCTTAGAGATACCAAGACCTAAAAGGGTTTGATCCCAGTTTAGCATAGCATACTATCGAATTACAAATGATTCTAAACCAATTAGGTAGAAACAAAGGCCTGTAAATCCCATAATAGAGCCTCTAAAGAGGAAATAGTTATCCGTGTTGATTGAATCAGAATTATTTTTCTAGTCAAACATTCGAGTTGGGTAGCAAATATTGTTCTTGTTAGGAAGAAGAATGTAGAAAATTAGATTATGCGTGGATTTCGAGAGATCTTAACAAAGCTTCATTAAAAGACCATTACCCACTACCAAATATGGATCAGATTTTGAGAACAATCTCAGGTTCGGATAGACTATCTCTTCTAGATGGCTACAAAGTGGATACAATTAGATTTTAGTCTAAGAGGAAGATAGGTACAAAACAAATTTTACCACCAAGTGGGGTACTTATGCTTAAAAAAGAATGTCTTTTGGTCTTTCAAATGTCGGTGCAACATTTCAACGTGCAATGGACATGGATTTTGTAGCTTATTAAATAAATGCATCCTTGTTTATTTAGATGACATTTTTGTATTTTCAAAAGATTCTAATGAACATCTAATGCATTTAAGGCATACTTTTCATTATGCGGGAAATTTGGAATATCGTTGAATCCCAAGAAGTCTATTTTTTCAGTACATCAAGGTAAACTACTTGGCCATATTGTTTCTAAGCAAGGTTTAGCAATTGATCCTTTCAGAATCAAAGCCATATCACAACTATCATTACCTCATCATAAAAATTCATTACAGAGTTTTTGGGAAAAATCAACTTTGGTAGAATATTTGTTCCATATTTTGCAGCATTGGTTAAACCATTAACATTTGTGTTAAAGAAAGAGAAAATGTTCTATTGACCAGCAAAGGGAGAAGGTTTTGAAGAAATCAAAACAACTATTTCTTAGGCTCCTACTCTTGCAAATCAAAATTTTGATAAAGATTTTACAATGTATGCACTTGCACGAGCTGAAAAATCTCAACTATATTAACTCAGGTTAATGATGAGAATATTGAGCAGCAAATTACTTTTTGTGGACATAGTTTACATGATTACGAAATAAGTTACACATTTTTTGAAAAAAAGTACTTTCAGTAGTCGAGGGACTAAAGAATTTTAGGTACATGCTTTCAAAAATAAAATTCATGTTCTTATTTCTCATCCAAGTGTGAAAGTTTTTTTGTTAAGTAAAGAGTTGAATGAGAAAAGAGTAGACTGGATAATGAAGGTTATGGAATATGATGTTCATATCTAGGGTGCTATGACAGCTTGAGGTAAAGGTTTATGTGAACATGTAATTGCCGATATGGAAAAACAACAAGCTCACGAACCCGAAGATTCATAACAACATGCTGAAATTTCATATCAGCAATCGACATCATATAATCATAGTTGGATGACTGATTTGGTTAACTACTTACAAGATGGCACCTATCCGTAAGGTATGGACAAAAATAAATAAATATATTTCAGATTACAAGTTTTGCCCTATTTCTTGGTTGATAGTGTGTTGTTCAAGAGAGATATAAATGGAATCTTGCTGCGATGTGTTGACTATGATAAAATTCAGAAATTACTATCGAATTCCATGAAGGACCTCGGGAGGTCACTTCTTAGCACGTACTACAACCTTAAAAGTTATGAAAGCTAGCTACTATTGGCCTAGCATATTCAAGGACTGTTTGAATGGATTGGAAAGTGTAAGAAATGTGCTTTCTTTGTTGGATAAGAACATTTAGCTTCGCTGCCTTTACAGTGCTATTTCAGGTTGACCAACATTTTATGCAGTAGGTTCTTGAATTTATTGGCATGATAAACCCACCTTCTTCACAAGGAGATAAGTGGATCTTAACTGCTACAGATTATTTTACATGATGGATCAAGAAATAGCCTTGAAAGATGCTAATGAAACTTTGATACTATCCTTTTATGAAGGTATAGTTTGCAGATTTGGTGTTCTAGAAACCATCATATCGTATAATGGTTTAGCATTTCTTGCTACAAACATAACATATTGGGTCATCAACCATGGAATTTACTTAAGCTCTTCATCTAATTATTATCCAAAAGGTAATGGCTTAGCTGAAAGTACTAACAAGAATATTTTAGGGATCATCAAGAAGAACACTCGAGATAATCAAAGAGCTTGGTATCTGATGTTGAATTTAGCACTTTGGGCTGACAAAGTTACTCCTAAAAGATTAGTTGGCAATTCACCATACAAACTTGAGTATGGAAAAGAAGCAACAATGCCTATTTTAGTTGAGTTACCCGCATTAAATTTGCTGCATGAAATGGAGTGGCTTGAGAATGAACCATCACAGTTCATTATGCGAGTTAATGGAATTACAAGAGCTAAGAGATCAAGCTCATTTAAATATGGAAAAGAATCAAAAGCGGATGAAGAAGAATTTTGACAATAAATCCAAATTTAGAGTATTCAATGAAGGAGATATTGTGTAAAAGTGGGATGCTGATCATGCAAAGCTAGGAAGACACACAAGGTTTGATACAATCTCAAGTGGTCCTTACATGATTTCAGCTTTCAAAGAACACAATGCTTTTCATCTTTTGAAGCTAAATGGAGAGGAACTTCCCATTCATGTGAATGGTATGTTTCTCAAACACTATTATTAAAAATCTTACAATGATTGTTAAAGTAGGATTTCCATTTAATAAGTGTAGTTTTTGCACATTCCATTGTTTTTCATTTCAATAAGTGCATTTGTGCATGTCATATGCTTTACCGAGATCCTTTCCTAGTTTTAGTTTGTGTTAGAAGGGTTGGACCTTTCGGAAAGGTAGATGTTTTTATGTGTTTCGACTCCATGCCCAATGGACAAGAGCAAGGCACTCGTATATAATCTAGCAGGTAGCTTTCCCAACAAAGATCACTAGAAATGTTGACAATTTTACACTTGTGCAGAAATGGGCAACTCGAAACTTCATTATGATGGATAACATTGGTGAAGTATACCTAAGCTAGGGAAATTTTTTCAGATTATGTTGTTACTGTTGATTTAGTTAAAAGATTACATGAAATCTATAGCTATGTGTGTCTTTATTACAAAATGTAACAAATCACAAAGTCTATAATTCCATGACTACCTTCTGAAAAAGAACAGAAGGCCTCTAAGGATAGCTGTGTTGTCTTGATGAAGACATTCAATTACATAATAGGTGAAATGCTAAGTTTTGGAATAACAAACATAAGTGCAGATTGCAGAAATCAGAGTTCATTACTGGATGTTACAGTTTTCTTAATGTTCTTTCCTTCATGATTAAGACATTCAATTATATTACTGAGTTGTTTAGTTCATCATACAATCCATACAGAAAGCTGAAATGCAGAAATAAATATACAACTCATTTATAGAATTCAATGTTTTATTCATAAGGAATTTTCAAATGTTTCCCACACAAGCCATGGGATGTAACTAAAAGTAAAGTACAACTACGGAAATAAGAGGTACACATGAATGAAAGATAAAGTAAAGGATTATGAGTGAACCCATCATTTCCTTGGGGGTTTCTTTCTTTGGTTGAAGCATATCAATTTCAAAATTTTGTTCCTTATTCATTTTTAGTTGTAGAAGTCACTGTACTCAAAAGAAGAGAAGAGATTAACTATTAGTTACGAGCTCGGGATCAATTCATATTCGTAGAATGTCCTAATTCATGCATATGAATCTCTAATAACAAGAGATATAGTCTACTTGAAGATTGAACTACATAAATGCTTTATTCACCCAAAAAGAAGAAAGAGAAGAGTGAAGAAAAACATGGACATAAGAGAGGCCAAAAAGCCTAAGTATTTTTCTAATTGTTTTCATTAAGTGTGCAGTATACGGGTTGTATCTAAGAAGAAATAGACAAGTCATAAGTAAATGTTGGAAAGAAGGAACAAGGTGACTCAAATTTAGTATTTTCTACAAATGGAAGAAGTTATAGTACAAAAAGACATTGGAAAATAGAAGTACACTTTTCAGTTTTGCAACTAAGAATGAAGAATCATATTTTAAGAGGTTGAATTTAACTGAAAAGAGAAGATTACAATGAAAAAAGAATGAGAAAGAGGTCAGGGAAAATTTTGACATGGATTTGCCATATAAAATGGATATTTACAACTTTCCATCATGTTGTTTTTTTAACTAATACATGCTTTAAAAGATTTATGTAAATCAAATAAGTGATACAAAAAAAGTAGACAAGTATGTCATGATCAAGATAATAGTTATTATGTTTTAGTTTCCAACAAAAATCAGCTTCAACATGAAAAGTGATGCTTTATTTATTCTCGAATCGGAAGGTGCATCTATTACAGTGAAAAGGAATAACAAAAAGAATTTTGGGAAAATTTTGACAGGGGCTTCACCATGTAAAATAGACATTCTAAATTTTTCAAATGCATATATCAAAGTTGTAATAAAAAGGAAATGTAGTATTTAAACAGAAAAGAAATGGACTGCCATTTCATTCATCAAATTGAAGTACTTTGGAACATTCATTATAGCCTAACAGCTGAATAACGTAAAGTTTCAAGATAATCTAACAAAGTTCGCCATTTTAAATTTCAGTTTTCAGAATGAAGCAAGTATGAGTGCACAAAAGGCTACCATCAAAGAATTATAGTATTCAAGAAATAAATAAATAAGACTACATTATTTCAACAAAGCATCTCAAAACAAGGATTGTGCCTTCTAATGGTTTTACAATAACAAGAAATCTCTTACAACTTCCGTAAGGACACATACAAGGTATAAAGATCTCATGAAATCAAGAATCAAAAGTACTAATACCGTAAGTTCCGAGAATCAAATGAACAAGCCTATCAATCTATCAAAAAATGTCAAATCTCAAAAGATCTAAGTTACAGTAATCAAGAAGGATAGAATATGAAGGCAATGGTAGAATAGATATTTGTGACAGAGGAGCTACAAGTGCAACCAAACAACTTCAAGTGTACGTAATGATTCAAGACCTCGAGCCCAAACCGAGGATAGATGAAAGTGTACAAATGCTTGAGTGTACTTCAAAGCCAATTTAAATGTAAGATTCATGGTTAAATAGAACCATAATAGCACACAAACAAAGTGAAAGGGATCACAACTTGATCATGGCTCAAGACAACAAAGTTAAATCTAATGAGTAGAATTGAATGAGTTTGAATCAAAATAGAAGAAGACACCAAAATATCAAATAGAGAGTAAACCCCGAGGTACTAAACATCAAAAGTGAAGGAGTCTACACAAGGATGAAATACGAATAAGTGGAAATTTTGATCAAATTAGGGAATTCAGATTTTAAAGTGACAAGAAGTGGATCTCAATCTTTCCCAAGCCATTCTATTCCTCAAAACAAATTACGAATCAAGAAGGAATAAAGAAGTTTGAATACCCATATCAAAGGAGGGATACCCAAATCTGGTTGCATTGTCTCATGCCACAAATTGAAAAATGCATGTGCAGATACATATTTAGAGACATAATCCAATCGGGCACAATAGTTAAAAGTTCATGTAATCTTGTGATACAACTCAAAAGGATAAATGTAGGTAGCAAGTGAACAGATCCATTTATAGACATTTTGAGTTTTTAAAATCATACAGGTACAAACAGACGGGCTCAAAAATAAGAATATCCATTTTTACTCACAAAGTACAAGCTCAGATAGAAAATATTTGAGTCAAAATGCATGCATATGAGTCAAAAAATATTCAAGCCTTTTAGAAGTTAATATTTCCATTAAAAAAATCAGTTTCAGGTTGTAGATCCGAGAAAGAAAGTAATAGTTTCTGGTTTTAATCGAAAAACCACCAAACGGGTATCCAAAAAATCAAGGTAAGAAACATTTACTTACTGGTTAAAATTGAAGCTGATAAAACCCTCGAGAGATCATCAAGTTTAGAACCAAAAGGAGTAACCCAGAACAAGTTTTTTAACTCAAAGACGACCAAGGCCGAGCCACAAAACCAGAGCATGGAAGGAAGAAATGAATATCAATATTCCAAAGTAGAAGTGACAATGAAAATCGATTACCATGCTTAGAGATCAAGAACTTACCATCCTTATCAGGCTTCAACACCACTTGTATAGTCAACTCAAAAACTACGGTGGTGGCAACCAAAAGAATAATACAAAAAGGGTTGTAGAGATTTCAAAACTCTCAATAGCAGAAGCTTAAAGAAGTCGAGCTCATGAACTACTTCAAGAGGCCAAATAACAACTCAAAATGACAATAAATGCAAGTGTTCGAGTCCCTCAAAATTGCAGGCCCAAAAATGCAAACTGAGCTCGAATCCCATACCAAAAGAGTTCCAGAAGCTCAAGTAAAATGAACAACCATCAAACCTCCAAAACCAAGCTCGAAGCTTCAAACATTCGATCATTTTAAAAAGATCTCACAGACAAGATAGATAACATAGAAACCAAATGGGTATCAAAAGATCACGAGAATGGAGCCATAACTCACAAGTAATTGAGCTTCAAAGCTTCAATTAATGGTAGAATATTCAAAAAATAACTTACAATAGAACTCATAAAAGAGTAGGAATAGAACAAGTATGCTAACCTTCACACTTATAGAGCTTCAAATAAGGAGTAACCGAGAGCTGAAATCCAAACAAAGGGGCGGCTATGTTACGAAAAAACTAGCTCAAGATCAAAGAATTACACAACCGAACTCAATAGATAATCATGAAATGCAGAGGGGAAGCCTATCTTCATAGTTTAATAATGGCATCAAAAATATTACCAGGGCTTCACCCGTAGACCCAAAAACTAGAATGGAGTGGTCATTGAGGTTGAATGACCTTTACCACTGAGCTTAAGAGTTGATTTATGTTCAAACTCATCCACAATCAAAGATCAATGGCCGCAAACCAAAAGGACATCGAGTAAACCACCCGGTACGATGTCATCGACAAAATTCAATGCAAACCGAAACCCTAACCACGGGTTCAAGATCAATGATTTATGATCAAACAATACAGAAATCAATGTCCCAAGATCATCACCAAATTTCAAAAAAACTCAACCCGAGTTAGTTTTCCACCGACAAAACGCATGTAGGGGTGATTCATCATGCAAAGGAGGCTAGCCCATGATTAAAACAAAAATCATTGCATTCAAAATGTTTAAAAAATCAACTTTAGTCTGATTTTCCAATATACCAAAAGCCGACCAATTCATTTATGCAATGATCAAATAAAAGGTATTTCCAACCTTTTTCCATTCGAATAATGCCAAGGCCGACAACTAATAGGGTGGAAACTATATATTATAGCATGTGTTATAAAGGTGGCCAAGTATGACATGGTGGCCTTTTACAAAGTGACCCCCATGTACATCTAGACACAATAATATACTAAGTCCACAAAGGTGTCCAAACCAAATGGAGACCATGGTGAAGTGAAAAGGTGGTCCCCGCTATAGAAGGAGCTAGAGATGATTTACAAAATTTCACCCTTGTGACCATTAGAAGCCAAAGAGATGTCAATATCAGAGCACATGCACATGGGCAAGTGGTCCCCATAGTGGATGTTTATTTTTGCAAAATTACAAGTATTGCAGCTATTTTTCTCACAAAAAGGGTATTGATTTTTGCATGCTTCACAAGAGGACAGAATAGAGAGGGAGACAAAGTTGCATGTTCAAAGGAGAGAGACTTGCCTAGAAAGAAAGTTTATTATTAGCAAATTATTCACCCTTGCTTTCTTAAAAATAAAAAAATCAACTTCAGTTTGACTTTATTGTAATCAAAGCTATTAATGTATATTTTTAATTGCATGTTTTATTTTTATTCCTTTATCTATTCTTAAATAAAGGATAAAAATAGGATGCATGGGAGAGTACAAGCCTTAGGCTATTTTTAGGAAGAGGGTGAAAATTTATTTTGCTATATATTGTGTGCCTTTCTGAAAGCACAAAGGAGGAATTTTTGATATAGAGTATCTTGAAGCAATTTTTCCAGTTTTAGCCTTCTAAGTGTGAAGTATTTTCTGCCTTTCCAATTATTTGTAGTTTTTGTATATGATTTTATTATTCTTGTGAATGCAAATTCCCGATCAATCATCTTACCTCTGTAAATTCAAGTACTTTCTACATAATTTCAATGTGCATGTTAACTCATTAGTGTTGTTGTGATATTTTCCCTCAGTATAAAAGGTGTTTTCCTTAAGTATTTATCATAAAATTGTTCGTTCGTGCATCAAGAATCCTTCCCATATCAATTGTGCATATACTCATTCAAAGCCCTCACATAAATTTGGTGTATCACCTCGCTTCTAGTTATTTTACAACCATCTTTCCCTTTAACCCCGAAAACCAATTTAGGATACATCAAAAAAAAGAGCCGTCCTTGATACCGAGACTCACCTCAAAATAGGTATACCCACATACCCGAGGTGTTTCCATTGTATCTACGAAAGAAAGAGACCAATTTTGTAAGCTTAGAAAACATGCCATTATCTCACTACAGGTGCACTTTCGTAAGATAACAGATCCTTAGAAAAAACACTTGGGTGCCCCTAAAAGGTTAAAGGAACATAAGTATACCTAGTATACAAAATATTTGGTTACTATGAGAGATTCGTTTAATACCAAGTCATGGAACGAGAGATCGGTGTTTCACTGAGTCATTTACAGTTGCATATGGTTTTTTGTTGTGATATGGATTTACATTGGAATGTGTGTTCTAAATTGTATTAATTTAGAATAGAGAATATTGTGTAAGATAAAAAAGTAAATTCCCTTATTTCTAAAGTCTTAAAATGGGAATGTTACAGGGCTCAGGGAGAGGATCAAGGTGCCTTTGGGTGCCCCGATCTATGCAGGAGATACAAACACCACACTTGTATGGTTTCTAGATGATCTCGAAGCCTTCACTATTTTTTGCGCTAATGTATCCGAACTTTACAAGATGTTGCTGGTAGCAAATAATTAATAAAATTGTTGCAAAACCCCAAGACAAGCATCAAACCTAAAAAAATAATTATGCATATGAAGGGTTCGGATTGTCCTCAGCAACCACAATGGTGGACTTACTAACTAATTGTTACACAACATATTACAACTGATGTAGTTCTATATGTAAGTGTGTGCAATCATGCCCTAGGTGCTCTTGTGCAAGTCACACTTTATGAAAGTAACGAGAAATAACTATGTTTATAAAATGTAATAGAATGGTGGATGGAATAGAATAAACTTCCCTCATATTCTTGTATGATTTAAATGAACCAAATTTGTGCCTTGTTATGGAGCTAGATGGATGTAAATGGAACCTTTGATGGATACAACCTTAGGTGATGATAGTAGTTCTTAGTTCTTGGTCCCTCATTATGGTCACATAACTTTATATTTATATGGTTCTCTTGTTCTAATTTCATAATTAACCTCGAAAAGGCCAACCAAAGGAAATGTAAAGCATTCAAATGGATAGAAAGTGCCCAAAACGTGGAGGGAAAGTGGGAAAAGGATCGGGCATCCCGATTGGGATAAGGGCACCCGTTGGCACCAAAGTACTAGCTCGGATGGCCCATTCAAGGCTAAAATGATGGGATAAATGAAAATAGAGTGGGAAAGTATAAGTGAAGGTCAGAAATGATGATAGTATGCAAAGTAAAATAGCAAAAAGATGGGGGTTAAGTAGTACTTTCTTTACTCAAAACCAAATGAGTAGTAGTATGAGATCGAGACTAAATAATGTCTAAAGTACATAATTTTGTGTCTACAATGTTAAAGAAGAGTAAATAATTATACAAATCATCAACCAAAAAGCACAACTTTGTATATAATAACACAACACAACAATACAATTTTGAGTCACATTATAAGTTCCTTGGGTCTTATCTTAATTTGTCTACATATGTTCCTTCCTCTATGAGCATGGATAATTCCCATTATAATATGATGACACTAAATGTAAGATATAAAGTTTAAAATAAAATTTTATGAAAAATTTAAAGTGCTTTAGTCCCAAAGCCAAATATGTAAAGTTAGAAAGAAAAAATGAGGAAGATGATGATGGTTACAAAGGAATTACACCTCTATTGGTTTATCTACTAATAATTCATTGTAATTTCTAATAAGTAGTCAATTATATATAAATATATACCATTTACATAAATTTCTTAATGCACTTTATATTAAAATGATGGTGTCCTCTCAAATATGTTTTTCTAATACCCTATATTATGTGGGGAAATATTTTCTTAGAAAAATGCCATATGCTTGGAATTGCATGAAAAATTAACAAACCTTCATGAGCAGTCTACACTTGTTAACATGTTTAAATTTCATGGCCATTTAGATGTATTTCCCATTTACATACAATGATCATGTACTTTGACTACACATTTTGTTATGTTTTCTCTCCATCTCCTTCCTAACTTATACATTATGAGGAAAAATGACTTGCACTATGGTTCATATTTTCTTCTATGGTATTTTGATGAGCTAGGTGATGTAGTAAGATTGCATAAAATTTAGCACTGGATTTTGGTTTCTCTTTTATTTGGAAGTTCAGTAAAGGAGCAAGATGAATTGCTCTATTAGTATCTAACTTATTTGAAAACAAATGGCATTTCTATCCAACCGTTTAGAAAAAAATCAATCATACTCATAGCTACACCATAATAGGAGCATGAAAATGCATTATGGATACACTATAAAGGGTAGTGAAAATTATTTTCTTGTCTTTTGTTTAGTTTGATTCCACACCATTTCTAGCATAGTCTCAAACTTGAAAAAATAAGAGATTTGATGAATTTCATAGAACCTTTTTATAAAATGTTTCAATTACAGTTTCCCTAGATGATATCAATAAAAAATGAGGAAGTCTTTACAAATTATGTGAAATGTTTGACAAAAATCCTCAAATATAGATCATATAATGGAATGTAATGATTTCAAAAAGTAAGGCATGAAAAGTTTTTGAAAAAATTCCATAGACACATGTGGTCTCATGGACTATTGTGATGAAAGGGTGTAAAAATATGGGCTTGTTGAAAGGATTTTTGAAATTATGAAGAAAATACAATTGGAATGTGTAAAGCTATCCTTTTCCATCATACTCTTGTCTTGAAAAAATATATTCAAAGTAGGGTATGGACATGTAATAAATCAAAATGGAAAGTGGGTTTTCATTAGATGTCAAAGTTGCAATTACTTAGATAGATATGTATTCAAAATGTGCAACCATATATGATGTACATGAAATAATTGATAAAAGGCCTATAAAAATGTAATTTCATTTATTGTTATGATTATATGATATGTAAAAATGAATCAGTTCCACACAATCAAGATAAAGACAAAAGGTTGCGATATAAGTATATTTTATTTCTCGGTATTCTTCTCTCTTATTTACTACTCAAGTAAGACACACATCCTCAATGTATATTGTAATTAATGAACTATTAATTTAAAACTCCCAATATATCATGATTCGTATGAAAATTGTTATGTTTCATCTAAATGCACCCTTGAATCTAATTTTAATAATTTGGAAATTTCTCAAGGAGTTTTAGTCAAATTAATTTGGTCCCCCTATGATCGGGATTTTTCAAACCATCTCTAATAATATAAACTAAATAACTTGGTCAAAAAAAAGTTGAAATTGGTTTGAAACAAGGATATTTTTTTGGAATAAGGTGATATATTTATTATATTCCATTTACCAAGAAAATTTATAGATCTAGGAAATAAAATCTTGAAATAGGGGTGAATTTTCATATTTGGATATTGGTGTAACAATTGAACCTTGTTCTACTAAAAGTGTTGGTTTTATTATAAAAAAATTTAGAATTGATGGTTTAGATAAGGAGTGTGGCGATTTCCATGCTAATCAAACCTTCTACATGTTGGACTTGGGCATAGTGAGGGACTTATGGAAAAAATTCCATGACACACATTTCCCTACATGTTCCCATTACACATGGATAAGTTTAATTCACAATATGTCCTTTATATTTATCTTAGCTACCATTAAGGAAGGTTTCGACTATATTAATGGGGTGAAGACAAATTTGGTGTTTTCCCTTGATGTGTTGCTTGACTTGTTAATGTATTGGATCCATACAAAGAAGAGATTCAACTCATAGACGAGGCCTATAACAATGTCAATGTGACTAAGCCACATTATAAATAGGTAGACATATCAATAAGGTTTATCCTCATTGTACATTTTTATTTAGAGTGAGGGCATTACAACACAAAGGGTAAAAATACTTGTTTGTTCTAGAGTATGGGGTCATGATAGAAAAAGTATACCCATTTTTTTCAATGGTGGAATGTACACGTATTATAAATTCTAGTGTTTTATTCCCTATAGGAAATGGATTTAAGCATGCATGCATTTACGCTGGCATCATTACAAACATAAAATAAGTGTTCGAAATAACTTCTAGATTAGGGTTGCCCAATCCTTCTATCATTAACAACAAAGGTATTTCAGCTCAATAATTCACTTTATATATGTAACTACTTTGGTTTAAGCTTTCTTGCATGCACATTTCATTGCGATAACTTGGTCATCAATGAACTAGGGAATTAATTTGTTGAGTAATCATTTTCTCTTATTCTGAATGTTATTAGCAAGTGTAAGGTAAGGTGAGATATTACGGGATCAATGATGGAATATATGGCTCCATGAATTATTTGTTGTACAAGCATCCAGATTATTTAACGAGTTCCTCTTATGTGCATGTAACACTTCTCTATAATCTTTATTGCATTGGCATGTGGCGAGGCCAAGCTGTTATGTTTGATGACCGTGTATGGTTATCAAATAATTGTGTAGGTGACAATATTTTTTCAATATTTCCCTTCAAAAAAAAAAGTGTTTTCTTATAAACCAATGAAAATATGTATTAAAAAAAGCTATTTTTTTCACTTGTGTGTGTGTGTGCACGTCTGCGCGTGTGTGTGTGTGTGTGTGTGTGTGTGTGTGTGTGTGTGTGAATAAATCTATATAAAAAAGTGATCATATTTCAATTACACATGTTGTGAGAGACATTCATTTCAAATATATTCTAGTATATTACATCTTCAATCATGAAAAATATATAAATGTCGGTCAAATTTAACCTAAATGTGTGTGTGTGTGGTTTATAAATAAATTTATATAAAAAAGTGACTATCATATTTCAATTACACATGTTGTGAGAGACATTCATTTCAAATATATTCTAGTATATTACATCTTAAATCATGAAAAATATCTAAATGCCAGTCAAATTTAACCTAAACACTTTCCCGACTATCCTGCTATGATATTTAGCCGATGTGTGACTCTTTGGATACTATTCTCACCAATCAAGTTGAATTTTTGAATTACAAGTGGGTGACTAGATATTCTTTCCCAACATCGGGGCATCTGATGTATCGATTAGCTCTAGTTCTAATGGCCTCTCCACATTTTTCATTTGCACACATTCTTGTCAAAAATAAATCCTGCTACTTGCTTTTTCAACCATCTTAGGTACGTGCTTGATTTTCCTCTTCTCTCTTCATGCATCCAACTATTATTATATTCTATTAGCACCTTACATACTTTTGTATTTTCCATTAATTAAAATTTGATTCTAACTACTCCCTTAAATTATGTGTTTTTCAATGTTCTAACTATGTACTTTTTCATTATAATTAACCTTTAAATCAGCAAGATGCCATGAAGTAAACCTCACCATTATAATACTCTACGGATAATGGATATTTTAATATAGTTGAGAGTATTAATGTATCGAAATAATAACATCAAAAACATGACAATAAGATGATTTATAAAAAGAAAAAATAAATTATTCCATCTAATGGTCCATTATATAAATACATTTGAAAAATACATGAAAATAGGATAGTGTAGACCATCAATGGGTAATGGAAAATGTTTATTTTACTTTTTTAATAATGCCTCATATTTTCAAATATTCTCCTGAAACCTAGCAAAATAAGAGCTTTGAAAAACTTCACGAATCCTTTTTGGTCATATGTTTACATTGTAGTTACCCCCTTGTTGATATGAATGAAAAATGAGGAATTATATACAATGCATGTGAATTGTTTGATAAAATTCCTCAACGAAATGTCATCTCATGGAATGTAATGATTTCAATAATTAAAGCATCGTAACTATTTGACAACATACCTCAAAAACATGTGGTCTCATGGACTATTGTGATGATAGCGTATCACGAAAAATGGGCTTCTTAAAAGGCCTTTGAAATTATGAAGCAAATGCAATTGGAATGTGTAAAGCTAGACTCAAAAACCTTCTCCAACATACTCGTGGCATGTACAAAAATGGGAGCTTTGATGCAGGGTAAGGACATATAACAAATTATAATGGAAAAATGATTTTGGTTAGATGTCATAATTGCAATTACTTGGATTGATATGTATTTAAAATGTGCAAAGCTATATGATATACATGAATTATTTGATAAAATGTCTCCAAAAAATGTAGTTTACGAACTCATATTATTATTGGTGTAACAATTGCACCTTGTGTTGGTGCAAGTACTGGGAATACTATAGCCAAATCGGACATGATAATTTAAACAAGGAGGGTGGAAATGTCGATGCTAAGGAGGCATTCTACATGTCAGATCTGGGAATACTAGTGGATTTTTGGGACAAATACCCCGAGGCATTTCCCGTATGTGCTCATTTTATGGGATTATTTTTACTTCAGAATATGCCCCTTTTATTTACCTTGTCTACCCTCGAAGAAGGTTTTAGCTACTCCAATGGGAAAAAGATAGAGGTACTGCTTTCCCTTGATGTGTTTCTTGACAAGATAATATACTAGATCCCTATAAAGAAGACACTACAATAGCTTAGACCTTTTGCCACAATTTATGAACAATATTTTTGTGGGCTAGAAGGAACTCCAACATTACCTAGTTCATTGCAACATCTACTCAATTCATGAGAAGAGGGCATCCTACCCAGTTAATAAGAACTCCTATCCAATTCATTTCTCAATCGTGTTCACATGGATTTTTTGTTGCCAATTTACGTCCTCTTTGCATTGGAAATTGTGAGTTCCTCCAAAAAGATTCTAGATATGGACATACACATTGTGTATCTAGCTAGTGCACCAATGAGTCCTCCTCCTTCCCCGCCCCCTCTCCTCCTCCCAGACAACACTATGTCAACATCACAAATGTTCTACAACAAGCGGGAAGTTTATGACCTTCCCGAGATTTTGAAGGAACTCGGTAGAGACCCGATTGCGCAGACACATGCCAACAATACACAACTAATTTTTACTCTCTTTTCCCCTTCGACATTGCTTTTGATGCCTAAGCATAGAGCGATGATCAATAAGCTCACTGACCAGCAAAAAACTTCTCTTTTAGACTACCACGTTGTCCCTACATTTTCACCCCTTGTGCAATCCTATTTTGTGTAGCCATTGGCAAAAGCAACATTCTATTATTATTATCGATCGATCTTCATATTCATATTATTCACATTGATAGATAGATAGATGAGTTAAGATCATTCAAGGCTTATTTTCTTAACATTCTCTTTTGATGTCATCAGCAGATAGTTCGAGAAAGATATATAGAACAGAGCCGACCCAAAAAAATGAAAATGCAACAATTTGGGGGCATAATAATGAGAATGAGAACTCATGTGCCATAAATCGTAATCATAATTTGACATTGCTAACATAGATTCTAACTCTTGCTATTTTCATATCATCTCTGCCAAATGCGGAATGTAAATTTGATGCCTAAATTTTTTTTGGGCCATTATTGTATTATGTTGTTGCGTTATTATTTTTAATTAATAAAATAAAATTGTGGGAGGCCGAAAAGGCCTAAAAAACCCTCAAGATGACTATGGACATCTTTGAGGGGTGCGTGTTTGTATTGTTATTTTGTAATTTTATTTATTTAAAATTTTCAAAATTTTAAAGATTTTTTTCATTTTTTTAATGGTGATACAAACATGTTTTTAATTATTTATTATTATTCATCATTGATAGTTATAAACTTTTAATAGTGGTAATCACTAAAATATACAAAGAGGAGAGGGAAAATGAGGGTGGGTTGGGAGCTAAATGGAATATGAGAGGAGGAAAGTGGAGGGAAATGAATTTAAAGGAAAGAGGAATGGCGAAAAGGAGGTATTGAAGAAGTGTGATGGTGGTGGAAATTGGGAGCATAAGGGAAAAGAAGAGGAGTGTTGAGAAGGAATGGAGGAAAGAGGAGGTATAGAAGAAGTGACGGTGGTGGAGATTTTGAGCATAAGACAAAAGAAGAGGAATGTGGAGAGGAGTTGGATGAAAGAGGAGTGAAGGAAAGAATAAGAGGGATGAAAGAGGTGTTTGGGTGGGTAAGAAGCAGAGAGGGGAGATGAGGGGAGAAGGATTGGAGGGAGAAAGGGTGTTTGAGCAAAGAGGTGTTGGGGGTGGGTAAGAAGAGGAGAGGGAAGATGAGAGGAGAGGGATGAAAATGGAGCGGTTGAGAGATGGAAGAGAAGTTGTAGGTGTGTAAGAAGAGGAGAGGAGAAGGGTTGGAGGGGAAAGGAAAAGGTGAGGAACAAGGTGGAGGGAAATGGACTTAGAGGAGAGAGGAATGACAGAAAGGAGGTATTGAAGAACAAGTTTGGAGGGAGAAAGGGAGAGGGATGAAAAAGGAGTGGTTGAGAGATGGAAGAGAAGTTGGAGGGTAAAGGAAAAGGTGAGGAATAAGGTAGAGGAAAAGGGATTTAAAGGAATGATGAGGAAATGGATTTGGAGGAAAGAGGAATGGCAGAAAGGAGGTATTGAAGAAGTGTGATGGTGCTGGAAATTGGTAGCATAAGGAAAAGAAGAGAAAGGAATGTTGAGAGGGAATTGGATGGAATGTTGAGAAGGAATTGGAGGAAAGTGGAGGGAAATCAAATTAGAGGAAAGAGATGTGGCAAAAAGGAGTGGAAAGAAGAAGAGAGATGAAAGAGGTGTTGGGGTGGGTAACAAGAGGAGAGAAAAGAGGGAAGATGAGGGGTGGGTTTGGAACTAAATTAAAAATGAGAGGATGAACGTGGAGGGGATAGGAAAACGTGAGGAATGAGGTGGAGGAAAAGGGATTTAAAGGAATGAGGAGGAAATGGACTTGGAGGAAAAAGGAATGGAAGAATGGAGGTATTTAAGAAGTGTGATGGTGGTGGAAATTGGTAGCATAAGGGAAAAGAAGAGAAGGAATGTTGAGAGGGAATTGGAGGAGAGTGGAGGGAAATGGATTTGGAGGAAAGAGGCGTGGAAAAAAGGAGCAGTGGAAAGAAGAAGAAAGATGAAAGAGGTGTTGGGGTGGGTAAGAAGAGGAGAGGAGAGAGGGAAGATGAGGCGTGGGTTTGGAGCTAAATGGAAAAATGAGAGGATAAAAGTGGAGGGAAATGGATTTGGTGGAAAGAGGAATGGCATAAAGGAGGTATTGAAGAAGTGTGACAAAGTGGTGGAAATTGGGGAATAAGGATAAAGAAGAGGTGGGATGTTAGGAAGGAATTGGAGGAAAGTGGATGGAAATTGAATTGGAGGAAAGAGACGTGGAAAAAAGGAGTGGTGGAAAGAAGAAGAGATATGAAAGAGATGTTGGGGTGGGTAAGAAGAGGAGAGCAGAGAGGGAAGATGAGGGTGGGTTTGGAGCTAAATAGAAAAATGAGAGGACGAACGTGGAGGGAAATGGATTTGGAGGAAAGAGGAATGGCAAAAAGGTGGTATTGAAGAAGTGTGATGGTGGTGGAAATTGGGACCATAAGGGAAAAGAAGAGGTGGTATGTTGAGAAGGAATTGGAGGAAAGTGGAGGGAAATCGAATTGGAGGAAAGAGGCTTGGAAAAAGGAGCGGTGGAAAGAAGAAGAGAGATGAAACATGTGTTGGGGTGGGTAAGATAAGGAGAGCAGAGAGGGAAGATGAGGGTGGGTTTTGAGCTAAATGGAAAAATGAGAGGATGAATGTGGAGGGAAATGGATTTGGAGGAAAGAGGAATGGAAGAAAGGAGGTATTGAAGAAGTGTGACGGTGGTTGAAATTGGGAGCATAAGCGAAAAGAAGGGAAGGAATGTTGAGAGGGAATTGAAGGAAAGTGGAGGGAAATGGATTTGTAGGAAAGAGGAATTGCATAAAGGAGGTATTGTAAAAGTGTGAAGGTGGTGGAAATTGGGAACATAAGGGAAAAGAAGAGGTGGAATGTTGAGAAGGAATTGGAGGAAATTGGAGGAAATCGGGTGGAGGAAAGAGGCGTGGCAAAAGGAGCCTGGAAAGAAGCGAGAGATGAAAGAGGTGTTGGGGTAGGTAAGAAGAGGAGAGCAGAGAGGGAAGATGAAGGGTGTGTTAGGAATTAAATGGAAAAATGTGAGGACAAATGTGTAAGGAAATGGATTTGGAGGAAAGAGTAATGGAAGAGAAGGAGGTATTGAAGAAGTGTGACAGTGGTGGAAATTAGGAGTATAAGGGAAAAGAAGAGGAGGAATGTTGAGAGGGAATTGGAGGAAAGTGGAGGGAAATAGATTTGGAGGAAAGAGGAATGGTAGGAAGGAGGTATTGAAGAACTGTGATGGTGGTGGAAATTGGGAGCATAAGGGAAAAGAAGAGGTGGAATGTTGAGAAGGAATTGGAGGAAAGAGGTGTGGAAAAAGGAGTGGAAAGAAGAAGAGAGATGAAAGAGGTGTTGGGGTGGGTAAGAAGAGGAGAGTAAAGAGGGAAGATGAGGGGTGGGTTTGGAGTTAAATCAAAAATGAGAGGACTAATGTGCAGGGAAATGGATTTAGAGGAAAGAGGAATGGAAGAGAGGAGGTAATGAAGAAGTGTGATGGTGGTGGAAATTCAGAACATAAGGGAAAAGAAGAGGAGGCATGTTGAGAGGGAATTGGAGGAAAGTGGAGGGAAATTGGTTTGGAAGAAAAAATAAGAGGTGGAAAGAAGAAGAGTAATGAACGAGGTGTTGGGGTGGGTAATAAAAAGAGAACGAAGAGGGAATTTGTGGAAAGTGGAGGAAATGGATTTTGAGCAAAAAGGAATGGCAGAAAGAAGAAGAGGGATGAAAGAGGTGTTTTGGTCTGTAATAAGATGAGAGTGGAGAGGGAAGATGAGGGGAGAATAATTGGAAAAGGTATTTAAAGGAAAGAGGAGAGGGAAGATGAGGGGTGGGTTCGGAGGTAAAAGGAAAAATGAGAGGAAGGTGGAGGGAAATTGATTTGGAGGAAAGAGGAATGGAAGAAAGGAGGTATTGAAGAAGTGTGACGGTGGTGGAAATTGCGAGCACAAGGGAAAAGAAGATGAGGAATGTTGAGAGGGAATTGGAGGAAGGTGGAGGGAAATGGATTTGGAGGAAAGAGGAATGGAAGAAAGGAGGTATTGAATAAGTGTGATAGTGGTGGAAATTGGGAGCAAAAG
Organism: Taxus wallichiana var. yunnanensis; assembly: GCA_018340775.1. NCBI lineage: Eukaryota > Viridiplantae > Streptophyta > Pinopsida > Cupressales > Taxaceae > Taxus > Taxus wallichiana. Next base: position 70,241,002 of record CM031241.1, on the reverse strand, counting down.
GGAAAAGAAGAGGAGGAATGTTGAGAGAGAATTGGAGGAAAGTGGAGGGAAATGGATTTGGAGGAAAGAGGAGAGAAAAGAGGGAAGATGAGGTAAGTGGGAAAATGAGAGGAGGAAAGTAGAGGGAAATGGATTTGGAGGAAAGAGGAATGGAAGAAAGGAGGTATTGAAGAAGTGTGATGGTGGTGGAAATGTGGAGCATAAGGGAAAAGAAGAGGATGAATGTTGTGAAGTAATTGGAGGGAAGTGAAGGAAATGGATTTAGAGGAAAGAGGAGAGTGGAGAGGGAATATTAGGGGAGAAGGATTGGAGGGAGAAAGGGATTTTGAGTAAAAAGTAGTTGTGGAGAGAAGACAAAAAATATAAGAGGTGTTCGGGGTGGGTAGGGAAAAGGAAAAGGTAACATAAGGGAAAAGGGAGGTATTGAAGAAGTGTGAAGGTGGTGGAAATTGGGAGCATCCGGGAAAAGAAGAGGAGGAATGCTGAGAGGGGATTGGAGGGAAAAAGAAAAGGGAGGAACAAGATGGAGGAAAAGGGATTTAAAGGAAAGAGGAAAGGTAGAAAGGAGTTATTGAAGAAGTGTGATGGTGGTGGAAATTTGGAGCATAAGGGAAAAGAAGAGGAGGAATATTGAGAGGGAATTGGAGAAAAGTTGAGGGAAATGGATTTGGAGGAAAGCGAGAGCGGAGAGGGAAAATGAGGTAAATGGAAAAATGCGAGGAGGAAAAAGGAATATCGAAAGGAGGTATTGAAGAAGTGTGATGGTGGTGGAAATTGGGAGCATAAGGGAAAACAAGAGGATGAATTTTGAGAGGAAAGTGGAGGGAAAAGGAAAAGGGGAGGAACAAGATGGAGGAAAAGGGATTTAAAGGAAAGAGGAACGGTAGAAAGGAGGTATTGAAGATGTGTGATGGTGGTGGAAATTAGGAGCATGAGGGAAAAGAAGAGGAGGAATATTGAGAGGGAAATGGATTTGGAGGAAAACGAAGAGTGGAAAGGGAAGATGAGGTAAATGGAAAAATGAGAGGAGGAAGGAGGAATGGCGAAAGGAGGTATTGAAGAAGTGTGATGGTGGTGGAAATTGGGAGCATAAGGGAAAAGAAGAGGAGGAATGTTGAGAGGAAAGTGGAGGGAAAAGGAAAAGGGGAGGAACAAGATGGAGGAAAAGGGATTTAAAGAAAAGAGGAGAGGAGGAAAGTGGAGGGAAATGGATTTGGAGGAAATATTAATGGAAAAAAGGAGGTATTGAAGAAGTGTGACGGTGGTGCAAATTGGGAGGATAAGGGAAAAGAAGAGTAAGAATGTTGAGAGGGAATTGGAGGAAAGTGGAGGGAAATTTATTTGGAGGAAAGCAAAGAGTGGAAAGGGAAGATGAGGTAAATGTAAAAATGAGAGGAGGAAAGTTGAGGGAAATGGATTCAGAGGAAAGAGGAATGACGAAGGTTGTATTGAAGAAGTGTGATGGTGGTGGAAATTGGGAGAATAAGGGAAAATAAGATGACGAATTTTGAGAGGGAATTAGAGGAAAGTGGAGGGAAATGGATTTGGAGGAAAGAGGAGAGTGGAGAGGGAAGATGAGGGAGAAATATTGGAGGAGAAAGGGATTTTGAGAAAAGAGGAGTTCGGAGAGAAGAGGAAGAATATAAGAGGGGTTCAGGGTGGATAGGGAAAAGGAAAAGGGGAGGAACCAGATGCAAGAAAGGGATTTAAAGGAAAGAGTCGAGGGAAGATTAGGGGTGGGCTGGGAGGTAAATGAAAAAATGATAGGAAAGTGAAGGGAAATGGATTTGGAGGAAAGAGGAATGGTAGAAAGGAGGAATTGAAGAAGTGTGACGGTGGTGGAAATTGGGAGCATAAGGGAAAAGAAGAGGAGGAATGTTGAGAGGGAATTGGAGGAAAGTGGAGGGAAATGGATTTGGAGGAAGGATGAGTGGAAAAATAGTGCAATGGAAATTGGAAGAGGGATGAAAGAGGTGTTGGGGTGGGTAAAAAGAGGAGAGTAGAAAGGGAAGATGAGGGAGAAGGATTGGAGGGAGAAAGGAGTTTGAGTAAAGAGGAAAGTGGAGGGAAATGGATTTGGAGGAAAGAGGAATGGCTTAAAGTAGGTATTGAAGAAGTGTGACAGTTGTGCTAATTGGGAGCATAAGGGAAAAGAAGAGGAGGAATGTTGAGAGGAATTAAAGGAAAGTGGAGGGAAATGGATTTGGAAAAAGAGATGAGCGGAGAGGGAAGATTAAGTAAATTGAAAAAGAAGAGGAGGAAATTGGAGGGAAATGGATTTGGAGGAAAGAGGAATGGTAGAAAGGTGGCATTGAAGAAGTGTGACGATGGTGAAACTGGAAGCATAAGGGAAAAGAAAATTAGGAATTTTGAGAGGGAATTGGAGGAAAGAGGAATGGCAAAAAGGAGGTGATGAAGAAGTGTGGCGGTGGTGGAAATTTGAAGCATAAGGGAAAAGAAGAGGAGGAATGTTGAGAGGGAATTGAGGAAAGTGGAGGAAATGTATTTGGAGGAAAGAGGAGAGCAGAGAGGGAAGATGAAATAAATGGAAAAGAGAGAGAAGGAAATTGGAGTGAAATGGATTTGGGGGAAAGAGGAATGGCGGAAAGGACATATTGAATAAGTGTGATGGTGGTGGAAATTGGGAGCATTAGGGAAAAGAAGAGGAGGAATGTTGAGAGGGAATGGATTTGGAGGAAAGAGGAGAGGGGAGAGGGAAGATGATGGGAGAAGGATTGGAGGGAGAAAGGGATTTTGAGAAAAGAGGAGTTGTGGAGAGAAGAGGAAGTATATAAGAGGCGTTTGTGTGGGTAGGGAAAAGTAAAAGGGGAGGAACAAGATGGAGGAAAAGGGATTTAAAGGAAAGAGGAGAGGGAAGATGAGGGGTGGGTTGGGAGGTAAATGAAAAAATAAGAGGAGGAAAGTGAAGGGAAATGGATTTCGAGCAAAGAGGAATTGCGTAAAGGAGGTATTGAAGAAGTGTGACAGTGGTGGAAATTGGGAGCATAAGGGAAAAGAAGAGGAGGAATGTTGAGAGGGAATTAGAGAAAAGTGGAGGTAAATTCATTTGGAGGAAAGAGGAGTGGAAAAAGGATTTGTGGAAAGAAGAAGAAGGGTTAAAGAGGTGTTGGGGTGGGTAAGAAGAGGAGATCAGAAAGGAAAGATGAGGGGAGAAGGATTGGAGAGAAAGCTAGTTTGCGTAAAGAGGAATTTTGGAGAGAAGAGGAGGAATAAAAGAGGTGTTCAGCGTTGGTAATAAGAATAGAGGGAAGATGAGGGAGAGGGGTTTTAGAGGGAGAAATGGAGAGGGATTAAAAAGGAGCGGTTGAGAGATGGAAGATATGTTGGAGTTGTGTGAGAAGAGGAGAGGGGTTGGAGGGAAAAGGAAAAGGGGTTGAGCAAGGTGCAGGAAAATGGATTTAAAGGAAATAAGAGAGGGAAGATGAGGGGAGAGGGGTTGGAGGAAGAAATGGAGTGGGATGAAAAAGGAGTGGTTGAGAGATGGAAGAGAATTTGGAGGTATGTAAGAAGAGGAGAGGGGTTGGAGGGAAAGGAAAGTGGGAGGATCAAGGTGGAGGAAAAGGGATTTAAAGGAAAGAGGAGGGATGGAAGAAGTGTTTGGTTGGTTAAAAAGTTGAGAGAGGAGAAAGATTATTTTGGGTGCAAAGAGGAGAGGAAAGCGGTGGAGAGAAGAGAAGAGATGGAAAAGATGTTAGGGTTGGGTAAGAAGAGTGGTTGAGGTTGGTTAGAAAAAGGAAAGATGGATTGGGGGAGAAAAGGAGTGGAGGAAAGAGGGGTTGTTGAGAGATGGAAATGGAGTAGGAAGGAGAAAGCGAGTTTGAGAAAAGAGGAGTTGTGGAGAGAAGAGGAGGTTTAGAAAAGGTGTTGGGGTGGGTAAGAAGAGGAGGGGGAAGATGAGGGGAGAGGGTTGGAGGGAGAAATGTAGTGAGCAAAAAAATGATTGGTTAAGAGATGGAAGAGAAGTTAGGGGTGGGTAAGAAGAAGGGGTTGGAGGGAAAAGGAAAAGGGCAAAGGCAAGGTGGAGGGAAAGGAAGAAAAGGAGTGGGAGGAAAGAGGAGCGATTGAGAGATGGAAATGGAGTAGGAAGGAGAAAGGGAGTTTGAGAAAAGAGTAGTTGTGGAGAGAAGAGGAGGGTTAGAAGATGTGTTGGGGTGGGTAAGAAGAAGAGAGGGAAGATGAGGGGAGAGGGTTGGAGGGAGAAAGGTAGTGAGAGGAAAAAGGAGTGGTTGAGAGATGAAAGAGAAGTTAGGGGTGGGTAAGAAGAGGGGTTGGAGGGAAAAGGAAAAGGGCAGGAGCAAGGTGGAGGGAAAGGTAGTTAGAGGAAAGAGGAGGGATGGAAAATGTGTTTTTTGGGTAAGAAGAGGAGAGGGTGAAACATTCTTGTTGGGTGCAAATAGGGGGAAGTGATGGAGAAGAGGAGGGATGGAAAAGGTGTTAGGGTTGGGTAAGAAGAGGGTTGAGGTTAGTCAAAAAGAAAAGAGGGATTTGGGGAGAAAGGAAAAGGGGAGGAGAAAGGTGGAGGAAAGGGAGTTAGAGGAAAGAGGAGTTGGCATGGGATAGAAAAGGTGTTGGGATGGGTAAGAAGAGGAGAGGGGAAGATGAGGGGAGAGGATTGGAGGGAGAAATGTAGTGGGAGGAAAAAGGAGCAATTAAGAGATGGAAGAGAAGTTAGGGGTTGGTAAGAAGATGGGTTGGAGGGAAAAGAAAAAGGGGAGGAGTAACGTGGAGGAAAAGGGGTTAGAGGAAAGACGAGGGATGGAAAAGGTATTTGGTTGGGTAAGAGAGAGGGGTGAAGGGTTCTTGTTGGGTGCAAAGAGGGGGAAGAAATGGAGAGAAGATGAGGGATAGAAAAGGTATTAGGGTTGGGTAAGAAGAGGTGTTGAGGTTGGTTAAAAAAGGAAAGAGGGATTGGGGGATAAGGGAAAAGGGGAGGAATGAGGTGGAGGGAAAGGGAGTTAGAGGAGAGGGAAGATGAGGGGAGAGGATTGGAGGGAGAAAGGTAGTGGGAGGAAAAAGTAGCAGTTGAGAGATTGAAGAGAAGTTAGGGGTGGGTAAGAAGAGGGGTTAGAGGGAAAAGGAAAAGGGGAGGAGCAAGGTGGAGGGAAAGGGAATCATAGGAAAAATGATGTTTGGTTGGGTAAGAGAGAGGGGCGATAGGTTTTGTTGGGTGCAATAAGAGGGAAGCGATGGAGAAAAGAGGAGGGATCGAAAAGGTGTTAGGGTTGGGTAAGAAGAGGGGTTGAGGTTGGTTAAAAAGGAAATAGGTATTGGGGAGGAGCTAGGTGTTTGGTTTGGTAAGAGAGAGGGGCGAGGGGTTCTTGTTGGGTGCAAATAGGGGGAAGCGATCGAGAGAAGATGATGGATGGAAAAGGTGTTAGGGTTGGGTAAGAAGAGGGGTTGAGGTTGGTTAAAAAAGGAAAGAGGGATTGGGGAGAGAGGAAAAGGGGATGAACAAGGTGGATGGAAAGGGCATTAGAGGAGAGGGGAGTTGGAGGGAGAAAAGGAGTTTGAGAAAAGAGAAGAGGGAACATGAGAGGAGAGGATTGGAGGGAGAAAGGTGGTGGGACGAAAAAGTAGTGGTTGAGAGATGGAAGAGAAGTTAGGGGTGGGTAAGAAGAGAGGTTGGAGGAAAAGGAAAAGGAGAGGATAAAGGCGGAGGGAGAGGGAATAAGAGGAAAGAGAAGAGATGGAAAAGGTGTTTGGTTGTGTAAGAAGAGAGAGGGTGAAGGGTTTTTACAAGGAGCAAAGAGGGGGAAGCGATGAAGAGAAGAGGAGGAATGGAAAAGGTGTTAGGGTTGGGTAGGAAGAGGGGGTTGAGGTTGGTCAAAAAAGGAAAGAGGGATTTGTAGGTAGAAAGGGAGTTTGAGAAAAGAAGAGTTGTTGAGAGAAGAGATGGGATAGAAAAGGTGTTGGGTGGGTAAGAATAGGAGAGGTAATATGAGTGAGAGGATTGGAGGGATACAGATTAGTGTGAGGGAAAATTAGAGGTTGAGAGATGGAAGAGAAGTTAGGGGTGGGTAAGAAGAGGGGTTGGAGGAAAAGGAAAAGTGGAGGGAAAGGGAGTTAGAGGAAATAAGAGTGATGGAAAAGGTGTTATGTTGGGTAAGAAAAGGAGAGAGGAGAATGGTTCTTGTTGGGTGCAAAGAGGGGGAAGCGATGGAGAGATGAGGAGGGATTGAAAAGGTGTTAGGGTTTGGTAAGAAGAGGGTTGAGGTTGGTTAAAAAGGAAAAGGGGAGGAACAAGGTGAAGGGAAAGGGAGTTAGAGGAAAGAGGAGGGATGGAAGAGGTGGTTGTTTGGATAATAAGAGGATAGGGAAAAGGGTTCTTGTTGGGTGCAAAGAGAAGAGGGAAATGATGGAGACAATAGGAGGGATGGAAAAGGTGTTAGAGATGGGTAGGAAGAGGGGTTGAGGTTCGTCAAAAAAGAAAAAAGGATTGGGGGATAAAAGGAGTGTGAGGAAAGAGGAGTGGTTGAGAGATGGAAGAGGAGTTGGAGGTGGGTAAGAAGAGGAGTTGAGGTTGGTCAAAAAAGGAATGAGGGGTTGGAAGGAGAAAGAGAATGAGAGGAAAAGGTGTGGTTTAGTGATGGAAGAGGAGTTGAGGTGGTTAAGAAGAGGATAGGGGTGAAGGGTTCTTGTTAGGTGCAAAGAGGAGAGGGAAGTGATGGAGAGAAGAGGAGGGATGGAAAAGGTGTTAGAGTTGGGTAAGAAGAGGGGTTGAGATTGGTGAAAAAGGAAAGATGGATTGGGGGAAGAAAAGGAGTGGGAGGAAAAGAGGAGTGGTTGATAGATGGAAGAGGATTTGGAGGTGGGTAAGAAAGGGAGTAGGAGGAAAGAGGTGAGGTTGAGAGATGGAAGAGGATTTGGAGGTGGGTAAGAAGAGAAGAGGGTGCACTCAACACAAACTCTTCTCCCTCTCCTCTTTTACGCACCCCAACACCTCTTTTATCCCACTTCTCTCCACAGCTCCTCTTTGTTCAATATCCCTTTCTCCCTCCAACCCCTCTCCCATCATATTTCCTCTCTGCTCTCTTCTTACCCACCCCAACAACTCTTTCATCCCTCTTCTTCTCTCCACCGCTCCTATTTCCTCCAACTCCCTTTCCTCCACATTCCTAATATTCTTTTCCCTTGTGTGTTAATTCCCTTTCCTCTACCTTGTTCTCCCCTTTTCCTTTTACCTCCAAACCCTTTCCTTTCATCTATCCTCTCCTCTTCTTACCCACCCCCAAATCCTCCAACCCCTCTCACCTTTCTATTCAACGAAGACTCTTCTCCCCTCTCCTCTTCTTACCCACCCCAACACCTATTCTACCCCACATCTCTCCACAACTCCTCTTTGCTCAAGATCCATTTCTCCTCCAACCCCTCTCCCCTAATCTACCCTCTCAACTCTCCTCATCTTACCCACCCCAACATCTCTTCCATCCCTCTTCTTCTCTCCACCGCTCCTCTTCCTCCAACTCCCTTTCCTCCACATTCCTCCTATTCTTTTCCCTTATGCACTAATTCCCTTTACCTCTATCTTATTCCCCCTTTTCCATTTACCTCCAAACCCTTTCCATTAATCTTCCCTCTCCCGTCTTCTCTTCTTACCCACCCCCAACTCCTCTCCCATCTCTCAACTTCTCCTCTTTCCTCCCACGCCATTTCTCCCCAAAATCCCCCTTTTATTTTTTCACCACTCTCTCCTCTTCACACTCAACACCGACTCTTCTCCCCTCTCCTCTTCTTACCCTCCTCGGCACCGCTTCTATCCAACTTCTCTCCTTCCATCCGTCCACCACTCCTTTTTCCTCCCACTCTCTTTCTCCCTCCAACCCCTCTCTCCCCCATCTCCCCTCTCCTCTACTTAACCATCCCAACACCTTGTATATCCCTCCTCTTCTCTCCATAGATCCTCTTTCCTCTAACTCCCTTTCCCTCTACCTTTCTCCTACCTTTCCCCTTTTCCCTTCAACCCCTCTTCTTCTTACCCACCTTTAATTTCTCTTCCATCTCTCAACCGCTACTTTTACCTCCCACTTCCTTTCTCCCCAAATCTTCCTCTCCTCTACTTACATACCCCAACACCTCATCTATCCCTCCTCTTCGCTTCATAGCTCCTCTTTGCTCAAACTACCTTTCTCCCTCCAATCCCTTTCCCCTCACCTTCCCTCTTTGCTCTGCTATTCTTACCCACCACAAAACATTTTCCATCTCTCTTCTTTGCTCCAACTCCCTTTCCCTCTACATTCCTCCTCTTTTTTTCCCTTATCCTCCCAATCTCCACCCCCATCACCTCTTCTATACCCCCTCCTTTCTGCCACTCCACTTTCCTCCTCTTCTATACCCCCTCATTTTCTCTCTCCTCTTCGCACCCCCCATTCCCTCTTTCCTTTTTTTTCCGACCCAACACCTCTTCCATCCTCTGGTCTTTCCTATAACTCCTTTCCCCTCTACCTTGTTGCTTCCTTTTCCTTTACCCTTCAACCCCTCTTCTTCTTACCCACGTTTAATTTCTTCCATCTCTCAACCGCTACTTTTTCCTCCCACTCCCTTTCTCCCTCCAACCCCTCTATCGTCATTTCCCTCTCCTCTACTTTCCTACCGCCAAAACCTCTTCTCTCCATAACTCCTCTTTGCTCAATCTCCCTTTCCCCCTCATTTTCCCTCTCTGCTCTCCTCTTCTTACCCACCCTATCTTCTTCTCTCCACCGGTCCTCTTTCCTCCAACTCGCTTTTCCTCTACATTCCTCCTCTTTTTTTCCCTTATCCTCCCAATCTCCACCCCTATCACCTCTTCTATACCTCCTCCATTCTGCCACTCCACTTTCCTCCAAATCTATTTCTCTCCTCTTTCCTTTTTTTTCTCTAACCCAAACACCTCTTCTCTCAATTTCCTTCGATGAACTTGATTTCTCTCTTGTTTAAAACCAAATACATTAATTAGAATTACTATAAAATATGCCAAAAGTTAAACCATAAAAACCATTCAAACATTACAATATTTAATATTTCAATTATTAGCACCACTAAATGTTTATATCTATTTATGATGAATAATAATAAATAAATAAAAACATGCTTGTATTGTTATTACAAATTAATAAAAATAACATTTATTAATATCACCATTAAAAATTATAAAAACTTTAAAATTATGAGGGGTATAAAAAAACTCTACTCTCCTCTACGTACCCACCCGAACACCTCATCTATCCCTCCTCTTCCCTCCATAGCTCCTCTTTTCTTAAAGTCCCTTTCTCCCTCTTCCCTCTCTCGCTCTGCTCTTCTTACCCACCACAACCCCTTTTCCATCTCTCTTCTTCTCTCTGTCGCTCCTCTTTCCTCCAACTCCCTTTTTCTCCACATTCTTCCTTTTATTTTTCCTTATGCTCCCAATCTCCACCACCATCACCTCTTCTATACCCCCTCCTTTCTCCACTCCACTTTCCTCCTATAATTTTCCATTTAGCTTCCAATCCACCCCTCATTTTCTCTCTCCTCTTTTCACCCCCCATTCCCTCTTTCCCCACTCCTCTCTTCTTACCCACCGCAACCCCTTTTCCATCTATCTTCTTCTCTCTTTCGTTCCTCTTTCCTCCAACTCCCTTTCCCTCCACATTCCTCCTTTTCTTTTCCCTTATGCTCCCATTCTCCAACCCACTCCTCATTTTCTCTCTTATCCCCCTTCTTCTCTTTCCTCCAACTCCCTTTCCCTCCACATTCCTCTACTTTCCCATGGCCAACAACTCTTTTATCCCCCTTTTTCTCTCCATAACTCCTCTTTGCTCAATCTCCCTTTCTCCTCTTATCTTCCCTCTCTGATCTCCTCTTCTTACCCACCCCAACACCTCTTCTTCTCTCCACCACTCCTCTTTCCTCCAACTCCCTTTCCTTATACATTCCTCCTCTTTTTTTCCCTTATGCTCCCAATCTCCACCCCTGTCACCTCTTCTATATCTCCTCCTTTTCTACCTCTCCACTTTCCTCCAAATCTATTTCCCTCCTCTTTCCTTTTCTCTCCCTCCAACCCAAACCCCTCTTCTCTCCATTTCCTTCGATAAACATGATTTCCCTCTTGTTTAAAAATCATATAAATTAATTAGACTTACAAAAAAATAGGCCAAGAGTTAAACCATAAAAACCATTGAAACATTACAATTTTTATATTTAAATTATTACCACCACTAAATATTTATAAATATTTATGATGAAGAATAATAAATAAATAAAACCATGTTTGTATTGTTATTACAAATTAATAAAAAATAACATTTATTAGTATCACCAAGAAAATTAAACAAAACTTTAAAATTTTGAAAAATTATAAATAAATAAAAATACAAAATAACAATACAAACACGCACCCCTCAAAGATGTCCATAGCCATGTTGAGGGTTTTGGAGGGCCTATTCGGCCTCCCATCAAATTATTTTTTATTAATTAAAAACAATAATGCAAAATACAATAATGGCCAAAAAAATTCTCGGCATTAAATTTACATTGTATATTGGATTCGAGTAGATAATCCTCTTTTGGATAGCATGAGTGAGAATCAGTGTTAAGCAATGTCAAATTATGATTACAAGATGATAGCACATGAGTTGTCATTCCTCCAAATAGCTGCATTTTCAAATCTAATTTGTTTCTCCTTCATTTTGTTGGTTGGCTTTGTTCTGTATGATGTGATAACTATCTATTAATGACATCAAAAGAGAGTGTAAGAAAATAAGCATTAAATGATCTTAATTCATCTATCTATCTATATATTTGACTTGATATCCATAACCTTGTGCAAGAGATGGGAAAAGTAATTCAAAAGCAGTAATAATCCTTCATTTGATCTAAAGCAGCTATTGAAACTCGTGAAATCTCCCATTCTCGAACACTACTCTGCTAATGGAAGCCTCACTGCGACTACAAGGTATTTTCAGTTGGGAAAATATTATAGTATGTCGTGCTCAAAGCCTTATCGCAAGTCCCAAGGAGGAGAGAAGATGCTCGCAGTCGCAACTCATTCGCAGGTACGAGAGATGATGGATACTAAAATTTTAATAAGTATTGGGCACTCTTATCATCCACGTCATCTCCGGCTACCAACTTGGTTTTATCATGATTAAATTGCCCATTTTTGTACAATCATATCCGATAGTGATCATGAAAATCAAGACAAAGTGGTGGCGAGGATTGGTGGGAAAATCAAATCGTTTGCATTCGTCCCATGATTTTTCCACCTGAAATCTTCCTCGCCACCACTTTATACTTGCTTCTTCGCGATCACGATAAGGCATGATTGTACAAAAATGGGAAATTCAATCATGGTAAAACTGATTTGCTAGCTTCGAGAGATGGCATGGATGATAAGAGTGTAATTACTTATTAAAGTTTCAATCCATCATCTCTCGTACTGCGAATGAGCTGCAATCTGCGAGCATCTTCTCTCCTCCTCGAGACTCGCGATAAGGCTTTAAACACTACCATAATATTTTCCTAATGAAAATATCTTGCGATTCTTGGTGAGACTTCCTATCACTATAGTCAAATTATGATTACAAAGGATAGCGATCAATTCTCATGCCTCCAAATAGCTACATTTTCAATTCTAATTTGTTTCTCTTTCATTTTGTTGGGTCACTTGTTTACATATCTTTATAACTATCTGTGATGACATCAAAAGAGAGTGTTACGAAAATAATTCATGATAGAAATTTCGTTACAGACGTATAAATTGAACCACTCGCATAACATCAAGGGATTTTGAACCTCACGGACCGAGAAACAAACAAAAATTAAGGTTTGAATCTAGTGTTTAAACCTTACAAATAGCATGAGTGGCAGCTTTGATTACTCGGGCATTGTAGGAGATTATTTGAAGCCGAAGGTGAAGTGGAACCCTCGCCTGGTAGAGAATTCCTCCCCTCTTCTACGTCAAGACACTGTATGCAGAAACTCGAATAACGGAAATATAGATCACAGTATATAATTTATCTATATTTTCTCTTATCATCGTCTATGTTGTTGAAATTAAACTCGCAGAAAATGCGGTAGTATATTGGTTCTCGATGGACTGCAATAGTCCCCGAATCGATGAGGCATTGATTAATGAAGCGGAACTGGAAGAATTCCAAGTAGCCTTTGTATAAACAAAGATCCGAACTACATTCATGGGACTCTGCAGCAGCACTACATCGAAGGAGCCGTGGCAATACATTATCAACCATGCTCGAAATTACGTGATGATGTTGTCTTTTCCTTCGTAGGTAAACTGGTAACTTATCTTTGTGAGAAATGGTATTCAATCTTTACATTGATATGAGTATTGTAAACCTTTGATCTTGAGAATAAATTGTTAAGTTAAATCTTTCTAAGACTTAGTGACAATATTTATAAGTAAAGTAAATGGGTCGGTTAACCCTTAAAGAAGCTAAACAAAAATAATAATTTTATATTCAACAAATAAATGTAGAGGTGATCTATTTGAAATCAAATAATTCCATGAGTGATCAAAATGAAACCATCTTTTGTGAAGTAAATTTTTTTTATAAATTGATATCCCTAGCTAAACTAGTGAACACTACCCCTTTTGGGTGAACTCTTAAACAAGCTTAAGGGAAAACAATGGTTATTTTCTCGGAAGATAATAAGATTTAGCAAGTAGGAGAAGACTTTAAGTGAACTACTCTACGGTGTATAAGAAATTAACTCGGTTTGTGAGATAAATTTGTGTAAATCATATATTGAATCTTTCAAAAACATAAGTCATGAGTTAAAGGGTGTTTTATCAAAATAAATAAAATTCAATCATTTCTTAATGTGGCTTGCCTAGCTGTGAGAGTGTCATGTGGTTGGACTTCTATGTTGTTCTATAAAAAAAAAGTAAATTGTCCTTATTAGGTGTGAACGTTTTCGTGCTACCTTTATGGCCATCCTTGTATCAAGTTATTCATGATTTAGTTGTATCCTTGGTGACGACATGTTGTGTTGTGTTATGTGTCAAGCAAGTCAAAAAAAAATTATTATCTTGTCTTTTACTATGACTGTCGTGTGTGTGGATTTTTGGTTGTTACACTTGGTATCAGAGCGTAGGTTCATGCTCTCGAACCTATGGGCCGGATTGGTGTTGTATGGTGATGTTACATGGTGGTGGTGGTGTTACATGATGATACTGCATGATGATGATGATGTTGCATGATGGTGGTAGATATTGGAAGAGTAATGTGCTTTAAACGTGATGTGATTATTGTCGTAATTGTGATATTGTGAACGCACATGATGTGTATGTCACTTTGTGTGTGTTTGTGATCATGTTGATATGTTGGGGATGGGAGTATTCTCTCTCCTTCTTGTGGATTCTATGAAGAGTTCACGTGTGAATTATTGTTTGTGATGTGTGAAAATAATTATAATGTGTATGATATAGTGTTGGAGCATTGTGACACATTGTGATATGTAGGTGTATCAATGTGTTGTGATGTTAAGCGAAATGAGTTGTATCATGATGTTTTACCATGTTTTAAAGAAATGCGTGTATCACCTTGTTATGAAGCAATTAATGTTATGTTGTGATGTTATTATGTTCATCGTATGTATAAATTGTGTAATATGTAATGATTCATGTTGTGATATAGGGGCATACAGTGAGCCTATGAACCCTATTGTGTAGTGATTGCACTTTGGGTGCAGAATGTGGTAAAGTGATGTATTACGCCCTGAGGATGTATGATTGTGATCTACCCTATATACATACCATACAAGAGACGTTATGGTAGCTATGTGTGTACCACCATGGTGTTAGTGATGTAGTTATATGTTATGTTGTGAGCCTTACACTAACCGACCCTGAGGGAAATCGGTAAACTGTGTATGTATGGAGTGAGAAAATGTGTACCGTTGACTAGTCACTCGAGCCGAGTACGAGATAGGAAGTGGAGCCTTACATAGGCTGAAAACCCACTTTTGTTCATTTGGTATGTGTGGCGCTTGCTCAATGGGTGTCATGCATATTGTGTTTCGCAGACACCTTAGGCTCAGTAGATGGTGACTTGTACCTTCTTTCTCTCTCCTAATATGGTTGTCATATAGATTCAACCTATGTTATTTTGACTATGTTGAGCCTTGTTGAAGTTGTGGTGAGGTGATTCTGATTGAGATGATGATAGTTGTATTATTGATATGTATTTTACGAGGTGAGGCTCAATGTTCCGAGTGCTAGCAACTCATTGAGTACCCCTTGGTTGCCAGATAAGGCCACACAGTTATCGTAATGTGACATTATTATGAGTTGATTTTATTTGTAAATTGAGCTTTTGACTTTATTTTGTAAGGACCAGCAGACTTTTCTTGATTACCATGCTTTACAATTTTGGGCATTTTCTTGGTTTTGCACTAACATGTGGATTTTGACACTAACTATGGCTATTTGGCCATTTATTTTGCTTGGTTTTGGATCTTCTTTTAAATTTGGAATTTTTACCACCTTACCCAAGGCTTGTACTTTGCCACTTGGCACTTTGATTGGATTGTTGTCTTTGGTTCTATTGTCGTGATGTGTGGAATAGGGTCATGGATGCACCATAAAATGGTTAGACCTATGGACCCGCTTCGTTGTATAGGGTACGCCCCAAGGAGTACTGATAACTAGCGGGTTGTTGAACCACGCGTAATTATGTCACTTGGGTTAGGAGTGTTCGAACTCTATGTGTCTTAGGCCATAGGGTCAACCGGCCTCCTTGAGGGAGGCATAAGATTTTGAGGGAGGCATAAGAGTTTGAGGGAGGCATAAGAGACTTGAGGGAGGCATAAGAGTTTGAGGGAGGCATAAGAGAGAGGAGGCATAAGAGTTTGAGGGAGGCATATGATATTTGTGTGTATGGTTGATGTTTCGGATATATGTTGAGTTATTGTGATGTTTTGGTAGTGGTATTTTGATATATGTGTTACTCATGTCGAGATGGATATGTGTTGTGATGTTCGAATATGTCATTGTTTCCCTTGTGGACACTATGTACCTGTAGCATGGTTTGGTGTTATGTGAGTTTTTCATTGATGCAAATTGAGGAAATGTCTGGTGGATTGTAGTACTCTTTTGGTTGAGTATTTTGTATATCGAGTCATTGAGATGTGACGAGTACTATGTCATGTGGATATGCCTATTCTATTCCGTATTTGAGTAACCTTTTGTGGTGTAATACAATCTTAAAGTATTTACTTGTGTGCTTGTGAATCAGAGTGTCTTTTGAACCTGATAGGGTGTTGTTTTAGCAGTTCATGTTGGGCACCCACAATAAGGAATAAACCAAAACTCTTCAATCATGAAATTTTAAAAGAGATTAAACTAAGAATAATGCTAATGGAAAGGAACTAATGAAATAATAAATAAGAGGGAACTGCCAATCTTCACAGAACATTGAAAGTTAAAATTTCTACCAAATGTTCCTAAGGCTACCTTGTGACCGTGCTTTAATCAACTAAAATTTTAAACCATAGGGTGTGATTTCTCCTTTACCTGTTCTTGGTTGCAAACCATTTACTTTCCTCTGTGTAATGTCACATCGAGGACGATGCTTTCTTAAGGGGAGGAGAATGTAATGCCCCGTTCATCATTGCACCTTTGCTTCTGCGACAACCATGCTTCTTAGAGTTGAACGTTGTTGCGTTTCTTTTGAAACGTTAGTGCTTTCACCGTCGAGTTTAACGGTTTGGTTACTAGTATTATGATTAATAATTTTTATGTCCAATAAACTAATCCTTTTCAGCATCCACGCATACTTATTTCATAATTATGGAAGCATGCCTTTAACCACCGACCTGCCTCTATGGTTCATATTCCTTCTGTTGGCATGAGGTGGAGGGTTTCCTTGTTTTCTAGCAAGAGGGGTGCGTGGTAGAGTGTATGGCCTCCTGCCATATTCTTTTTATTTATTTTGGTGCCTTGTTTGGCATATGTTTAGTGAGGATTAATGAAACAAATTTTATTACCACCCACCGTATGTCTTCCTCCCTGCTGGCCGCCTAGCTTTCAAATAAGATTTTTATTTTGATCTTCCTTGTGTTTGTCTTTTACCTGCCATTGCATTAAAGACCCTTGCATACTTGCTTGGCGTGTTGAGATCTCCTTCTTGCTGGTGGCTACACTTCCTCCTTCATTTATTAAATTTTTGATTTGCAAATCTTCTGCTGACTTCCGTGGTCTGCGTGCTTTACTTTGTCCTGGACGCGTGAGTTTGTGTGGTGAAGGATTTGTGTGGTCTGATGAACTGTTTCTTTTTATCTGGGCTCTTGCTTTGTTGCTGGCGCCGACCTTTTGTTGGCTGAATACGCCTTGCTCGGTTGTTGGTGTGTGGGTTCCTCCGGGAGGAAGTATTTGAGTTTTGTGGAGTGAAGAGCCAAAACAATTGTGGGCTGCATGATATCTTGCTTTGAGGAGGAAACTTGCCCCAAATTGTGGATGTTGAAAAGGTCATGGATCTCTCTTGCAAATGCATTTAGGCTGGTGCGAGACGTCCTCCTTGTTGTTGTCATTTCTCCCTACCCGTGCCTTTTAAGGGGAGCCTGGAGTGGAATTTGAGCACTCAACAAGCAAAGAAGAAGGAGCTTCACCTTGTGTTATAGTTTCTTCAGCCTGGTTGACGTGGGTGTAGGTTGAGGCGTGTAAATCAGGTGGAGACTGGTTCCTTGTGGAGGAGGGGCGTGGAAACCAGCTAGTGTAGCAGGCATGTTACCTCCACTTTCATTGGGTGCCACGAGGTGTGTTCTGGTCGGAAATCCACAACAAACGACCTGCAACAGGAAATAGCCAGGCAGCAGCGAGGCATGTGCGGTTTGTTGAAGCCTTTTGAGCACTTCCAACAAGCGAGAATGTCCAGCTATGTTGTTATATGTTCAGTATAGAATGCATCCTCAATTCGGGATTCTCCTTCAAGCTCATGGAAGAGGATCTCATGGAGGCGGATCTGTTTCATATCAGAATATTCATGAAGCACGATTTGCTTTGCAATTATATGGGCTTCTTCAACGAGTCACTGAGTTGGCAGGCATAAAGGTTTCTGTTGGAATTATCACACCTTACAAGCTACAGCTGAAATGTTTGCACCGAGAGTTTGATGTTGTCCTCAAATCTGATGAAGGAAAAGGTTTATTTATCATTATGGTAGATGCCTTTCAGAGCCAGGAGCATGATGTAATCATTATGTCTTGTGTCCGAGCTTCAAATCATGGGGTTGGCTTTGTAGCTGTTATTCACCGCATGAATAACCATATCTATCTCCTAACAGCTTATTTCATCTAGTATTTGCATGAATAATCTTTTGCATTATAACCTGGGTCGATCTACAGTATTGGGTGAAATAGTTCTGGGTATTGTATATCCGTTTGAAGATATTATTGCTGTGTGTGGCTACTTGACGATGGATTAATGTATTGTTGGAAATGTTTGTGTTCTGCTGTTTTGGATGAATAAATGTAACCTGTATTTTGGGTTCTTGTGGTTACTATTAATTTGTAATACCCATTCTAAAATCGGGTTTCTATTATTATTGTAATTCAAAGCAGCTGCATTGAAGCAATCTAGTGACTGGTCAGCCTTAATCGAGGATGCTAAGTCTAGGGACTGTTTTTGGATATGGAGTCTGTTCCAAGAGATTTTTTTGGTTATTAAAGCCATCTTCTTTTGCTTCGTCTCAGACCAGGGCTGCTCCTAATATGAGAGCACCAAGGTTAGGAGGTCCAAATCAGAAACAATCAGATGCATGTTGAGATGGCGTTTTAAACCAGGCTCAAAGAGGAAAGTTATACGTTGGATACTTTGTGTCTGTCAAGTGGTTCTTTGCATTACTCTTTGGTATTGGTACAGGGTTTGCAGCATTTTTTATCAATATGGCAGTTGAGAATTTCTGTGGCTGGAAATTTGCTGCTACATTTGCTTATTAAACGTATGCCCTAGTTTTTCTTGTGGTGACCTGCTCACACCAATTATTAGCGGGCTGCGTGAGGATTTGGTGGAGAATATAGTTGGGTTTGTGGGCAAAAGGAAAAGGGGGTCTACAGTTATAGAAACAGATTCAGATCTTCCTTGTATATGGCAGTCATGACGATGGTTGTGTGGGTCTTCTATGGTGGTTGTGATGCTCTTCAGAGCAGAGTGCTTCTATCTTCCCGGAGTTGCTCCCGAGGATTCCAAGAAGGCATGTTTCAATCACCCCTTTCCTATGCCAAGCATGGCCGATAACAGGGTATGGATCTTCAGCAGGCTGAGGAAGAGAAGTTGCGTAGGTTGTGTTGCTGTTGCCCGAGCCCTAGTCGACGTGGTTGTTGGTTGGAAGAATTCTAATCAGGCATGTTAACTTTACTCCTTGTAATAGTTTTCTACCTTCTTTTAGTATCTTGAAATGAATATTATTTCCTCTTGAATGGCACCTAGACAAGATGTTTTCGTGGTTGTTTATATCGCTGCTTGATTGTGTGGTTGTTCCTTCAAATCTCGTTCCATTTTCGCTGGTTTTGCTTGGAATGTTCTTTTCCTCTCTTATAGCTTACTCTATTTATATTTGTCGAAATGGGCTACTACAATATTAAGTGATGCAGTCAAGTTCGTAGGGAAGGAAACATTATTGAGTTTTGTTTGCTTATTTGACTCTCTTTTAAAAGAATTCTGTGATGGTATTTATAATTGAAGGTTACTAAATGGAAGGTTAAGCCTACATATCTCTTTTTGGTTGAATAAATACGTATTTCCTGTTTAGGGCTCTCCTATTTTGCTAAAAGGTACATTAATAGTGACATTGTGTTCTAAAACTTGTTTAAGCTTGTGGGCATTCCTTACTTTCTGTTTAATTAGAAAATGGCATTAGGCTCTTGTTTTAGAATTGTACATGGTTGACTTTTGTACCGAGTTTGTGAGGAATATCCTAACATCTATTTTGGCCTCTATGTGTTGAGAGAATTACTATACCTACTTCTGGTGCAAACTCTTGTTGATTAAAGTAAGGGGGAAACATTGTAAGTTTAATTGAATGAAATCTCTACATTTTTTTATTAAGGGTCGCAAGCAAGCTATTAATAGTTGGACTGAAACAAAAGTTCTAGGTGAATCCATGGTATTGGACTCGTGAACTCGTTTCCTAATAGGTGATGTGACCGATTTCAGTGATAATATAATAGGTGGCTGTTATATTTATCTGTTTGATATTTGCTAGACTTTTCCTTGATAAGCCCACATGGATCGGGTAAAATTTCCATCTTCTATACCATTGGCAAGGAGTTCATAGAACTTCTAGGCCTGACTACACTGCGTAACCTTCCTGATGGATATGTGCGTTGGTTCTTATTTTGTGCTTGTACTCGTGGTAAGGTCTTTTGAGTCTGGGGCATCACTGGTGTATTACCCACCGTGTATCGAATCCCTTTGTTTTCGAACTCGAATATCTTATACTTCAACTTGGTTACTAAAAGTCCCATTTTGTGGCTTTGTTAAGGAAATCAATTTTTATCTTTATTTTAAAATACTTATTGACATTGTCGGAAATATATAAAAATTATTAACTACTTTTGGGTTTAGCCTTCCATTACATTATGAAGAGAAGTTGACGATTAGGATAAGGTTTGTTGGTAGAATAATGGCCCTTTTTGTGTCTCATTTGTATGCGTTTGGAAGGGTGGATTTGTTTTGTTAACTAGTACTACGTTTAAGAAATCCTATAAGGAAGTAGTGGTAAACTCCTTGGTTAAAACTGAAACTATAGTTGTTTTCTTTTAGGGCGTCGAACCCATATTACTATGAAGCCTTCCCCTGGGAGAATTGGATAACGTCGTTTTGTTTCGTGCCTACGATCATAATTAGTATGTTTTGTCTTCTCTTGGACCCCTTTAGATGGATGGATTGAGTATTGGATTCCAATCACGTAAACCATAGGATCACATGAAGGAAATATCAACCCTCTTGACCTTCTTGTTCCTAACCCATAAGGTCTTGCCTTGATTTATGTGATTTTGTTCTTACTGGTATTTTGACTTTCTCCTTGTTGGATGGTTTAGATTTCTCTCTCATGTGAATAATCTTGGAGTTGTGGGTTGTGTTTTAATCCATTTCTGAATTTAGAACATTCCTTTCTTGATATTGTTAAATGTTAGCTTACTGTTGCAATGTGTAGCCTTAACATGCTCAGTTCTCGCGAACTGATTCTAGCTAGTATTTGTGCAGATGGATTATGCGAGTAGATTAAAGGAAAGAGTTGTAAAGGTTTCATCAGTGCAACTTATGAAGTTCTTTGTAAAAGTGTTCTATGTGTTGTAAATTTTGTAATAGTGCTTGCAAAGGAGTTTAGAAGACCTCTTGCCTTGGGTTGCTCGAAATTGCGTGATGATGTTGTCTTGTCCTTCGTAGGTAAACTGGTAACTTATCTTTGTGAGAAATGGTATTCAATCTTTACATTAATATGAGTATTGTAAACCTTTGATCTTGAGAATAAATTGTTAAGTTAAATTTTTCTAAGACTTAGTGACAATATTTATAAGTAAAGTAAATGGGTTGGTTAACCCTTACGTAAGCTAAACAAAAATAATAATTTTATATTCAACAAATAAATGTAGAGGTGATCTATTTGAAATCAAATAATTCCATGAGTGATCAAAATGAAACCATCCTTTGTGAAGTAAATTTTTTTATAAATTGATATCCCTAGCTAAACTAGTGAACACTACCCCTTTTGGGTGAACTCTTAAACAAGCTTAAGGGAAAACAATGGTTAGTTTCTAGAAGATAATAAGATTTAGCAAGTAGGAGAAGACTTTAAGTGAACTACTCTACAGTGTATAAGAAATTAACTCAGTTGGTGAGATGAATTTGTGCGAATCATATATTGAATCTTTCTGAAAACATAAGTCATGAGTTAAAGGGTGTTTTATCAAAATAAATAACCTTCAATCATTTCTTACTGTGGCTTGCCCTAGCTGTGAGAGTGTCATGTGGTTGGACTTCTATGTTGTTCTGTCAAAAAAAAAAGTAAATTGTCCTTGATAGGTGTGAACGTTTCCGTGCTGCCTTTATGGCCATCCTTGTATCAAGTTGTTCACAGAGTTAGTTGTATCCTTGGTGACGACATGTTGTGTCGTGTTATGTGTCGAAGCAAGTCAAAAAAATAATTACTATCTTGTCTTTTACTGTGACTGTTCGTGTGTGGATTTTTGGGTTGTTACACAATCCATGTAATTAAAACTACGACATCTAACCAAAATCATTTTTCCATTATAATTTGTTATATGTCCCTACCGTGCTTCAAAGCTCCCAATTTTGTGCATGCCACGAGTATGCTAGAGAAGGTTTTTGTGTCTAGCTTTACACATTCCAATTGTATTTGTTTCGTAATTTCAAAGGCATTTTTAAGAAGGACATTTTTTGCATACCCTATCATCACAATAGTCCATGAGACCACATGTTTTTGAGGTATTTTGTCACATAGTTCCAATGCTTCAATTATTGAAATTGATACATTCCATGAGATGGCATCTCGTTGAGGCATTTTATCAAATAATTCACATGCATTGTAAATACTCACTCATTTTTCATTCATATCAACAAGGGCAACTACAATTAAAACATATGACCAAAAAGGTTCCGTGAAGTTTTTCAAAGCTCTTATTTTGCTAGGTTTTGGGAGAATATTTGAAAATATGAGGCATTATTCAAAAGAAAAAGTAAAATAAACATTTTCAATTACCCATTGATGGTCTACATTGCCCTAGTTTCATGTATTTGTCCAATGTATTTATATAATGGACCATTAGACAGATTTATTATTTATTTTTTATTTTTATAAATCATCTTGTTGTCATGTTTTGCATGTTACTATTTCAATACATTAATACTCTCAACTATATTAAAATATCCATTATCCACTCAATATTATAATGGTGAGATTTACTTCATGGCATCTTGCTAATTTAAATGTTAAATATAATGAAAAAGTACATAGTTAGAACATTGAAAAATATACAATTTAAGGGAGTAGTCAGTATACCAATTTACCTAATGGAAAGTACAAAAGTATGGATGTAAGGTGCTAATAGAATATAATAATAGTTGGATGCATGAAGAGAGAACAGGGAAATCAAACACGTACCTAACATGGTCAAAAATATTATAGCAAATAACAAGTAGTAGTGATTTATTTGTGACGAGAATGTGGGCAAATGAAACATTTGGAGAAGCCATTAGAACTAGATCCAATCGATACATTGTATGACTTGATGTTGGGAAAGAATATTCAGTCACCCACTTGCAATTCATAAATCCAACTTGATTGGTGAGCATAGTATCCAAAGAGTCACACATCAGCTAACTATTATGGAGGGATAGTTAGGGATGATTTTAGGTTAAATTTGACTCATGTTTAGATATTTTTCATGATTTAAGATCTGATATACTATAATATATTTGAAATGAATGTCTCTCACAACATGTATAATTCAAATATGACAGCTTAATTTTTATATAGATTTATGTAAAAACTGTGTGTGTGTGTGTGTGTGTTGTGTGTGTGTGTGTGTGTGTGTGTGTGTGTGTGTGTGTGTGTGTGTGTGTGTGTGTGTGTGTGTGTGTGTGTGTGTGTGTGTGTGTGTGTGTGTGTGTGTGTGTGTGTGTGTGTGTAATTGTGAAAAAATAATATCTTCTCTTTTATATTTTGTTATTGGTGTATAAGACAACACTTTCGCATTTTTGAAGAGAAATATTGCAAAATTACTTGCCAAGTCTAAATAATTCTTTGATAAGCATAAAAGGTCATCAAACATGACTCATTATTGGCCCGCCACATGCCAATGCAAGAAATATTAGAGCAAGTGTTACATGCA
This sequence comes from Taxus wallichiana var. yunnanensis, assembly GCA_018340775.1. NCBI lineage: Eukaryota > Viridiplantae > Streptophyta > Pinopsida > Cupressales > Taxaceae > Taxus > Taxus wallichiana. The sequence goes on along the minus strand of CM031241.1, from coordinate 70,218,151 downwards.
TATAAGAGGCACTCATTAAATAACTGGATGGTTGTACAAAATATAGCTCATGAAACCATATATTCCATCGTTGATCCCGTAATATCTTGAACCCTACCTTACACTTGTCGATACCATTTCAGTAATTCAGAGAAAATGCTTACTCAACAAAGTAATTCCCTAGTTCGTTTATGACCAAGTTATTAGTGAAATATACATGCAAGGAAGCTCAAACTATAGTAGTAACATATATAAATTGAGTTCTTGAGCTAGAATACCTCTATTCTTAATGATAGAATGATTGGGCAACCCTAGTCTAGAAGTTATCTCGAACACTTGTTTTATGGTTGCAGAATGACACTAGTGTAAATGTTGAAAGATCGTAGAAAATGTAGCGAATATTTTGAATGCCTTCATTACAAATAAATACAAATAGGGAATATATACAAGTAGAAGATAGTTGGCATGGAAGGAACGAGAACCATCTGGTAGGAAGGAGAACCATCAACAATTACAGCACCTAAATGCCGCAAATTCTATATAATGTATTATATTTTGCTAACATCCCCCTTTAATACATTGTTTCTAAACATTATATTTCTAGATAGTGGAACCCCGTTATTCCAAATACATGTAATTTTTATTACAATCTCCATATAGCCTCGCACCTTTGAGGTGGCATGTCATCTTTCTCGTCTTCTTAGTCTTGGTGACACTGGGTCTTTGTATTGATAGATAGTATATATGAACAAATAATTAATTCATGCAAGAATAATCACATACCTTCAATTATCTAGGAAAAAATCCTTTAAAATGTGGAAACATTCCACGGATTTAAGTGGAATTTCCTTTAGAAAATGACCACATAACAACCCTTTAATACATTTCAAAGGAGATAAAATTTTTCATGCCAAAAATGAACAATAGTTCTATTTTTGAATAAACTACTAGGAAATCGAAGGAAAACCTTTAATACACAAATAATCCACTTTTTAAATATTTTTCAGCTATAGTTACTTATATTTCATTTTTAATAAACCAACATAAAATATAGTTATTCTGAGTTAATTAAGAAGAAGAAATAAATTCAATATAGCATCATCCATTGATGCTTCTTACATACACAAAGGTGAGGATTTGTTTACAAAAGGTAGTGAACACAGGATCGGGGAGTGGGGGTTTGGGGTGGTATCCCCATCACGGCCAGTTGGGGCAGACTTCCCCGCGTTGTCCGGGAAGCACCCTTGACGCGCTCCCTATCATGATATAGAGAGGGGCCTAGGGCAGCACCCCTTGATGGCAAGAAATATTTGAAATTTACTCCTATCAAATTGACAAAAAAATAGAGTATGTAAAAACATAAGTAGATAGATATTCCCATATTTCTTCAAAGGAAAGAGAAATTAAAAACATCCTACTAGACATAAGTATCAAGTAAGTTATCCTTTCCAAAGTTTTCTACTCCTGACAATTTTTAGGGCAATAACCACATATTATAAGTAGGTAAATAGGCAATCACATCAAATCTTGTATAATGTTACATAGCATATAAATTTTTCGATTATAATTATCAATATTAGCATCAAATAATGTTATAAACAATATAAAACTTGAGATTACATGTCTAATTTCCTCCTCTCTTAATAAGTCATAAGAAATTTCATCTAACACGTATAAGTAATTTCATCTTCTGGATCGTATACACGCACCATAAACTAATATTAAAATGGGTAAATACAACTACCATAATTGGCTCTATAAATTACTAAATTTTCGGATACATTCTAATATGTAATATTCTCTACATAACACATGTATTATTTTATAAATATATAGATTTTATATTTTAAATTATATATAACACATTATATATAATTAATAAGACAATAGTTATTACCAAATTAATGTATTTTAGAGCCGGTGTATTTGAAATATGTTAGTTAACTATCCTAAAGGAGTGCCCGAATCCCAAAACCGAGGTAGTATGGTGGAGAGACGATGCATAATGGGTTTTATACGAGGATGCAAATGCTAGTGGAGGTCAAATTGTGGATCATGGTAGTTTGTAGATGGGGATTGTATACAAATTTTTGTACCACGTAATCTGCAATCAAGAACTGAACTTTATCATCTTGTAACTCTAAAAAAACAACTTATTTACTCTCAAGGTGAGAAAATGTTACTCATGCTAACCCAATATACTTTACTTGCAACTAGATTTATGCTCGGTATGGATTTCACTATTTGACTTGATATGCATAACTGCCGTCGGTTACTACGCCAAAGGCTCTGCCAAAGCCCATAATCATTAAATCACCACTTGAAGAGCCTTATTGTAAAGGTTACCAACTTTTTCAAATGTGCTTTCCCCTAGATATTAATACTATTGAGCTAGATTGAGATTGAGATTAGGGAATCCATGCATGTCTTCTATGTTTAAAAGACATCACACTCGCATATAGAAGAAATTGTGCAATGTTGATAAGAAATGCAAGAAGAGATCTAAGGCACTTGAGGTTAAATGAACCATGATATATACATGATTAGCTTGAGGTATAACCACAACTAGAGATTGAAGCCGAAGAATAATATACACGACTAGGCGAGAGGAGGAAACACATGATCTCAAATAAAACAAATAAGAAAATGTGAATCCACAACAATTGACCAATTTGTCAACCCATATCCTTGATGGAGTGGTAGATCACAAAACATACATAATGTCCACATTTAGTATAGATTCCAATATGGCTAATGTATCCCTTAAGCATGTATTTTGTATACAATCTTTGCCACTACACCATTCCCGGTAGACTTTTATTTCCTCTCATACACTATTAGATTAGCACAAGTTGTGTTAAAAAAGAAAATGAAACACCTAAAAAAATATTTCATAACCATATATTTGGTAGAATTCATGGTTATCACTATGACAATAATGAGGTGGAGCATTGCATGCTTTTAAACACAAAAGAGCATAAAAAAGGGACCATCTATTTATGGCCTTGGTTTATAAACCATTCATAGTTATTTGAAAGACCACTAGTTAGACCGTGTAGTTAGCTCGATTTCTCAAAGAGAGCATATAGAATAGAAATGTGCAACAACCATTAGCATATGGGCCATGGGTACTGGCTGTAACACCCGCTAAAACTCCCACTTGAGACCCAAGAACAACCTAGGTTTAGTTAGGAAAATTATGGAATAATTTTTTTTTAAAGTGCAAGCCCTGATACAGGTTTAGAAACTACAGTTATCACAACAAGTTTCAAGGATAATAACATTTAAAAAACAACATTTTCCTTTAAAACAAGTATTACATCCAAACTATAAGGCAATAAGAATAATAACTCCACACCTAGCTCAAATTCTCCTTAGGTATTAATTTAATAACTAGTTAAACTAACACCATAGTTAAATATTAATTAATTAAACTTTTAGAGGGTTAAAAGAGCCAAAATAATTAAATACTCATGGTATTTAATTCCACAAGGTTTAAATAATTAACAAGGTTTAATTATAAGGGGTAGAACATACATCTAAAAATAATAGGTTAATTTCTCACTAACCCACTCTCAACCGACTCATAAGATTCAACTTGATTTTTTCCATATTTAACACACTTAAAATTTCCTGAAAACATTCCCATTAGATAGGAAATTTCCTCCCCTTTCTAGTGATATAAATAAGTCCTCCTAATTCCTCATATTTCTCAAGTTATGGGCCGGCGGGCCTTGGGATGAAAATTTTCCCCAAAGCGGGCTGCGCAGCCCTGGGAAGAAAATTTTCCCTAACGCGGGCCTCGAGAAGAAATTTTTCCCAAGGGAGGTCCTGTGGGCCATGGAAATAAATTTCACCTAGAGAAGGAATGTAGAATGGTGGAGCGGGAAGAAAATTTTTCTGAAAATGTGGGTCGGCGGAGCGGGGAAGGAACTTAGCGCTTTTTCCCTTTTTGGACAAAAAGCGCGCTTTACCTCCATGCACCCGGGCCATGCCCATGGCGGGCTTCACGCAAAAATATAATAATTATACCCTAGGGTGTGCAAGGTAAATGTGTCAATAATTCCCAATCCAAGTGAAAAGGCAGCCCTCAAGAGGAACTTAAGATCTTTAGCTTCTTTCCTAAAAAAATGTTACTTGATTCAAAATGATCCCCGTCTCTGCCGACGCCCGAGGATTCCATGTGTAAAGCTCGGAAAAGCGGGAAAATGGACCGGCAGGGAAACTTTGAAAGATAAGACTTTTGGGAAGAAAATGATAAGGGTATAGAATACTCCACGCCTTGCCGACACTTCGTTAAGCCACATGTCGGACAACCATTGGTCATGAGTTGTCAGTACCATGGAAAACTTAAATTTTTTTGCCAAATTCCTTTTGAAGCGTTAAGGTTAAAGTGCAATCCACACCTCTGTCGATGCCTTGCGTAGCCACGTGTTAGCTCCACATTGGCTGTAGGGCGGTGGGGCCGCGGAGGAAACTAGGAATTTTCACCAAATTTAACAAAAGGTTAACTTTGAAAGTGTGGGGACGCACACTGCGGGAAGGCTTTTCCAAAATGAAGGGCAGGGATGTGATGCCGCAGAGAAACATAGAAATTTTTGCCAAAATTTTTAAAAGGTTAAGTTAACAATTGTGGGCCCACGCGCCCGTGGAAATGCTTTTCAAAAGGCAAAGGGGTGGGGCGGCGGGGAAAATTTCTCCAAATTTAATTTTTCGAACTTAGAATATTTTTAGAAAAAAAATAAGGTTTTGGGTCAGTGGAGCGGCGGGGAACTTCATGCCTTTAGCGTTTTTGGGTAAAAATTACAAAAAGAAATATTTAGCCCACGGTCCGCCAAAGAATATTTTATCTATTTAAATTTGACAGTTAGATTATTTTTGAAGCCAAAATGAAGTGAAAACTTCAGAAGGCCATAAATTTTGATTGGGAACTCAATTTTTGGCAAACGAGGACTTTTAGAAAATTATCAACCTTCTCTTCGCAATTAAATCTTAAAATTTTAATTTTGAAAAAATTTGAAGGGTAAATTTTTCAAAAAAGCTGGTCTTTTTAACTTATAAATTTTGTTCCAATCCACCATGAATTCTTTCTCAACATGCCAAACAAACATGGAGGATTTCACTTGGAAGAATTTAGGATGGATTGCAAGGGTTAAATTGTTTGATTGAATATCAATTCAAAATTTCCCAATTTTGACTAAGCCCAATTTGTAGTTTTATAAATTTTTCTTAAGTTGTTAAGTATATTTGAAACACATTTTAATCATACAAGATTCAATTTGATATTTAATTTAATTTTCCATGGTTACAGGGCACTCTGTATTTTTTGATAAATATATGCAAAGTTTATAGTGAAACAAAAGGAGATAACATATTTACGAAAAATAGAGGTTGAACTATTTCATTTGCCATACCTAAAACATTAGAATTCATTTTAATTTTACCATGTTCTATTTCCTTCAATCCAAAAACGTGAAAAGAGAATGCAATACTATTTTCCAAATCAAGAATCTCAATTGAAACAAAGTAATATATTTTCTTCATACGTATTTCATTTTTTATTTATTTTCCAAACAGAGATTTCATACTACATTTCAAACATAGATTTCCAACGAAAACAATATCATTTGCACAAGGTGAAACAAATTCTATTGAACTCAATAAATTCTTCTACAACTTCTCTTTTCCATTGATCAAACCACAAATTACGGAAGAAATAAATCTTTCTCTTTCACGTAACAGATTACATATTATATCACTTTCATATTCAAAAGGGGATTTCTTTTCCAAAACAGAGTAACTCTTCATTACAAAATATATTACATTGTCATCCACTTGAAGTGGGAAAAGGGTTTACAAAAAGGAAATCTCACAAAGGACTACCAAAATTTGTCTTCTTTCTTATCTCCTGAACAACAACATGAAGATCCACCATTTTCAATTTGATCACAACAAAACAGGGGAAAAGGCAATGCTCTCCACCCAACCAAGACATCCAATGGAAAGGGAGAATCCATCCTCCTTTATTGGCCCTGAGCGCCAACCATATTGGAATAAGAAAGTGTTTCAACTCATGGCAACAACATGCTTCCACAACACAAAAGAAATCTTTCACATTCAACACACAGGTCCAAAAATTAATGTTTTTTGCAACTACATGACAATAGAAAACAATACTCAGGTCTTCATCATGCAAGCCAAAGGAGCAAGAACTATGGGGAAGATACTTATGCCCCCAAAGGGGAAATGTGTATCACCACCGAGAACAAACCACCAAAATATATCATTTCAAATCCTTGACATGCCCTTATGCCTCCCCCAAGTACCCATTATTCCTCCCATTTCCTTATGCCTCCCCAACCTCTTATGGCACCCCATAACAAGTAAAGAAATTCAAGATATTTATTTTTACAAGGTGGAACCCAAATCCCAACTCCTCCACACTTATACCTCCCTAAAACACTTATGTCTCCCCACAAGAATCCCCATAGTCTTCTCCTACACCATACCTAGGCCATCTACCCAACCAACCAACAAGAAAAATCAAACATTCACAACATTTACATATGCACAAATAAAAGAAGAGCATTTCAAGATCCAAGCTCCTACCTCTCCATGATGGAGTCTTTTCCAAGGTTCCAAAACAACAAGCTTTCCAATGCAAAACAGTCCAAGATCAACAATCCACAAGCATTCAACAATCTCCAACTTTCTCCAAATTTGCAAGAGCTCAAACACCAAAAGAAGTCACCCAAAAATGAAGTAACAAAAGTGAAGCAACCCAAAATAAGCTAAGGAATTCGAATATATAGAAGAGGAAGAAATGAGGATGAGGTGGATCCATGTAGGATGCCACATCACACATCCTCAACTCCAACTCATAAGTCAACTTAAATCTCCAAGGCATAATAAATAAGTTCTTGAATAATATGACAGTTTACTTACACACTCAAATCAAGCCCACACCCCATAAGGACTAAAATTAAAAACATGTAAGGAAGTGCAATTACAACTTACAACTTGACTTACAAAAATGCATAATGAAGGTCTAATTTTAACTCCCCAACCATAGGTAAGGTTGGTATACAAATTTAAGAGGCATGGGACAAGTTTAACTTGTCCTAAAGCCTCCAAAATCACCCTCAAAGGACAAATTCGAATATCAAAGAAGGTGGAGTGTTTCATACTCCAAAATTTACATACACATCTCTTACACATTACTTACACATCACTTACAACACTTAATTCAAGAGCCAACAACTCCAATAATTACTTTCTTATGACCCATTTTAATTAATTGATTCAACAATATGATTACTCATAATTATTTACACACAATTTAATTAATAATGAAAGGGAACATGTCACTTATTAGACACATACAAACATTAAACAAAGGAACCAAATAAAATAAATACATATAACCCCTTGGTCACATTCGAAGGTGATCCCCCCATGGTACTCCCTAATAACAATCAAATATATACCAAAAATACATGTTGCGATGGTGACCTTTGTTGAATTCATCTAGAAATCCAATGTGGTTGGTCTCTAATCCCCGATGTTTGTTGTGATATTTTAACTCGTGAAACAAAAAAATACCTCCTTTGACCTTGTGACCACATCAAATCATCCAAATACATATAAATATTACTTCCAAAATCATCTTTATATATATGAATCACAACAACATCTAGGCAATTAACAACATCATTTACAATTTCATCAATAACCATATGATCAATAAATTAATTCAATTTTCCCTAGGTCTACTCAATATATCCAAATGTCACATGTCCGAACAACATCCATAAATATAACCATGTCAAACAGTATATCAACATCAATATATAAAATGTCTCTAATAATCATCATGCATCATATATGAATCAAAGTCAACAATAATCCATGATCTAACATCTAACATCATACTAAATCAAAAGTCATAATAATGTCCATAATATAGTCAATAGTATCTTGATCAATATCAAAAGGTGTCGAAGGGAAGTGTGCACTAAATCCCTCCTGTTAGACTTGACTTCCTCTTGGAAGTCACCGGAAAAGATGTGGGAACCAACTCATAACAATGTAGCATCCTCCCAAGTATCCGCAGTCTCATCATATATGTCCCACTACACTTGCCCCTGTTCAATCTCTCTACCTCAAAGGCCCAGGGTCTTGTGCTCTATAATGTGAATGGGATCCACCATCACCTGCCCCCGATCATGCACCTACAATGAGCTCTAATCCAGCACATGAGAAGGATCCGTAATATATCTCCTAAGTATTGAAACATGAAAGACATCTTGTACGTGAGACAAGCTAGGTGGCAATGCTAGATGGTAGGCCAAAGATTCGATACACTCCAAGATCTCAAAAGGACCAATGAATCTGTGAGATAACTTCGAACATTTTGCATAATGTATAAGGATCTTATGTGGCCTCGACACGAAGGAAAACCTTCATGCCCACATCAAAACTACGGTCACCCTATGCTGATCTACATACTTCTTTTGCTTGTCTTGTGCCTCTGCGCAGTCTTTGTCTCGATCATAACCACATGCTTCTCCATTTCCTACAATAAATATGGTCCAAGAGAAACCCCGTCCTCTAACCTATCCCAAATAATAGGTGTCCCGCACTCTCCGCCATACATGTCCTAAAAAGGATCCATGCCTATCGAACTCTTAAAACTATTATTGTAGGAAAACTCCACCAAGTACATGTACTCCTCCCATCTCAACTAACGATCCATAACATACATCTGAAGTATGTCCTCTAGAATCTGATTCACCCGCTTAGTCTGTCCATCTATCTCAGGGTGATATGTTGTGCTGAAATTGATCCACGTCTCGAGGACATGTTACATGGTAGTCCAAAAATGGGAAGTATACAAAGGATCACGGTCACAAATGATCTTCCGTGAAATCCTCGTGCAACTTGACAATCTCATCTAGATAAGCCCACGCCATTGCACTAGCTTGTATAAGTGGTATTTACCGGAGAAAAATGAGCCACTTTTATCAACTTATCCACCATTATCATGATGGCATCATGGTGGTATCTCAACATCGTAGCCCAACAATGAAGTCCATGAAAATGGTGTTCCACTTCCACTCCAAGATATCATGAGGAAAGATAAGGCCAATCGGATACTAATGCTCGGCCTTCACTTTCTCGGCACTCTAAACAAAGTGACACCAACTAATCCACGTCTCTACGAAGTCCTCTCCAATGGTACAACTATGTCAAAGTGGCGTGCATCTTCTTCACCCTTCGATGGGTTGAATAGGGTGCATGATGTGCCTCTATCTCTGGGAACATAAATCCAGCCTCTATGCCTGAGAAGGCCATCTCGCTTCTAATGAAAAACCATCAAACTTCCCCTTAAGGGGTATATGAGACTCGATCTCTTCTCTAGCCACAATGTAGAAGCTATCAAGAGGAAGTTGCTATAGAATCCTGCTCCGCAAATCTGTGCCCACTGTAGTGGTCATAATCACATGTCTCTGTCTGCTGAGAGAATCTACAACCACATTATCCTTCCCCTTTGCATGATCTATTTCCATGTCATACTCACAAAGAAACTCCATCCAATTCCACCGAAGAGCATTGAGATTGGGTTGCATGAAGAGGTGGCGAAGACTCAAGTGATCTGTCCTGAGTGTGAATCTCTAACCAAGAAGAAAGTGTCTCCATCAAACCAAGGTGTGAACAACTGCTGCAAGCTCAAGATCATGAGTCGGATAATTGATCTCATAATATTTGAGTTTACGAGACTCAAAGATAATTACTCGCCTCATGCATCAACACACATCCAAATCCTGCCGAAGAAGCATTCGTGCATATGAAAACTCACCCTAAGGATTTGACACTACAAGAATAGGTATTGTGAGGTATTCCTTCGAGTGTCTCAAGGCATGCTCACATCTTTCTAACCACACAAACTTCTTCCCTTTCCGCTGAAGGGAAGTGATGGGAGTGGAAAACCCGTGAGAATTCCCCGAACAAATCCTGTAATAACCTACTAATCCCATGAATCTATGCACCTATGTCATAGTAGTGGGTGCTAACCAATCCATAATAGCTCTAATCTTTGAAGGATCGATCGTGATACCTTCCCCATAAATGATATGGCCTAGATATCTGCACCTCTGTCTAAAAATGCACACTTCTCCAAGTTCCCGTGTAAAGTTGCTGCCACGAAGACACCAAGAACTGGTGAAGGTGCCCTCATTCTCCTCACACGTACATGAGTAAATCAAAATTTCATCAAGAAAGATGAGTACAAGGTGATCTAATAAGGTCCTAAATACCCCATTCATCAAACTCATAAGCATTTTGGGAGCATTAGTCAAACCAAAATTCACCACCGTGAACTCATAGTGCCCATATCTCGTACGAAAGGCATTCTTATGAATATCCGCCTCCGTAATCCTTAGCTAATGACAGCCTGACTTAAGATCTATCATAGAGAAAATTGTGTCTCCCTTCATCTGATCAAACAAATCATCTATGTGCGGAAGGGGATAATAATTCTTTATCGTTACCTTACTCAAATTGGTAATAATCAATACACAACTCGTAAAGATCCATCCTTCTTCTTCACAAAAATCATTGGTGCACCCCAAGGGGATACACTAGGATGGATAAGGCCTTTCTCGAGAAGGCCCTCTAACTGTAACTTGAGCTTGCAGAGCTCTAGGGTGGTCATTTGATAAGGTGCTCGTGAGATAGGCTTTGCTCCTAGAACCAAATCTATATGAAAATATATCTCATGCGGGGTTTTTAACCCGGTAGCTCCCCGGAAAGATGTTTGAAAACTCTCTCAAAATGGGATGTTCATCAAGCGATGGTCCACTAGACCCATCCTCGATTAGTAACTAATCAGTAACCGCATACATCTAACAACCCCATCGCACACACCGCTTAAGCTGCATAGCGGAGATGGTGTAAATGGAAATGGGTCTCCTGACCCCTGAAATCACCGACTCAACTCCTAGATCATCTGCACAATATATAGTCTTATGGTAATAATCCATCCTAGCCCTGTGTGTAGACAACTAGTCTATACCCAAGATGACTCCATAAGAACCCAACAGAAGGATACGAGGATCTAAGGTAGTGGTAAAAGGTCCCAAATCCACTACACACTCCTTAACTAAAGATTCTATAGAGATCTTGGCTCTAGAAGTCATCTCTACATCCCAACTAAGACCCTACCTAACTGCCACCAACCTTCATCACTCTACTAAATATGGTGTAATTAAAGAATTAAAAGAACCAGAATCAAATAGAATGGAGGTAGGAATACCACTAATGCTACATGTAGTCTCAATAATTGTACTCTAATGCTCAGCATGGTGTTTCTTGACTGCTGTATAAATCCTATGACTGTGCCCCATGTCACAAATAGTCAGCTCTGAAATCTACATCTTACCCTTATTATTAGGGTTCTGAGGGAAGTCTCTCCAAAATTTCTAGTAACGCCATAACCAAAACAACCACCTGATCCTCTCCCATGGGTAGCAGCTCTAGTCGGTGCTCTAGAAGTATGTGTTGTGGATCCTGATGATTTGACTATGGTCCATGAGAGGTCTCTACTAGAAAGTTCCTACTTGAATGAGCTCTAGGTGCACCCTGTGTCCTAATGGGACCACTAGGAGGAGGCCCCATACTCGACCCTCCGTGTGTGTCAACTATCTGCAGAGTTCTGTAAGGTGGGCGGACTACTGCTATTGTGGTTGATGTGGTCTAAAAGATGACTATGATGAACCCAATCCACCATGAGGATGAGGAGTTGACCCCCTCTATCTACTATCATGCATCTAATGTATCCAGCTCCGGACTTAGTCTCTAGCCTGTTGGGTCTTCCCCTGAGTCTCCTTTTCTAAATAGGCCTTCTCAACGGCCTCAGCTAATGTCTATGGACAATGGATCCACATTGCACCTCCAATATCTAGATTCAGGCCCCAGATGAACCTGTGGATCCGCACCTACTCATCCTACATGTAATCAACATACTAGAGTAGATCCAAAAATCTAGTCTCATACTCAACCATTGTAAGAGATTCCTGTCGGAGGTCATTAAACTCATCTATGCTCTGTTGTATGAATCTCCCTGACAAATATCTACTCCATAATTTCTCCTCAAAGATCTCCTAGGTAACTATCTCAGAATCAACATGGAACTTCTACTCCTCTATCCTCTACTAGACACCTACTCCATCCCTCAATAGATGGATCGCAACACGAGATTTCATGTTGCTAAAACAAGGGCAGAGCTTAAAGCACCTGCTCAAGCTCACTAACCAGGCCTCTGCCTGAAATCTACCTATGTCACTGGAATAATGAAATGGCCATAGCTTCGTGGATCTCCTTGATGTGATCTCAGAGCTATAGTCCAGCTACCCCTAGGCATCTCTCGCATGCTCCTCCCTAAGCCTAGGGCTCCGAGATCTATCTCTATGTCTTGGAATCCGGTTGCCCTATCCCCTCGGCGGTGACTTTGATCAGCCTAAATCCACATAGGTGTTCTCTCTGCTCTACACTCTTCACTATGTCGAAGAGATACATGGGCATCGACGGATGAGTCCCATCATGTCCGTCCCGCACGTCCTCCTATGGACCCTCCGTGTAAAGTGACATTAACATCCTGGAGTGTCTACAAAATCTGTGGTAGGATGGCTACTACAACATGATCCGGTGGTGGTAAGTCTAATTCTATTTGAAAGTACCCCTCATCTAACCCGTGCCTCCCGCATGCAGACCAAGGTGAGAGTTAGTTCATTATTCTAGGTGATATTCAGCTTTCCATATTTACTAAAATATGTAATTTTCAAACAAGTTGTTTTCAAGATTTAAAAGTGTGTTAGGTTTAACATTACACTAGGTTTAAAGTTCAAATCTCAAGTTTTCTAGTGTTCCTAAGGGTCCAATATTCAAACCAGCGGCTCTAATACCAAGTGTAACGCTCGCTAAAACTCCCACTTGAGACCCAAGAACAACCTAGGTTTAGTTAGGTAAATTATAGAATTTTTTTTTTTTAAGTGCAAGCCACGATACAGGTTTAAAAATACAATTATCAAAACAAGTTTCAAGGAAAATAACATTTAAGAAACAATATTTTCCTTTAAAACAATTATTACATCCCCACTATAAGGCAATAAGCATAATAAATCCACACCTAGCTCAAATTCTCCTTAGGTATTAATTTAATAACTAGTTAAGCTAACACCATAGTTAAATATTCCTTAATTAAACTTTTAGAGGTCCAAAAGATCCAAAACAATTAAATACCCAAGGTATTTAATTCCACAAGGTTTAAACAATTAACAAGGTCTAATTATAAGGGGTAGAACATACATCTAAAAATAATAGGTTAATTTCTCACTAACCCACTCTCCTACAGTGACTCATAAGATTAAACTTGTTTTTTTCCTTTTAACATACTTAAAACTTCCTAAAAACATTCCCATTAGATAGGAAATTTCCTCCCCTTTCTAGTGATATAAAGAAGTCCTCCTAATTCCTCATATTTCTCAAGTTATGGGCCGGCGGGCCTTGGGATGAAAATTTTCCCCAAAAGTGGGCCTGGGGAAGAAAATTTTCCCTAACGTGGGCCTGGGCCTCGGGAAGAATTTTTGCCAAGGGCATTCCTACGAGCCGTGGAAATAAATTTCTCCTAGAGAAGGAATGTAGAATAGCGGAGCGAGGAAGAAAATGTTTCCCAAAAATGTGGGCCGACGGAGAGGGGGAAGGAACTTAGCGCTTTTTCCCTTTTGAGAAAAAGTGCGGTTTACCTCCGCGCACCCACGAGCCCATGGTGGGGCTTCCCACCAAAATAAAACAATTAAACCCTAGCGTCGTAAGGACACATGTCAACAATTCCCGACCCAAGCAGAAGGCGGGCCACCGAAGGAACTTAAGATCTTTAGCTTCTTTGCTAAAAAAGACGTTAAGGATTCAAAATGATTCATGCCTCCGCCGATGCCCGAGGACGACACATGTCCGTATCAAAAGCAAGCGATAAAAATGGACTGGTGGGGAAACCTAGAAAGATAAGAATTTTGGAAAAAAAATGATAAGGGTTTAAAATACTCCGCGCCTCCACCAACGCCTCGTGAAGCCACGTGTCAGACAACCATTAGATGGGGTCAATCTGAATCGGTGGGGAAACTTAAAACTTTTTACCAAATTATTTTTGAAGTGTTAAGGTTAAAGATCAATCCGCACCTCCTCCAATGCCTAGAGTAGCCATGTTTTGGCTCCAAATTGGTGCATGGGGAGTGGGGCCACGGAGGAAACTAGGAATTTTTGCCAAATTTAACAAAAGGTTAACTTTGAAAGCGCGGACCCGTGTGCCCGTCAATGCTTTTCCAAAACAATTGGCGGGATGCGGGGCCACGGAGAAACATAGAAATTTTTTCCAAAATTTTTAAAAGGTTAAGTTAAGGGTTTCGGTGCCCTCCGCGAAATGCTTTTCAAAAGGCAAAGGGGCGGGGCAATGGGCAAATTTCTAAAATTTTAGTTTTTCGAACTTAGACTATTTTTAGATAAAAAAGAAGGTTTCGGATGAGCAGAGTGGTGACAAACTTCATGCCTTTAGCATTTTTGGGAAAAAAATGAAAAATTAAATATTTAGCTCACAGTCCGCTAAATAAATACTTTATCTATTTAAATTTGACAGTTAGATTATTTTTGAAGCCAAAATGAAGTGAAAACTTCACAAGGTCGTAACCTTTGATTTTGAACTCATTTTTGGCAAAAGAAAACTTTTGGAAAGGTCTCAACCTCCTCTTTACACTGCAACCTTAAAAATTTAATTTTGATAAAGTTTGAAGGGTCAATTTTACAAAAATGTCTTTCTGTCATTTAAAAAGTGAACTGGTCTTTTTAACTTATAAATTTTGTTCCAATCCGCCATGAATTATTTCTCAACATGCCAAATAGACATGGATGATTTCACTTGGAATAATTTAGGATGGATTGCAAGGGTTAAATTGTTTTATTGAATATCAATTCGAAATTTCCCAATCGACAGTAAAAATGAATGTGATTTTGACTAAGCCCGATTTGCAAGTTTTATAAAAATTTCTTAAGTTGTTAAGTCTATTTGAAACACATTTTGATCATACAAGATTCAATTTGATATTTCATTTCGTTTTCCATGGTTGCAGGGCACTCTGTATTTTTTGATAAATATATGCAGAGTTTACAGTGAAACAAAAGGAGATAACATATTTAAGAAAAACATAGGTTGAACTATTTCATTTTCCATACCTAAAACATTAGAATTCATTTTAATTTTACCATGTTCTATTTCCTTCAATCCAAAAACGTGAAAAGAGAATGCAATACTATTTTCCAAATCAAGCATCTCAATTGAAACAGAGTAATATATTTTCTTCATACGTATTTCCTTTTTTTTTATTTTCCAAACAAATATTTCATACATTTTCAAACACATATTTCCAACGAAAAAAATATCATTTGCACAAGGTGAAACAAATTCTATTGAACTCAATAAATTCTTTTACAACTTCTCTTTTCCATTGATCAAACTACAAATTATAGAAGATATAAATATTTCTCTTTCACAGAAAAGATTACAGAGTATATCTCTTTCACATTCAAAAGGGGATTTCTTTTCCAAAACAGAGTAACTCTTCATCACAAAATATATTACATTGTCATCCACTTGAAGTGGGAAAAAGGTTTACAAAAAGGAAATCTCACAAAGGACTGCAAAAATATGTCTTCTTTCTTATCTCTTGAACAACAACATGAAGATCCACCATTTTCAATTTGATCACAACAAAACAGGGGAAAGGAAACGCTCTCCACCCAACCAAGACATCCAATGAAAGGGACAAGTTATCCTCCTTCATTGGCACCAGAGCCCCAACCATATTGCAATAAGAACAGTGTTTCAACTCATGGAAACAACAGGCTTCCACAACACAAAAAAATCTTTCACATTCAACACACAATCCAAAACATAATGCATTTTGCAACTACATGAAAACAACAAACAATACTCGGGCTTCATCATGCAAGCCAAAGTAGGAAGAACTATGGGGAAAGCTACTTATGCCTCCAAAAAGGGAAATGGGTATCACCACCGAGAACAAACCGCCAAAATATATCATTTCAAATCCATGACATGCCCTTATGCCTCCCCCAATTACCCCTTATTTCTCCCATTTCCTTATGCCTCCCAAACCTCTTATGGCACCCCATAACAAGTAAAGAACTGCAAGCTATTTCTTTTTACAAGGTGGAACCCAAATCACAACTAACTCCACACTTATACCTCCCAAAACACTTATGTCTCCCCACAAGAATCCCAATAGTCTTTTCCTATACC
Source organism: Taxus wallichiana var. yunnanensis (assembly GCA_018340775.1). Taxonomy (NCBI): domain Eukaryota; kingdom Viridiplantae; phylum Streptophyta; class Pinopsida; order Cupressales; family Taxaceae; genus Taxus; species Taxus wallichiana. The sequence continues at coordinate 70,201,803 of CM031241.1, read as the reverse complement.
ATACCTAGGCCATCTACCCCATCCAATGAACAAAATCAAACATTCACAACATTTACATATGCACAAATAAAATAAGAGCATTTCAAGAGCCAATCTTCTACCTCTCCATGATGGAGTTTTTTCCAAGGTTCCAAAACAACAAGATTTCCAATGCAAAACAGTCCAAGATCAATAATCCACAAGCATTCAATAATCTCCAACTTTCTCTAAATTTTTAAGAGCTCAAACACCGAAAGAAGTCGCCCAAAAATGAAGTAACAAAATTGAAGCAACCCAAAACAAGCTAAGGAATTCGAATATATAGAAGACGAAGAACAAGTGATGAGGTGGATCCATGTAGGGTGCCACATCACACATCCTCAACTCCAATTCCTAATTCAACTTCAATCTCCAAGGCATAATAAATAAGTGGGTGAATAACATGATAGTTTACTTACACACTCAAATCAAGCCCACACCCCATAAGGACTGAAATTAAAAACATGTAAGGAAGTGCAATTACAACTTACAACTTGACTTACAAAAATGCATAATGAAGGTCTAATTTTAACTCCCCAACCATAGGTAAGGTTGGTATACAAATTTAAGAGGCGTGGGACAAGTCTAACTTGTCCCACAAACCTCCAAAATCAGCCTCAAAGGACAATTTCGAATTTCAAAGAAGGTGGAGTGTTTCATACTCCAAAATTTACTTCCACATCACTTACAACACTTAATTCAAGAGAAAAACTCCAATAATTACTTTATTATGACCCATTTTAATTAATTTATTCAACAATATGATTACTCACAATTATTTACACACAATTTAATAAATAATGAAAGGGGAACACATCACTTATTAAACACATACAAACATTAAACAAAGGAACCAAATAAAATAAATACATATAACCCCTTGGTCACATTCGAAGGTGATCCCCCCATGGGAATCCCTAATAATAATCAAACATACACAAAACAATACATGTTGCCATGGTGACCTTTGTTGAATTCATCTAGAATTCCAATGTGGTTGGTCTCCAATCCCCCCAATGTTTGTTGTGATATTTTAACCTGTAAAACACAAATACCTCCTTCAGCCTCATGGCCGCATCAAATCATCCAAATACATATAAAATATTACTTCCAAAATCATCTTTATATATATGAATCACAACAACATCTAGGCAAATAACAACATCATTTACAATTTCATCAATAACCATATGATCATCAAATTAATTCAATTTTACCTAGGTCTACTCAATATATCCAAATGTCACATGTCCAAAAACATCCATAAATATAACCATGTCAAACAAGATATCAAAATCAACATATAAAATGTTTCTAATAATCATCTCGCATCATATATGAATCATAGTCAACAATAATCCATGATCTAACATCTAACATCATACTAAGTCAAAAGTCACAATAATGTCCATAATATAGTCGGTAGTATCCGATCAATATCAAAAGGTTTCAAAGGGAAGTGAGCACTACACTGGCAATGTGATTTGCTTTGTTAAATTTATTTCACCCTCTTCTTATATATTTTAAGTTTATATAAATTGTTTAGAATATAGTTTTAAAAAATAGGATATAGAACTTAACACTTAGGATTTATAACATAAGTTAGGAGTTTTTAATACAACTTAGTACATATCTAATTCATTATTATTTCTAAACATATAGTTTTAAAACAAATAAGGGAGCCATTATTTTACTTCGACAAACTTTTGTAGAATATTTCCTACGAGGATGCAAGAGAGATTTTGAGAGAGTTCCAACCAATAGAAAAATTGGATATAATTATGGATGTTGTCTACTAGAACTTGGATGAATTAATTTCCTACAACCATACAAACTTTAGAAATAATTTAACTTTTGTAAAATAATATTTAAACACAACCTTACCTTTGTATAAAGAGTGATCCCACAAACACTTTTTAATTATTCCAAGGTTGTAGTAAAGGTTTGGAGGTTAAAAACATTCGAAGCTAAGATGCGGCACCTTTATAACCCAATATGGGGGAGATAAACTACCCCAACCACTTTTAACAAATTTATTTAAAAACCTAAATTATTTACTTTACTATGCTCCGTACCATGTCAGTCCGAGGTGTGAAGGTTAATTAACCAATTAGATTATATTTATAACATTTATCAAAACCATGTAAACTTAATTAAATCCAATAACCAATAAAAATTAGAGAACAAGAATTTAACATGGAGAACCCCGGAGCGTGAAAACCATGGTGAAAAGAATTTCCATTTACGAGAAACATTTATAGTCGATACTTTATCTCCAAACTCCTCATTCTCTCCACAAAATTCACCTGAAATGGAATAAACCAAATATAGCCCACTGAATATTTAAATAACCCAAAGGGTTATGAACACATTAAGTGACATAGTGTTTACCCTGTTTATAAATAATTAGTTATTAAATAACTAATATACATAATATAAATTTTATATTTAATAATTATGAATATAAACTCTATTCTATATTATTAATTATAAAATAAATATTATAAACACTTAATATTATGTTCTAACAAAGTAGTTATGAGCTAGAATGTGCATGAGCTCGAGTAAAAGGGTCAAGCTATATTTGACCGTTCCATTAACTTTCTATATTTTACCGTGCATGAGCTCGAGTAAAAGGGTAAAATCAATGAAGGGTCAAGGTATATTCTCGTAGCCGACAAATATATTTGACCATTTCATTAGCTTTCTATTCATTTGTCCCTTTATTAATTTTTCCATCGTAATTATCCAATCGACCGTTGATGAATTTTTCCATTGTATTTATTAAATGCACAGTTGACGGATTTCTTATTTCTTTTTTCTATTTCTACATCATCTCATTTATTATGTTGCCACATGTCTACCCCTTCGATGTTAATGCTCTTTCTTATATTATTATCCATTATTCGTTCAATATTCTATAGGCAAATCGTTAAATTAAACATTAATTATAACGAAATTTAACATGAACACATACATAATTTAAATGAGTAGTAGTTAGTATCGAATTAATTAAACTCGTAGGCCTGTCGCAAGGAAATGTAGAAAAGGATTAGAGTGGTAGGACATGTACACAAAAGCCACCACTTTAATAATCATAAAGTCATACAATAGACAATTCATGTATTCGTGTATGCCATTGTTGATCCAATAATATCCAAATTTACCTTACACATGTTTCCCGATAATAGTCATAGTTAGGGAAAATATCTACTTTGTTAAATAACATCCTAGTTCATGGATAAAAGAGTTATCTGTGAAATATCTCTGTAACGGGGCTCAGACCATAGTGGCAGCTCCTTTCATGGTTGTGATTACACCTATGTAAATGCATGGCGTGGCTCCACTGCCTACATAGAACAAAACACTGATAATGTTAAGATATGTACATTGTGGGATTATCAACGAGCCTACTTCCATTTTCATGGCTCTATACTCTGGACCCAACATGCATTGTGGACCTTTGTGCTCCAATGCCCTCATTTTAAACAATAGTGTGCAACGAGAATGCACCTTGTTTATTTTTTCAACCTCTTTAAATTGGATCTTGGTCATGTTGATATCGATATAGACCCGTATTTTAGTTGATTCTCTTCTTTGTAGGGATCTAGTACATTATCTAGTTAAGAAACATATCAATGGAAAACACCACCTCTATACCTTCTTTGAGGGTAGCCAAGGTAAATAGAAGGGCATATTCTCAAGTAAAAATAATCTTGTAATTCATAAATACAACTTGATTGGTGAGCACAGATCCAAAGAGCCACATATCGGCTATATATTTTGGAGGGATAGTTAGGCATGATTTTAGGTTAATTTTGACTTACATGTAGATATTTTTCATGATTTCACATGTAATATACTAGAATATATTTGAAATGAATGTCTCTCACAACATGTATAATTGAAATATGATGAGTCACTTTTTTATTTAGATTTATGTATAAACTATATATATATATATATATATATAATTGTGAAAAAAGAATAGCTTTTATTTTATATATATTTTTATTGGTGTATAAGACAACACTTTTGCATTTTTGAAGAGAAATCTTGAAAAATTACTATCAGTGTCTAAACAATTATTTTATAAGCATAGAGGTCATCAAACTTGACTCATCATCAACATGCCACATGTTAATGCAAGAAATATAATAGTAGTGTTACATGCACATAAGAGGCACTCGTTAAGTAAATCTGGATGGTTGTACAAAAATAATTCATGGAGCCTTATATTCCATCATTGATCCCATAATATTGTAATGCCTCATTCGATGTTTATTGCGCTTGACTCGATGACCCTTTTGCTAAGCATTGAACATTACGAGTGCTCTCATTATTCATTAGTTGACTTCACATCCTTGTCGCAGTGAATAATTAACATCCTTCCTCTTTGTCTTGCCTTCTCGTGTTGTTGTCTATGCCTCTAGTGGGGGCCTCTGTGGCATCCTTTGCGATTAACCTACTAAATTTAGATCTTGTTCTCGAATCCAATCCGATCTTCTACCTCTAATTCTTCCTAATTGCTTTGTATTCTTCTTTTTTGTTAAAAATTTGATCCTTGCACAAGGAGGTTATGTTACTCAAACTAAAACAACACTTTTCCCGCCACTGGAGCTCACTTTTGTCACCTTGTACAATGGAGGTAGGAAACAAGATTCAGTAGCTTGGGTATGTTTGTGTAACCTTGTGAGAATTGGAAAATTTTCTTTTAATCAAATGAAGTAAGCAAGTTATTGACATATAATTGATGATCCTCTTTCAGAAAAACTTGGTCTTAAGCTAATTAGTCAATAGGATAAAAGAAAGAAGTTCACCTTTGTAAAAAGAATTGTGTGAATCAAAACATGAATATTCTAGATCATAAAGTCAAGTTTCAAAGAATATTTTTTAGTAAATGCATATCCTTAAAATATTTTACACCGCAGGATGTCTTTAATCAGAATCGTGTAATCGTGGTTGGACTTTTATGTTGTGCCTTGTCGAAGAGAAAAGTGAATTATTCTTGATGGGTGTTGTATGTTTCCTTGTTGCCTATGTGGTCAACGTTGTGTCAAGCTTATTGAGAGTTTGGTTGTATCCCTTTCGTCAACTATGTTATCATGTAAACTCCAAGTAAGTCAAAAAAAAGTTATCCAAGTTTTTCATTGTTGTTTTTTGTGTGTGTATTAGCAGGCATTACACTTGGTATCAGAGTGAGGTTCATGCTCTCGAACTTCAAAGGGCAGATTAGAGTGGTGAATGTTTTTCCCAATTTCTCGTGAGTAGTTGTGGCCCATTGTGATCTCTTGTAGTGTCTTTTAGACTTCAAAAAAAAAAATTTACTTGACCTTTCACATGTCTTTTTCGTGTGTGTTTTGTGTGCGTTAAAAATATCTTGAACTTTACCTTACACTTTCCGATACCATTCATAACCAAATAAAATGTCTACTCAACAAATTAATTCTCTAGTTCATTTATGACCAAGTTATCGAGTGAAATATACATGCAAGGAAGCTCAAACCATAGTAGTAACATATATAAATTGAGTTCTTGAGAGGAAATACCTCTATTATTAATGATAGAATGATTGGGCAACCCTACTCTAGAAGTTATCTTGAACACTTGTTTTATGGTTGTAATGACACTAGTGTAAATGTTGAAAGATCATAGAAAATGTAGAGAATATTTTGAATGCATTCATTAAAAATAAATACAAATAGGGAATCTATACAAGTAGAAGACGGTTGGCATGGCATGAAGGAGATAGTCTGGCAAGAAGGAGAACCGTTAAGATTTATAACACCTAAATGCCACAAATACTAAACAATGTATTAGATTTTTCTAACATTCCCCCCTTAATACATTGTTTCTAAACATCATATTTCTAGATAGTGGACCCCCCTTATTCCAAACACAAAAAAAAATTATTACACTCTCCATGTAGCTTGCTCACCTTTGAGGTGGCATGCCATCTTTCTGGCTTCTTGGTCTTGGTGACACCTTGGTTTTTCCCCACAAGATTACCACAAACCTAGAAGTGACTTGAGCACATCCATCCTTGAGAATACCTCGGTGGTATTTTTTTCCTTGGATTACCATGAACCCATATGGTTTTCCAACTGTAGGTTCACCACGAACCTAGAGGTGACCTGATGTCTCAATTGTACACTTCGTTGGTTTCTTGGATTTCAAAAACCCTTTACACAAGAACCAAGTGCTACTTTAGTGATTTTTCTCCTCACAATGTCCTTCATTTAGGAGGTACCAAATCGGAAAATGCTTTGCATCTTTATTGAAAAACACACACTAAAAAAACACTAAGAAAAAACAAAAACAAAAATGTCACCAAAGCCATGTTGCGACCTCATCGTAGGTGACTGACGAGAGGATGCCAATTTTCCTCTGACCTCTGTGTACCCTCCAACCTCCAGTAAGTTGTTACTACATAATTCACAACACGAGATGTGAAGTGAAGGCAACCTCATCAACCGATTCTTCACTTTCATCTAGTATCTGATGGATCTTCTACTCAAGCAACCTTAGCTTCACCGGACTCGAATTTTCCTTTAAGAACATCTTTCTCTTGAACATGATAGTCCCATGTTGTATGAACTTTCTTCTTGTAGTAGTAGCATTTTATTTCCTTTTTGTTAGTATTGGATTTTTATGAAAATTCCAAGAATAAAGTGCATTCTCATTTTTTGAAATACCTTCATATTCTAGCAGAAACATTTTGTCTTCTGTGAGTAGTGTTGCAATCATATCATCGAGAGATTGTGATGGTATTTGGCTAAGAGTAAATACAATATTGTTATATTTGTATGACAGACTATTCAATAGAATAGCTTTAGCATCCTGATCTTCAACTGTAGTTTTTACCTCAGCAAGTTGCCTAATAAGAGACCTTAGATTGTTTATATGGATGGACATAGTAATTCCATCATCCATTTTAAATTTATATAATCAGTTTAAAGGTGAATGTTAACGAAGGTCATTAATTTTTCATGAAACTCCAATGTACGAATTTTTTCTAAGAAAATATTTCCCCACATAATATAATGTATTAGCAAAAATTCTTCAAGAGGAAACCATCATTTTAACATAAATTACGCCAAGAAATTTATGTAAATGGTATATATTTATATATAATCCACTACTTATTAGAAATTACAAGGAATTATTAGTATATAAACCAATATAGGTTTGATTCCTTTGCAACCATCATCATCTTCCTCATTTATGTCTTTCTAACTTTACATATTTGATCATGCGGTGACTAAAGAACTTTAAAATATTCGTAAAATTTTGTTTTAAACTTTATTTATTATATTTAATGTCATCATATTGTACTGGGGAATTATCCATGCTTATAGAGGAAGGAACATATGTAGATGAATTAAGATAAGATCCATTAACTTATGATGTGACTCAAAATTTTATCGTTGTGTTGTGTTATTATAGACAAAGTCATTCTTTCTTGGTTAATGCTTTGTATAATGATTTCCTCTTCCTTAAAATCATGCACTTTTTAAATAAAGGTTATAATACTATTACAATGGTTATATCCTATAACAACTTGTTAACATGGAAGAGAGTAGGGAAGAGAGAAAACTATACAATATTTTTTTACCGCAATTTCCTTATTTTCTATGAACCCTAACAAATTTCCTCGAATTCCTTTAGGCTCGATGGTAGTGGAAATGGATATGGGGATGCGTAACCTCAAGATATTCACACAATGTTGGGTGGAAAGGGGATGAATAGATCAAAGTAGAGCTTTGTTTCTACTGTGAGCAAGGGGCCGTGGTTTAAATGAATCAAAACATAGATCTCTACCTCCTGCATGCGGTGACAAGATGAATGAATCTTCCCAACAACCTTCATTTTATGATGTTGTCTGCAAGTAGGAAAATATCTAGAGAAGGAATTTTAATATGCTCTTAAAACCCTCTTAGGAAACCTCGACGTTGAAACTTGAGGAGTATCTTCTTCTAAAGGTGATCAAGGAGGAAGAAAAGCTTTGCCAACTGGGTCTCATATGTAGGTTTCACAAATTTTGGCCAAAAATTTCTTAGCTCCATGACTAGATTTCTCAGAGATGGAGTGAAAAGATACAAGGTAAGATTGAACTTTATGCTTGTTCCAAAGCATATTTCATTATTTTTTTTGAAACCTCTTAAGAAAGGGATTTAATTATTACACAACATTGGGTTTGGGGTGATCACAGACTTATGGCTAAGCCATGGTATCCATCTTTGTATCCATTAAAAACTCTTTTGACACCTACCCAATTTGGGTTCATTTAGATGGAATCTCGCTCCATTTTAGGAATAGATCTTGTTTGCTTGCTATAGAGGATAATCTTGGCTCATGTGCGGATGTTGATGAGAAAACCTCCATTCAAACCAACACTACTTATACATAGATACTTTTATATCTTTATACCTCCCAAGCCTTACCAAAAAAAAAAACATCTACAGATTGGTGAAAGAATCTAGATACAAAGGTTAGAATACGAAGGACTTGCTTTTAGATGTCGGTGTTGTTTCAAAACTGGTCATATTACAAAATATTGTGAACATTCCCAATGAAATACCAAACCTGCATGGTGGAAATATTCTCTACCAGAACATCTAACAATCGATCCCCGACAGATCTAGATGTGAAATCTAGCACCCCCATACAAGTTGAATCACCCATCATGGGATTATCTTCGATTAATGTATAGAAGCTACCCCAAATTCTTCTTTTCATGACACTAATTTAGTAATAAACTCTGCTTCGAATCCCCTTCCTAAGGATCACATTCCTATCAAATCGATTGAAGTGGTTCTTCCGATCTCAATGGAAGAAGGAAATGAAGAATGGAAGGTGGTGGATAGGAAAAAGAAGGGATACACTAAACCTAAATCCCCCATCATCTTGGACAAGGCATGAATCTTGTCCTTTTGTGTAGTGCCTCGCTTCAAACTAACACTTGAGACCTATGAAGTAAACTAGAATTAGCTAGGAAACTTAAGAAACATTTTTTTCTATTAAGGGTTAACATCAACGAAGTTATAAGGAAATTGATAACACCACAAGCTGGAGGCTACTAACCAATCTAGGTTTCTGATTCAAGTTTCACTTGACAAAACCCAAGGAAGAAGATTACAATGCTACCCCTTGACGTGCATCAAAACCTTCCGCCACACGCCAACAACTTCCTACCGATGCGCCGTCAACAACCCCTAATTTTCATATGTCAACTCCTTCCGGTGATGCACGTTGACAAAATTCCTATCACATGTCACTACATACCTATTGATGTGCATCAATGACGATCTAGAGTCCCGTGATGCATGTCAAAAAAATAGGTTGTCACGCGTTAACTACCCCTATTGATCCACGTCAACAACTTTGGGTTGTCATGTGTCAACTACCTCTACTGATGCACATCAACAACCCAGTTGTCACATGTCAACGCTGCTTCCCTTGGCGTGCGTCAACAACCTCCCGTTGTTGCATGTCAACTCTTTCTCCTTGATGCACGTCAACAACCCCAGTTGTCACGTGTCAACTCCTTTTCCTCGACACGTGTCTACATCGTGTTGGCACTTTTCTCCTGACACACGTTAACTCTTTTACTTGTCACGCATCAACTCGTGATTTGGTACGAGTTGGAGGAGAAATGAAGAAAGATGGGAACAAACTTCAAAGGCAATTTTGATTCTTTAAACAGTTAGATTAATGGATTTTGAAGAGGTTTGAAGGTTCTTTCTTGAGTGTTGAATTCAATTAAGTTTGTTGTGACTTAATGCTTCCAAAATGCAAATGTTTCCATACTTAACTTATAAAGAAGATTTGAACTATTCATTTCTAGATGAATTTATTATCAGATTTAAAAATAACAGCAGAGATTCAAATATATAGATTCATAAAATATTTTCCATATAATCCATTACACAATGCAATTTGTAAATGAAGAACAAAAGCACAACTCTTTATTGATTTCAATAAAAACTTTACAGCATCATTATTCCTTTCAAATTCCAAACAGTCTATAGAATGGATACTATTCTTTCAAATAGATAATAGATTTGTAACTTCACATTTTATGTATCAAACTTAATCTTTCAATTTCAATACAATGCCTTTGAAAAGAAAATAATAGAACATTTCATCCACCTCAAGTGGGAAGGGTTACAATAATTTTACAAAACAAGAGACTCACAAGATAGAACATTCTTTTCTCCGTAACAACAACAACTGATTTTCTTCATTCTTCAGTTGGATCACAACAAGATAGGGGGAAAGGCAATGATCTCCACCCAAAAAAATATCCAATGAGCAGGGAGAAGCCGTCCATTCTCATCAACCCCCGAGCCCCAACCATAACATAAGTAAAGTATGAAATCCAACACATGGAAACAGTGGCTTCCACAGAACACATAGGCAGCAAAAAGATATTCCAAAAAAAAAAAGTTTTATAAAAGATGTAGTTCCCAACTACATAACAATGCAAACAACACAGAGGCTTCATTCAACAAGCCAATACAAGAGCAAGGATTCTATGGGGAGTTGTTTATGCCTCCTAATGGGAAATGAGCAACCACTAGAAAAAAACCCACCAAAGTAAGCACTTTCCATACCCTTATCCCTCTGCACCTTTACTCCTTATGCCCCCAAAAATTATCCCTTATGCCCCCAAGAGTAAGGAATGCAAGCTATTCCTTTTCCATGGTAGTTCCCAAATCTCAAACTCCCTCCCCCAATAACTAATGCCATTGACATTCCTTATCCCTCCACATATGAAAATCCCCATAGCCTTCTCCTACACCTTACCCTAAGTAGTCTACCCAACCAGCCAGCAGGTATAAACAACAAGCACCATTCAAAACAGAAATAACATATAGAAAACAACAAAATAAAAGTTCCATTTCCCGCCTCTCCATTAACGGATTCTCGTCCCACACAAAGAAGCTTTTTTAAAACTAGATTTCAGTCCGAAAATAGTAAAAACCAGCAAGCAATGGCCTCCAATCCCTTTACAAGCAAGATCTCCCAACACAACACTGAAATCCACCCCCAAGAGGCAAATATGCAAGCTTTACACAACAAAGGAAAATTCCCAAGCAAGGAAGTGCACACACTTCAACCAGCAAGTAAATGCAACCAAGAGGAAGGCACCAAAGCTCCAACAACAAGAAAATCACCCAAGAAAGAAGGTGACCAAGGTTTCAAAAATAGAAAAATATGTGCCCAAGAAGGAATCTCGCCTTAAGATTCAACAAAGACAAAAATGTGCCCAAGAGGATAGAACCCAAAACATCAACAACACAAAAATGTGCCCAAGAGGAGAAAACCCAAAGCTTCAACAACCCAATAACAATGAAAGAATGTGACTTTTAAAGGAAGGAGGAAGAAGAGGGTGATGTGGATTCCAAGTGGGATGCCACCTCATTCATGCTCAACCCTAAAAGATAAATTCAACAACCATAAAAGCTCACAATAAATATAAGGACAAATCAACTTACACACTCCAAGAGACCCATACTCCAAAAGGGACAACATTAAAAACATATATGACAAGTACAATAAATGCCTCCAAAAAGTTCAAGTCAAAAGCATTAAACAATTCAAAACTTGCCCTCCAACCCATAAATGTGGTTGGTAAATACTTTTAAGAGGGGTGGGACAAGTCTAGCTTGTCCCACAAGCCTCCAAATTTAGCCAATAAGCCCAAATTCGAATTCCAAGTGAATGGAGTGTCCAACACTCCAAATCTTATCCTAAAATTCTCTTACAAATTGCATTAAAATTAATAACTCCATGTATTACATTCGTTTAACATTTTAATTTATTTAATTAACACTGTGTAATCACATTATTTACTCAACACATAACAATTAATGAAAGGGTAACACATTACTAACACAACACATATAAACATTTCAAAAAGAAAAGACATAAAATCAAAACAAGGAAAACCCTTGGTCACTTTTACAAAGGTGATCCCCCCATGGGAATCCCTAACAACACAACACTCGACATGAGCAGGTTGCCATGGTGACCCCGTCGAATTCATCCAACATTCTATTATGGTTAGCTTCCAGTCCCATGATATTGTTGTGATGTTTGTCCTGCAAAATACAAATACCCCTTCAGCCTCATGGCAATATCAAAATATCCAAAAATGATATATAATAACATCTCAAACATCAATTATAAATCACAACAACATCACAAATTCATCATCATCATTTTCAATTTAAATAACATTGTATATCATCCAATGATTTTCCATATCAAGTCTGTCCATAATTTGCAATATCACAAGGCTGAACAACATCAACAGTATGTCAAAGCCAAACAACATATCATCATCCACGTCAAGAACATCTCAAATAATTAACAAGCATAATAATCGAATCTAGATTCATAATAATCCATGTTCAACCTCTATACATCATAACAACAAAAACATAATCAATGTCCAAAATGAGATTATCAATATCGAGATTAGTGTCTAAAAAGTGTCATAGGAAAGTGGGCATCACATCTTGTTAGCTCTTATCATTATATATGGGTTGTTGGCTATTATGCAAATTGCTTCGATGTTTCATTTTTATTTATTAGTTGTTTTTCAGCTGTAGGATTGCTAGTTGCGGGCTTTATTCTTTCTAGGTTATTTTCCATCATTCGGCTTATTGATCGTATCTTGATTTTGATCCCTTTTGGTTATGTTGATATGGTTATATCTGGCTTTTGAGCCTTATTGTACAAGGGTATAGTCCCTTTCAAAAAACTATTTACCTTTAATAAAAAAACATGGTTAAGAAATTAAATAATGGGAAATATGTCAGTTTCTTCTATTTTTAGAGGTTGTGGGGGTTCTCAATGTTTTTATTGGAGTCATAATAGTGAAACCACAATGGGATCTACCATTATCATTATAAAATTATTAAAATTATGGTGATGAAAATATTTATATTATGCTTTAATATTGGATTTGTAATGCTGAATTTTATATTGTAATTTAATATAATTAAAACAATATTATAACTACGAAAATGACAAGGAACCTTAGAGAGGATTAAAGGGAGACAGATCCTGGGATGAACTATTTTATCATACTACATCTAAACATGAAGAATCATTTATTGATCTTCCTCCCTTGATTCCTACATGAGAGGGTGATCTTCCATCTCTTGCGTTGTCGAACGTTGTTCTGGATCGTGTACAAAAAGGATTGTTATTTCCCTCATTGGAAATTTTGTTGGTTTTCATACCAATATTGAACATGTTATAATATGGGACATAAGGAGGTAGACACCACAAGGCCATCTCAAGATTATTGCTCTTGCTAATGGGGTTTTTCTATTTAGATTTATTCTCAAAGATGACTGAACTTAAAAATTTTATTAGGGTGTCCATGGTTCTTTAGTACAACCATATTTAATCCTCTCAAATGGATTTCTTGTTCCTTTTTTTGAAAATAAGTGTGAAAGAGGGTAACATCTAGTTGGCTTTGCACCATGACTATCCTAAAAAGCATAACATTTTGGACATTGTGAAGGGGCTTGAGTATAATTTTTTTATAATAATGACATATCAAGAGAAAAAAGAAGAAGAGAGGATGGGTGGTTATCTCAGAAAAATAGAAAACCCATAATAAATATAATGTCCTGATAAAATGTTAGAGTCATAAGGAGAAATCGATGGGTTTTTGTGTTTCATAATTTAATTGAGAGTAGTGGTCAAATGGTAGTTTGTTTAATCATATTGGTCATTAGCTTTTGTAATGTTTGTGGCTTGACTTTTCAATTTGTTGTAGAGTTTCGTAGCCCTTTGACTTTTTGGGTGTTTTTAGTTTTTTTAGTTTTTGATGTGAGATTTTATTGAATATATTTCTCGTGAATGGTCCTTAGAGTCTTTCCAAATTTTTTCAATATAAAAAATAGTATTATAATTAAATTTTAAAATAACAATTATAATTATAATTAAGATACAAAATGAAATATTCATATGATGTAATCAAAGTTTTCTAGACAATAAATAAATAAATGAAGAAATCAATTTATAATATGATTTTCTACATTTTTAATAAAGAAAATTAGAAAGCATATAAAAACATATAACGGACAATAACGTCATCTTAACAATGGGTTTGACATGGACATGCACAAATTAATTTGTCAATAAAAATACCATATTCCTTTTCAAGTTTTAGCCTAATATAAACATCAATACATATGGAAGCATCTATAAATGTAATAAAAATTTCCTAAAGTTTATTTTAACTATTATTTATGTAGCTAAAATAGATAGTCCACTTGTTTAGATAGAAATTAGCTAATAAATGGTACCCATATAAATATTTTCAATAATCATCATTTTGAATAAGACTAATTACAAAATATGAGCTTGAGTTGATTACTATTGTTATCCACATAGTAAAAAAATAACATCAAAATATGATTCATATAAAATAAATTTCCCGCATAAAAAATTAAAAATATATTTAAATCAAAATTATTTTCCTCTCCTTGGACTCATTTTCTTGGGCTATTGGTGAGTTACAAGTGATTTTTAATCATGAACCCAAGTTCCATTCCTATTGTGTCCATTACAAGATTTGAATAAGTGGTGATGGGGATACCTAGAGGTAGGGGTTGAAATTCTCCATATATGGACCAATTGCTCTAAATGTGTATTTCTTGGCTGACATTAATGACCCAAGCCCATCCTCATGTCCATTATAGATAAATTTCTCCTCCACCACTCCAGGTTCATAGCCATGGTAAATAAAACCATTTACGATCCTATATTTGTGACTCTATTATGGAAAATGGAGAAGACGTAGCGAGTTAGGGTTTACGAGGTGGTGGTTGGGGTTATTTAATCCTTGGTCAACTATTCATGGATCTGGAAAATATAGGAATTGAGATCCTAGGCACCAAAGAGAAAGGGAATAGCTCTTAGGATAATCCACTTTGAAGTCGGTGAAATAGAAATTAACTTATGATCTTCCTCCTCTACTCCCTTCATGGGAATGGGATTTTCCTTCTCTTTTGTTGGTAAATGTTGTGGTGGATTGGGTAAAAGAAATGTTTGATTTTTCTCTTATAAGTAAGTTTGTTGTTTTTCCTCTAAATATTGAGCGGGTTAGGATTTATGTTGCTAGAAAATACTAACTAAAGGGTCATCTTTATATTTCAACCCGAACAAATGGGATTTTGTTATTTAATTTTATGTGTAAAGAGGATTCGTTGATAACTCTTTTTGGGATACCTTGGTTATTTGGATGTACTTTGTTAAACCTTCATAGGTGGTTGCCTAGATCCTCCTCTTTTGACTTGGTACCAAGGATTCCTAGTATGGGTTTGGTTTACTTCCCCCATTGAATTTTGGAACTGAGGTGTTTTATGGGGTTTCCAGCCTTCTAGTATGTATTTTTTTTTATCCTACTACTTTTAACAAGAGATGAATGACTTGTCTCGGGTTTTCTATCAATGTGTAATCTTCCTCCCTCTCACGAAGCATTATATTGTTTCCTAAACATGGGAAGTGGCTTCAAAATATTGAATATGAAATGAAACCTTGTTTTTGTGGGGACTTCAGGAGTTCTATCCACATCGTCTATGATTCCAAGGTTAAAAGTGGCAAATGATTTAAGAGTGAAAAAAACTTAGCAACATTGGGTCATGGAAAATCTGGCTAAGAAGGATAATAGGGAAGGAGCTATGGGAGAGAATGTTTTCTCCTTTTCTATGGATAGGAGATATTTTGGAAGGACCATTAGGAATATACAATAACATATAATATCTTGAATTCGGGGTTTCTAAGGGAGCTTCTAGTTTTCATGTTGTTGTTAATATAGCTAGTGCGGATGATTCGGCCTTGATGGAGCACGCACAACCTTTAGAAAATATTAATATTTCTCTTGATAATCACTTGGGCAATGAGGAAGAATGGGATGACCCTTCTCCTGGGGATATGGATAATTTAGTGTGTACCTCTATGCTAACTTAGGATATGATTATATGATCACATTTTTTTGAGACATATATTCCTAATGGTGATGTGGATTTAAATAGATTTAAGATCTATGACACCGAACATGTGAGTAAAAATAAGAAGTTGAAGATTCGAGAAGGGTGTTATCACCCCAATCCATGGGAACATTGAAATTTTCATAAAAACACTTTGGTGGTACAAGTGTCGATAGATCATTGCAATAATAATGAAGAAGGGCAAAGTGTAGACACAAATTCACACACTTTGGGTATTATTTAGTCCCATCTACTACTATTCATATGGTTTTTAGTGAATAAAGTACTAATTAACCCATGTCCTTAGGCCATTTTACTTTACTTGATGTCATCACTACCAACCTTCTCGCATATACTTTGCCTAGTTAATTTTTTCCATTTATCATCGTTTTATCTCTCGATTGGGGTGACCAACCCAATACTTGGGGTACCCTAGGTTCCATGGTCCTATTTGAAGTGCCTTGAACCCTTTTACACTTTCCCACCACCTTTTGGGAACTTTCGGCCATTTGAGCTTTCTATCTTTTTACTAGTCATCATTTTTGGGGTTAATTACGAAATTAGAATAAGAGAACAATTAAAATATAAATTTATGAGGTAAAAAGGAGGGACCAAGAACTAGGCACTAATATCATCACCTAAGGTTGCATCCATAAAAGGATCCGTTTACATCCATTTAGCTCCATCACAAGGGACAAGGTTGGTTCATCTACATCACACTACATAGGAGGGAAGTTTATTCTATTCTATCTACCATTTAATTACATTTCTACATCTATCCTTTTCTTGGTACTTTCACAAATTTTGATTGACACAAGATCACTTAGGGATATATATTCACACACACCTCAAAATAAATTGGGTCCGAGATGTAGTGCATCACTTAGTTAGTAAGTCCACCATTGTGGCAAAATGGGACATTCTGACCCCTTCATATGCATATTTATTTTTTTAGGGGTTTGATGCTTGGTTTAGGGTTTTGCAAGTCATTTATTCATCACTTATTACCATCGACATAAATGTGACAGGAGTGAAGGTATACACTCATTCAGCGATACCTCGAACGAGGTTTGCAAAGCATTTTCATAGACCAAGGCACCTAGATCTAAGATGAAAGTGCCCCAAGTGCCCCAATCAATATTTGTTCTTTCAGAGATTTTTTTATCATTCCCGAATTCTATCTACCTATTCTTATCTCGCAACACGGTCATGACATATCTATGAGTCAACTAAGCTCTTCCTAATTCAGTTTGTTTGTTAGGGATTCACAATTCTATTTTCTTCATGTCCTAGGTTACTTTTTTATTTACTTAGCTTTTATTTACTGTTGTGTATAATATGAGATTAACTTAGATTACTCTATATTTTAGTTAATCGGAAACAATCAAGCTAAAAGAGCAATACCTGTGATACCAAAGTTTATAACATAATTAAATTTTAGGAGGGCCTTTGACAGTAATATTATGGATTAAATGTTGGAGAGAATGATGATAGAGTGGGAAAAAAGGAAGAGGGGTTGGTTCAAATTGAAATCTAGGAAAATATACATTAGAGTGATCCAACCAAGTGATAGGGTGACAAGAATCAAACAATGATTGTTTTTTTATGTTTCTCATTTCTTATTTTTATATTTTCTTTATTTAGGTGGTTGTTTGTTTCTCATGTTATATGTTTAAGTTTTTGTACAAGATTCGAGGGAACCTTTTAAAATCATGTTAATTTTTCAAGAAAAATAGTTTACTAATGTAAAATTACATGAAAATAAAATAATGAAGTTTTTGAAGAAGTTTTTATTGGTAGTGTATATCTCTTTCATACTACCAATAAATTTATACACCATTTTAAGTGTTCATGTTACTTAGAATGATTGGTACATGTATAAAAAGTAAATGAAAGAAATTTCTTATCATTGTATCCTATGATAGGAAGTGCACTAGAAGAATCAATCAACATTATTTAAAGGAACAAACATAATGACAATAGCATAGATTTATTTTACACACATGGCGGGTAAAGTGAGATCTCACAGACATACATACTATCAAAATATTTTTGATACAAAATCAATGGTATGCACTAAAATAATAGGTAGATTCATACCCTAACAACATTTTAAATCCCATATAAATTGTTCATTATCAAACACACAATAATATCAATAAAAAAATTATCAAAAGTGCGTGTTCCATAATTTGATATAAGCTAGATACTTAATTATATTGTAGACTATTGTTACCAAACAAAAAACTAACCCATATAAAAAATTGAAGAAATTAATACTAAATTTTCATAAAAATTGAAACCGACAACTATATATACAAGTTGGCCCAAAGAAAACAAAAAATCAAGATAATCATTAACTCAACTTAAAAAAGGTTTAAAACGTGTAATATACCAACTTTTGTGACTTAAATTTCTATCATAGAAAATAGTTAGTGATCCCCATTTACACAAAATGTTCGATAAAATTTCAAGATCAATAAAACATAGTAATTGAAAGACAATGAAGATAACTTCTAACAATTGAACCCTACTCAAGATTAAAACATGTGTTGTAAAACACCATTAAGAATTCACTACGAAAGTATATTCCACCCTCAAAAAATTGTAGATCATAGACAATAATGCTAACAATATGTACGTATTACAATAACAATAAACTCATAGAATATATGGAAAAACATTTATACCATAGCATGCCAAATTAGAAAAATGTGTAGTCTAAACCTTGCACGAATCATTATATTTGATAGAAAGTTATTTAAATATTTACTCTAGATTAACTCCAAAATAGTTCAAGAAAATTAGCACAAAATCTAATCATACTCTTTAAAATTAAGGAGAAAATCCCATACATTTAAGAAAACTTGGTAATAGAAAGACTTATAAAAATTGAATCTTTCTCAAGATGCAAGCATGTTTTTTACTGAGAATTCTCGAAGGGTTCACCATAATAAATATTGGTACATCCGAGAATAAAATAAATAAGACAAAGTAATGCTTACCATATGTAAGTATTAAGTCGATGATATATCTTGGACCCAACCCTTGGGTATTTCCTTCAAATGCAGGGAGGTATTTTTATTTAGGACATTTGGATTTTGACTGCCAGATATTCAGCTAAACACTGAGCACTTTGACTTAGGATTATATCGTATTGTTTGGATTTGGACATTGAACCCAATCCCAAAGTCATTTCTAAACCTGCATTCAATCTGCATTTTTCACAATCATCAAAGGTTTTGTATCAACTAGAGAGGATATCATCAAACATTCGGCTTCAAATATTTTGTCTGGTTTGAAATCAAAACACTTAATTATCATAGCCCATTTAAAATACTGTAGACACCTATAATTATGCCCAAGCAATTTAAATACTTAAATTGTGCTAATTATCCCCGTTCTCGCAAATCGATGATATATCTTCAAAAACGCTCATATTCCCTCTTATTGTCATTAATTAATTACAATACGCTAATTAATTAAGTCAACTATCCAACAAATACCCTAATTAACGACCTTCCGTTAATAAATCACCCCTTCTACCTAGACTAATTAATTATTATTAATTAATTAGCTTTCCCTTCGATTTAACCAATAAATCAATATTTAATTGATTTAATCCCCTTCTAATAGCCTAAATCGTACTAATATTCCTCTAATTAGCTTCTATAAGCTTACATCTACCTATTAATTAATCACCTTTGATTAATTAAAATACCCCCCAACTCCAATGACTTGTTAAACATGTATTAAACCCTTCTAAAGTAAGGTTACCTTTAATAAAGCAACCTTATCCATTCCTAATCATGTTTTACTTTTATCCCACATTCATGAGAATGTGTTGAATCATTTATCCTTTGGGCTATATAAAGAGCCCTCCACCTACCTTTTACTTACACCTAAACTTTCTAAGAGAGAAAATGCAAAGCATATAGCAAGGAGACTAAGAGCTTGCACCTTGCCCTTTTGAGAGTTCATCATCTTGAAGAGTTAAGCCTATTTCTTAAAATGCTTGGGTCATATGGGAGGTGTCAAAAGGGTCTTGTAGCCCAACTTTGATTAGCCCCCATTCCTAGGTTCTTGGAACATTAAGGACAACTATTTTGATAGCCATGGAGCTTACTTAGGTCCATTCATTTGTTTTTTGTTAGAGAATAGAGGAGTTTAGATATTTAGCATTGTTAGTTTCAAAGTTTGTATTGATGAATGCTAGCATCTAACCCTTGTTTAATTCTTATCATGATGGTGTTTATGCTTTGTTTTAGCTAAATTGTAGAACTATTTTAGGTGGTAGTTCTTGCTTCATTTGATTTAGCATTAAGCAAAATATACATGCACACATTTGGCACGCCCGGTGGGACTTACTCCAATGTCCTTTGCACTTAATTTCAAGTTTTTGTAGTTAAGTTTTATTTTTGGTTACTAACCCTCTTTTACACATGTTGATCTAACTTGTTTTTTTAACTTGTTTTGTTGAGTCTGCATGTGTTTGGTCTTCCTTGTAGGTATGAAGGAGGTGAAATGCTGTCAAAATTGGAATTGATGGAAAACTTTCAAGATTTCTCCATGTTTTCATTTTTAGAGCTTACTTTTTCAACATTCTACATGCTAGTTTTGTCAATTTCTTGAAGATTTTAAATTCTTGAGCATGTAGGTTAGTGTTTGATAGTGCTGAGTCTTCTATTTGCATATTAATGTGGTGGGTTTCTATCAAAATTTAATCTTGGTGAGAAAAATTCAAGATTTCATCATGTGTTCATTTTTGAGCTTACTTTTTCAACATTTTACATGCTAGTTTTGTCAATTTCTTGAAAATTTTCAATTCTTGAGCATGTAGGTTAGTGTTTGATAGTGCTGAGTCTTCTATTTACATATTAATGTGGTGGGTTGCTGTAAAAATTTAATGTTGGTGAGAAAATTTCAAGATTTCATCATGTTTTCATTTTTAGAGCTTACTTTTTCATCATTCTACATGCTAGTTTTGTCAATTTCTTGAAAATCTTAAATTCTTGAGCATGTATGTTAATGTTTGATAGCATTGAGTCTTCTATTCATATATTAGTGTTATGGGTTGTTGTCAAAATTGAATCTTGGTTGGAAAAATTTGCCCATTTTGCATATTAAGGGACGTTTTTTTTACATTTTTGAGTGCATGTCAAGTGCATACCCATGAGCATAAGAGCATATGCGTAACCCATCTTCCGAAGGCCATAACTTTTGCTCCAGACCTCGAAATGACTCCATTTTTTTTGCGTTGGAAAGGTATTGAAGTTAACTATGCAATGAAAATATAAATTTGGGATTTAAAATTACAAAAGTTATAGGTTTTTCTATTATTTTAAAACTGGTCATTTTCTAACATGTCTAATGTTTTGATGAATGTTGTATTTCCATGCTTACTCGATTTAGATCAAAGCATGTGTATGCTCTTCTCTTGCACATTTTGGTGATATTGAGAATAAAAAACAACTTTGATCTATATATTTTTAACATTGGGATTAAACTTGGAAATTTAATTATTCATTTTGCTTAAGGGAATGAACCTTTTACAAAGCATTTTTCAACGGTCCTTTGATTTGAAGTTTTCCATTTCTATATAGTTGGGATAAAGTTTGTGTATGCTCTTCTCTTGCACCTTAGGGTGATCTTGAGAATCAAAAGCAACTTTAGTCTTCATTTTATAACATTTGGTAAATTGGAAACTTCATCTTTCACTTTTGGTTTAAGGGAATGAACATTTATCAAGAATTTTGTATGGTTCATTGATTGAAAAGATTTTATTTACTTTTTAGTTGGATTATTTGTTGTGTATGCTCTTCTCTTGCATCCTTGGATGATCTTGAGAATCAAAAGAAACTTTTAATCCTCTTTTAAATAATGTGATTTTCTTGGAGAACTACTAACGCTTGAGTGCATGACCTAAAAACGCTTGTCAAAGAAAGGAGGAATCAAAACGAAATCAAAAACTACTAATATAGTTGTTATACAGGTTGCCAAAAGGTGTTCAAGAAAACCACACCTAATTAAACAAGATAAAAAGAACAACATATTCAAAACACTGTATTGCAGGTTTCGGAAAAGGGTATGTCCCTCTCCGCTCAACTGAACATAACCCCTTTGGCATAACGCCTTAAGCTACAACAATGGGGGTGGTTCCAGGAACCCCAAAGTAGTCCACGCAAGAGGGAACCTTGTGGACGAAATGGGAAGTGCTCCGCACTACCTACTTGACTAGTGATTCCTTTGTGAGATAGAGTTACAGGTTGTCCGTTGTGGCGACCCCAGTGATAGTACACGTAGACGCACTAGTTGCCTACTGTTCTTGAAGGGGGTAAATTAAAGCCGAGATACTCCCAAACTAGTCAATGTGACTTTTGGGTAAATCACGCTCGCTCGTGGCAACTTTGTAACACCTAGGGTGAGAGAACCACCTAGGAGAATATACTTTGGCCAGGAGCCCACTTTGACCATTTTAAAATAGTGTTGAGTTGTGAACCTTCTTTTTGAGAAACGTGTGACATATT
This sequence comes from Taxus wallichiana var. yunnanensis, assembly GCA_018340775.1. Taxonomy (NCBI): domain Eukaryota; kingdom Viridiplantae; phylum Streptophyta; class Pinopsida; order Cupressales; family Taxaceae; genus Taxus; species Taxus wallichiana. The sequence continues at coordinate 70,179,239 of CM031241.1, read as the reverse complement.
ACTTTCGCCTAGTTTTTACTTGCCTTAGGGTGAGGCAAAACTCTGCCGAAGTGAGGCTAGCATTTTTTCGTCATTTTTTCTTGATTTATTTCCTTCATATTCTTTTGACACTTTGTTGATCAAAAGATGTGTGATTACCTTTGTGTTGCCATTCGACTATTTCTCTCACTTTTATGTCCGTTTACGCCCATCCATGTTTGCATGGGGCTAGGTTAGTTAAATGTCTAAAGTGAGTGGAGGTGTTTTCACGTCATTTGGTAGCCATTGTGATCTTGATACCCACGTCAAGATCGTCATTGTAGTTAGGCGTGGTTCATCATTGCGGACTTCCATAGAGGAGTTAGCTTGTTTGTCTCGTATCATTACAATTTCGATATTTACGTCTTGTTTCTTGTAAACTTGACATAAATACCTATATTGTACGGTTACGCTGCACACATTCTTAACTATTCCTAGCTATACTTTGAGATTTTTTGTTCGGTTTTATTATTACCTCGATTTCAAAAGGTGCTAGGCACTACCATTTATGCATGTTATATCAATAACACCTCGATATCAATACTTCACTTTCTTGCAAAGTGGGTTAACATATCTTAGTGATATTGTTGTGTCATTCACAAATAGTAATTGGCACTTTTTGAGATATAGGTCTTAATCAGACTTGAGCTTGCTCATCATATATCTTGATTGGAAGATCACATTTAACTTCATGTATTTACTTATGTCATGTTCATTCCTTTGAACTTGGCATAAGTGGAGACATCTTGTTAATCATCTGGTGTCGTAAATTACTTTGGAACGTAGTCTAGGAAGTATTTCATTTGATTAGGTTTTGGTACCAAACGATTGTTTCATTGGTGACTTTATCACTTTATCACATTGGTATTCTCACACTTTGTTAATTTACTCTTAACATTTACATCTTGTGTTTCACTTAGGGGTAGACATTGAATTTTGAACAAATCTATAACTTACCTTAGTGAAATATGGCTCCCAAGACGCGACTAGGGTTAAAGAAACAAACATATGAGGAACAATAGGCGCAAGCTTGGGAAACCTCTAACAGACAAGGGTCAAACCCATTTATCGGACACGATCTAGGACCACTATTTTCTACAGAAAAGGAAACAGAAGAGATGGTCGATCATAGTGGAAATGAATTAGAATCACCACACACAGACTTTGATTTTTACCCCACTCTACTAGATGAGTTTCTCCTTAGAAACAAAGATAGAGTTTTGGCACGGGTCATGGAATTAGGGGCCAAATTTCCCATTGAGAAGGAACCAATACTACAAACAAATGACACTACTAAGGAGGAACACCCCCTTATCAATATGGAAGATATTTTAACAGGCGGGCATGCTTCCACTTCTTACACAGAAAATGATAAAGTGGTAGGGCATAGAATACCCCTCATCAAAGTGCCACGAAGAAACAAGATAGAACATGAGACAGGGGAAGAACCTCCACAATACGAAGAGGAGGAACCTTTAGAAGAAGAAGACACAAACCAAGTCACAATCCAACAACAACTCAGTAACTTAAGCCGACAACTAGCTTTGCTTACTTTCCAAGTACAAAAAGACACAAACAAGAACGTTCAAAAGTCAAAGCCTAAGTTTAGGATCCACGAACTCCATCGAGAAAACCAAGGAGAAGAAGACATGGGGTACCATCGTGTACACGTACCCACTTCTCCCACTAGAGAACAATTGCTCACACAAGAAGTGCAATCTATGAAAGCAACTCTTGCGAGCATACAAGAGAGCAATATAGGGAGTATTAGGAAATACCAATACGAAGAACTATGCCCCTATCCTTTTGATAAGACAATGACCCTTCAACCCTTTCCAAAGAAATTTGATATGCCAAAGTTTGACAAATATAAAGGAAAGGGAGACCCAAGGGATCATGTTAAAGATTTCTACATGGCATGTCAAGAGGTGTCTTATAGTGATAATTACCTCATCAGACTTTTTCCTAAGAGTCTCGGAGGTCAAGCATTGGAATGGTTTACGCGCTTACCACGAGGATCAATTTTCACCTGGCCAGAATTGGTAGAAAGATTCATGCGTCATTTCTCGTATAACATAGAGAGTGATGTCACCATGGCAGACTTGTGTGGCACAAAACAACGCCCAAATGAGACCTTCGCCAACTTCCTCCAACGATGGAGAGGGATAGCTAGTCGCTTCCCTTGCGCTTTCCCTGAGAAGCAGTTGGTCAGTATTTTCGTCCCTAATCTCAACCCAGATATAGATTTCCACCTCCAAATGCATTGTGTCCGCACCTTTGAGGAGGTTATTGAGAAAGGGATTCAAATAGAAAAGGCTCTCATTGCCAAAGGCACCCTCAAAACCCAATCTAAAGACAACCAAAGTGTCAAACCCATTGAAAAGCCAAAGATCTTTAACAAAAACAAAAACGTGGTGGGAGACGGAATCACTGATTCCAAACGTGTTCAAACAGTCCAAACCAGTCAACCTTTTAAACTGACCAAGGGCCCAATTCAACCACCACCAAAGTGACGAACATTCACCTCCCTCAATGAACCATTGTCCATCATACTAAAACAGTTGGATGTGGCCCACATGATGACCTATCCTACAACGCAATTGTTTGATGAAAACACTCCTAAACCTTCATGGTATAAGGAGCATGAATACTGTGAAATGCATCGCGTTAAAGGTCATAAAATAGACAAATGTTTGCGACTTCACCACTATATTCAAGACCTCATTGACAATGGGGAGATAGAGGTGGATAACCTTGGCCACATGCAAACACCTAACGAGAAAATGGGGATTTATAAGGAACCATTCCCCAAGCATGATAAGTCGAAAAGGCAAAACCGGATCAGGGAGAGTCATCCCAAACCTATAAAGCCACAAATTACTTGTATACCAAGAGAGATAACAATCATTACGATTCACTTATCGGATGTATTCACTCCCCTGCTAACCGTGTCAATACCATCCGAATCAAGGGAAAGGACTACGCTACGGTAACAAGGCATGCCCGCCTTGTGATTCCGAACCCTCTCTATTGACCCCGCAAACTGGTAAATATAACCTTTTAGAACAACTTGAGAAGACACCTGCTAAGATCTCGATCTTAGATCTTCTCAAGATATCCAATGTGCATAAGGACATTTTGTATCAAACTCTTTAGGGGTCAGGAGTGCCTTTAGAAGTCGATCCTGCGTACCTTCAAGCCGCGGTGGCAAATATTACACCCAAGTGAGCATCTCACTTTCAACCATAGGGAGGTCCCTACCGAGAATCCTACACATAATCTTCCCTTATACATTGAGGTAGTTGTCACCCGCAGGAAAATCAAACGGGTGCTTGTGGACAATGGATCAGGATTGAATATCTGCACGCTTAAGTTGGTCAAACAATTGGGACATACAGAGGCAGATCTTCAGTCCCATATCATCACTATCACCGCCTACGACAATGCGGAAAGAGAGTCGCAGAGGCACCATTACGCTGCCCATAGAAGTTGGTCCCCACTTGCATTAGACAAAGTTTCACGTCCTAGACTTGGAACTTCCATATAATATGCTTTTAGGCCGGCCATGGATTCATGCCATGCAGGCCGTGCCATCAACATTTCATCAATGCATCAAGTCAAGCATGAGGGACATACGGTTACAATACCGGGATATTCGATCCGTTTGCTCATTGTAGAGCTCTTAATAGCTTTGCACGAAAAGGGTACATACACATGTCCCTCCACGATATAGCTGTCCCTTTTCAGTCTAAGGCTATGGAATCTCGAGTAGATTCAAATTCTCTTAATTCTTACGCTCATGGGGCGTCCACTTCCACATCTCCATTTGATTCATGGGAGATGAAAATTCTGGAATATGGCTATGGGGAGTATAATGTACAACAAGCACTCTTGGTTTCTGACCTCTCCTTGTCGCCCAAGACTAGAGGTCGACCCAACTACCGCTTCAGGAGACCTAGAGAGGAACACACTATTGGGTCATTCCTACCTGGAGGCTTGTTAGCTGAGGAAAAATTACTTGATCCACCTACTACTTGGGTCCCTGAGGACACTCAGCCATCTTGTTATCAAACCCCGAATATGAAAAATCTAGCAGAATGATGTACTCCATGGGCTACAAAGGCCTAGGATGTGGTAAGAATGAACAAGGACAAAGGGAACCAGTCCCTCTCCCCCATTTCAAAACTGAAAGATATGGCATCGGGATTCACCCTTATGGGGCACACCCTAACGATCAAGATGCGACTTGTTCAGAGCATGAGGATGGCTCCGATTATCTAGACAACGATACGGATTCCTGTTGTAGCCAATATGAGGATCTGGCCTCCACGAACCTTTTCATGAATAACGTTGTCCTAACCATAACCCCCACCGAACCGACCCTTGACCTTGTGTACCCTTCCCTTGTTGAATGGGACCAACAACGTCACGTGTCACTAGATTTATTCGAGAACGACGAGGCTATTGCAGAGTTCATGGGCATAAGGGATACAATTCCCATTGGAGATCATAAGAAGGGTTTCTTTATCGACTTAGACACCTACGCCTACTTTGGCGAGGAGGCTGAACTTTGTGGTCAGCAAAATTTAAAGAAAAGCAATGGCAAGAGTTCTAAAGAAAAGCCTCAAAAAAATCAAAGTCCAAGTCACACAGTGAAAACCTCTTTGAGGCACTGGCTGACAAACAAATAAGAAAATCAAAGGACAAACAAAGTGACCACGCCAAGGATGAAAATCTCGTAGAGACATCCTTGGATGAAGATCTCAACCTACCTCCCGATCCTACGCGTATGGAGGATTTATCAAAATTGTTAGTTGAAGAAACCATTGATGTCAATATTGGTACCGAAGAAGATCCCAAGATAGTAAAATTGGGAGCATCACTCTCGGCCAGAGAACAAAAGACATTCACTATGCTACTCATGAGAGTTTATTGATGTGTTTGCATGGTCTTACAAAGACATGCCCGGCTTAGATCCAACTTTAGTCATGCACAACCTAGTTATGCACACAGACACTAAGCCTATCAAACAAAAGCTCTGAAAGATGCACCCAAGGGTGGCCTTATTAGTGAAAGAAGAGTTGGAAAGGTTACTTGCAGCAGGATTCATCAGGCCAATTGATTATTTTGAATGGATATCAAACATTGTTCCTGTCCAGAAGAAACCTATCGGTATCCGAATCTGCACAGATTTTAGGGACATCAATAAAGCTTGCCCTAAAGATGACTTTCCATTGCCCAACATTGACATGATTGTTGACTCAACCGCAGGGTATGAAATGCTATCACTCATGGATGGCTTTTCGGGTTATAATCAAATTAAGATCACTGAGGAAGACCAACACAAAACAACTTTCACAACTCCTTGGGGCACCTTCTATTATCAAGTGATGCCATTTGGCCTTAAGAATGCGGGAGCAACTTATCAGTGGGCCATGACAGTAATCTTTCACGATATGATTCATGACATCATGGAAGACTACATAGACAACATCCTGGGAAAGTCCAAAACAAGAGAGGATCATCCTATCATTTTGTAACGTATCTTTGAACGCCTACGTGAATACAAAGTCAGATTGAATCCAAAGAAATGTGTCTTCGGTGTGTTATCTAGGAAACTATTGGGCTTCATTGTGTCGAGACGAGGTATTGAGGTAGATCCCACTAAAGTGTCTACCATCACTGAAATGCCTCCACCTGAGAATATCAAGCAACTACGTAGCTTGCAAGGGAAAATTCAAGCCATTCACCGCTTTATCTCCCAGCTTGCAGATAAATGTCACTCATTCACCCATTTGCTTAAAAAGGACGTCACTTTCCTTTGGGGACCCAAGCAACAGCAAGCCTTTGCTTTGCTTAAACAATACCTGGCTAATCCACCTATCCTCATGCCTCCTACTCTAGGAGAACCACTTTTGCTCTATATTTCCGCTACGCAATACGCTATTGGTGTGTTGCTCGCCCAATATGACCTTAGCCATAAAGAGAAAGTGGTGTACTATCTGAGTCGCACCCTCATCACCTATGAACTTAATTATCCTCAGATTGAAAAGGCTTGCTTGGCCGTCATTTTTACCTTTCAGAAACTTCGCCATTACCTACTAAATACTAAGACCAAGCTCATATCCAAGGTTAACCCACTCAAGTATTTGTTTTCCAAACCCACCCTCACAGGTAGAATGGCTAATTGGATCATTCTACTCAGTGAGTTTGATATAGAATTTGTCCATCAAAAATCGCTAAAGGACAAGTACTTGCCCAGACCAGCGAAGCACCTTTGCAAAGCACAGAACCTTTGAGCCTAGATCTACCGATGCATCTTTGCTCTACATTGAAGAATCTTCGTATGGCGTATACATTTTGATGGATCTTTTACGTTTCATGGTTCAGTGCGGGAGTGGTCCTTATTACTCCTTCGGGTGATCCTATACCGTAGGCTTTCCGCCTGGCCTTCCCTTGCACGAACAACATTGCGGAATATGAAGCACTCATTACAGGGATGAAGCTAGCCATCAAGTGGAATATTCAACATGTTAAGGTTGTAGGTGATTCACAGCTAATCATCAAACAGGTTAATGATGAGTATAAAGTCAAGGATGACAAGCTCATACCTTACAAAAAGTTAGTGGAAACTCTAAAGGAGTATTTTGTGCGCATCACTTTTGAGCAGATCCCAAGAGTGCGAATAGATCAGCAGATGCAATGGCAACGGTGGGATCTATGCTTCGTATTCCACCAGGGAACAATGATATGCCATTCTTTGTAGAAAATCTACGCTAGCCCACGTATGACATGCCGGAATCTTGCCTGGCTTGTGAGGTTGTTGGTCCCCATTCCCCATGGTACGAACCCATCTTCACATATCTTAAGGATAGCACATTCCCTCCCCATATCTCTCATTCTAAAAAACAAAGCCTAATTCACCAGATAGCCCGTTACACCCTTTTAGGAGGTACACTTTATCATCGTGGCTACGATGGGAATCTGTTACGTTGTCTGGATGTGACGGAGTCAATCCAGAAAATTAAAGAAGTACACGAAGGAGTATGCAGAGCACATACAAATGGAATGGTCTTGGCTAAGAAACTGTTAAGAGTAGGTTACTATTGGCCCACCATGGAAACTGATTGTTGTAATTATGTTAGAAAATGTGTGCTTTGCCAAAAGTATGGAAATTTTATCCATGCTCCGTCACAGCCATTGCAACCAATCACTACCCCATGGCCATTCTCTAAATGGGGACTCGATTTAATAGGAAAGCTTACTCCTACTTCCTCTGATGGTCATACACATATCATCACAGCCACTGAATATTTTACAAAATGGGTGGAGGCATCCCTTTAACCTATGTCATAGGAGCACAAATTTCTAAATTCATCATGAATCACATTATTTGTCGGTATGGCATTCCTGTAGCCATTGTCACAGATAATGGGAAGTCATTTAAGAACAAAACTGTGAAAGGTCTTTGCCAATGGTTCCAAATCAGATTGAAATGGTCCACGCCATATTACCCTCAGGGTAATGGACAAGCTGAGGCAACAAACAAGACTTTGGTAAGGATAATGGAGAAGATGGTTAGCAAAACCGGTCGAAACTGGCACCTACAAATCCACCCAGCCCTCTGGGCCTACCGAACATCAATTCGCACTCCTACAAAAAGCGCCATATTCCCTAGTGTTCGAGACAGAATCTATCATCCCTTTAGAGATCGAACTCCCATCCCTGTGAATTTCTCTTCGGGACTATTTGGATAAGGATGAAGATTATCGAGTGGAAAGATTGGTTGAGTTAGAGCTCCTAGATGAGAGGTGCATTCGTGCTCTTAATCACCTGAAGGTATATCAACACAGAATCTCCCGCAACTACAACAAGAGAATCATCCCTCGCTAGTTTGAGGTGGGTGATTTAGTTATGAAGGAGAACTAGTTCAACACCAGAGCAGAGCGAGAAAAAGAAAGGGAAGTTCAACCACACTATTTAGGACCCTATCTCATAGTTGCCAAGTATGGCACAGGGGCATACAAGTTGGCTCACCCCAATGGTGATGAGCTCCAGGAGCCCATGAATGTCATGCATCTTAAGAGGCTTTATGCCTAAACATGGCATAAGAAAGTCATAAAAATTAGACAAAATACAAAAACATTTAAAAAAAAAAAAAAAAATTAGAAAAAGAAAAAGAGAAAACAGGTCGTCCACTAGTGAAAACCACACAATTGTGGCACTTTGGACAAGTCCTTGGGTGAAAACCAGTTTCCGGCACCTCGGGAGGATTCGTTGTTCACAAGCATTCTGTATTAGAAGGGTAGTTGTCTTTGGCCTGGACCTGGTTCTACCTTCGAGTTTCCTTGTGCACACCATCTTTTCCAGCCTTGATCCGGATTTGCCTTCTTCTATTCGTCTATAAGGGACGTGGTCTTTTGTTATTTCCCATCTTACGCTGGGGCAACTCAACGACTTCACCTTCTTGTTCATAAGCGCGTGGCTTCTGCCCTTGTATATTCCCCACCTAACGCTGGGGGCATCCATGCTTTCTTGGTTACCTGCACATAGCTTTGGAAAACTGTTAAAAACACAAAAACAATAGAAAATTGTTTCAAGGAAAAAAAAAAACAATAGAACATTGTTTTGAGAAAACACAAAAACAATAGAAAATTATTGCGAGGAAAAACACAAAAACAATAGAAAATTGTTTCGAGAAAAAAACAAAAACAATAGAACATTGTTTTCACAAAACACAAAAATAATAGAAAATTGTTTCACAAAATCCTAAACAATAGAAAATCAGTGCATGAAAACATATCTTACAAAAACATTTACTTGCCTTGTCTTGTTTTCTTGCTTTGCTTGTTGCTTGTATAGTGTTTTGCGTGCTTGCTGTTGAGTTATTTGTTACTTGGGTGTACTTTGTCATTGTTTAGCTTTTCTTACTTAGAATAGATTCATTCTTGCTTGTGCATATTGTAGCGGGTTTCACCATGCTAGTGTGTTAATTCTTTATTTATTTCTTAATGCATTTGGTTGTGTTTTTATTTGTTAATAAGGCATGGTGATTCATGGTGTATTGCATTAATTCCTACTGTTCTTTGTAGCATTTGGTTGTGTTTCTTGCATGTGCTCTCTGTTTTGTTATCATTCACATCACATTACCATCATTATCATCACATCTAGCATCATCTATACATCATATATAAACAAAAATGCTAAGTTTTACATCATGCATGTATGCTAAGCTAATCATCACATATCATATCATCAATGGGGGCAAGAGGGGCTACACATAATCACAAATCTATCCCCCGCACCAATATCATCATATCATCCCGTCCATATACATCAAAATAACACTTGAAAACAACATTTGATATTGTCTATAGATCTATCATCTACAATCTACAGCATGCCTCAAACAATCACATGCGATCACCATCTCTCCTGAGTGTCAGAGCCTCATGGTAAGTTTTCTAAACTAAGCAGTTAAAATGAACTGATTGTGATGTTTTTACCCCCTCTAGGGGGTATATTAACATGTTTTTCATCGATCGGATGGCCGGGACACCCGTTTAGCTCACCGTTTTCTCCTCTATTCGCTGTGGAATAATTATTTTTAATTAAATAATTATTTTTCTCTTCTTTTTTTCACCATATTGGGGCATTTTTGTCCAATACCCCTTTCTTCTCCCTCGACAATTTTATTGCTCCCTGGCGATTTTTATTCTTCTACACACTCTCGTAAATAATTATTTTTTCTTCATTTTTCCACTAAACAAGGACATTATTTTTCGTTTGTTTCTCTATTCTTCCACCTAGGGCACTTTCTGTTGCCCCTAGGCCCTTCGCTTTCTTATTCTAATTTCTTCTACTATTCACCATAGTTTGAAAGCAAAAACAATATATATATATATATATATATATATCAAAAAATCCAAAAACAAGGCAAAAATTTTCAAAAAATTCCTAAAAAGTAAAAACCCTACAAAATGGTAACTTGCTTCTTATGGCTGAAACTTGTCTTCTTGCATGGTATTTTCTCCATATCCCGTTGGTTTGTCTCACATCTTCCCCGATTAATATGACTCAGATCACCGATTCACAACCATTCACAAAAGCTAGCCGCTTGCTTATTGTCAGTACTCTCGGGCACTTTTGGTTGCCTCGGTGTGTTTTTTGCGCACAAAACGCTTTTCATGGACCCCGTGTCCATTTTCATTTCCCCTTGCATGTATCCTTTCTTGGGGCATCATTTTTAACCTCTTGTCAAATCACGAACTTGTGGATCTCTTCAAGACTTGATAAAAAACATTTGTACTGTTGCTTCGACCGTTGTTGGGTTGGATATGTGTGTTTGTACTTGTTTTCCCTGTTATATGAGCTTGTTTCCTTCTCGTATTGCATTGCATTATTGTATGTTGCATGGAGTTGGTACTTTCAGCAATGGACAATTGTTCGTAGTATGGCTTTTCATGTCATTCTACCTTTGTCGTATGCTTATATTTTTCATAAGGACCGATGATGTAGTTCCTATGGCAATATGATGACATCAAATTTGTTCCAAACAAATAAGCGGCTAGAGGTTAAGCTCTTCTCTCCCCTCATCCATATTTCTTCTACACCACTTCCCTTTCACCCCTAATTCTCCCTCTCCTTGGGGCATCCTGCCTCGTCCCCATTCTTCTACCTACTTCTCATCTTTTTCGATCGTCGATCGACTTCCTTCATCACCCCATCGACACTCGAGGGGGCATCTCTCCCTCCTACTAATTTTTCTTCTATCCCTTCAAAATTTTCTTCCGTCTACTATCTTTGAAGTGGCATCACTTACGCCACCCCAAAGAGGGGCAAATGTAGACACCTATAATTACGCCCAAGCAATTTAAATACTTAAATTGCGCTAATTATCCCCGTTCTCACAAATCGACTATATATCTTCAAAAACGCTCATATTCCCTCTTATTGTCGTTAATTAATTACAATACGCTAATTAATTAAGTCAACTATCCAACAAATACCCTAATTAACGACCTTCCGTTAATAAATCACCCCTTCTACCTAGACTAGACTAATTAATTAGCTTTCCTTCGATTTAACCAATAAATCAATATTTAATTGATTTAATCCCCTTCTAATAGCCTAAATCGTACTAATATTCCTCTAATTAGCTTCTATAAGCTTACATCTACCTATTAATTAATCACCTTTGATTAATTAAAATACCCCCCAACTCCCATGACTTGTTAAACATGTATTAAACCCTTCTAAAGTAAGGTTACCTTTAATAAAGCAACCTTATCCATTCCTAATCATGTTTTACCTTTATCCCACATTCATGAGAATGTGTTGAATCCTTTATCCTTTGGGCTATATAAAGATCCCTCCACCTACCTTTTTACTTACACCTAAACTTTCTAAGAGAGAAAATGCAAAGCATATAGCAAAGAGACTAAGAGCTTGCACCTTGCCCTTTTGAGAGTTCATCATCTTGAAGAGTTAAGCCTCTTTCTTAAAGTGCTTGGGTCATATGGGAGGTGTCAAAAGGGTCTTGTAGCCTAACTTTGATTAGCCCCCATTCCTAGGTTCTTGGAACATTAAGGACAACTATTTTGATAGCCATGGAGCTTACTTAGGTCCATTCATTTGTTTGTTGTTAGAGAATAGAGGAGTTTAGATATTTAGCATTATTAGTTTCAAAGTTTGTATTGATGAATGCTAGCATCTAACCCTTGTTTAATTCTTATCATGATGGTGTTTATGCTTTGTTTTAGCTAAATTGTAGAACTATTTTAGGTGGTAGTTCTTGCTTCATTTGATTTAGCATCAAGCCAAATATACATGCACACAAATACAAATGTTTGTGCATTCTTCCATCAATTAATGCACACTCCATCCAAATAGCTCTATAAAAGTTCAACAAAGCGATATACTGTTTGTGGTAGACGTTTATACAATGGAGAAAGTATATTCTAATTTCTAGAATGGGATCAAAAATTGGAACCGTTTCATTCTTCTTGCAGTTATGTCACACCACTGCCATAGAATTATGAAGTTTCAATTCCAAATATAGATGTCTCTAATAAATTCAGCCTTTAGTTATTTTCCTTCCACATAGAGATTTCTCATCACCTGATTTTTTCACATGGCTATAGTTTTAATATTCTAATATTTCTATATTTTTTCTTAAATAATTGAATTTTGAGGATAATTAAAGTATTTTTGGCCAAATTAACACTTTTTTGACAATTTTGGAATCTTTATTTCCCCCTTTGTAACGAGTAGTCACATGATAATTTTTATCTCCATCTCGATCAATATTTTTAATCAATGATAAAATTTTAATTAAATTGGGTTTTTTATGTGAAATTGAAACCTTAATATCTTTTACACAATAACTCAAATACTTTTGGAGAGTTTTGCAGTCCCTTTGATTCATCAATGAAAATAATTACAAATTTAAAGGATACATCATCATTGGAACACAATGTCCAATTTATGGGGGTACTTGTTATGAGCTTCATGATCGAACCCACTAAGTTAGAAGCGTCACACTTTAGGATGGAGGAATCATAGCAAGGAGGTCGATTAAAAACTTCCCTTCGAGTTTCTAACAATGCGTCTGCATAGGAGATGTGGTGGAAATATTATTTTGGTATGAGTATTTTATTTTCAATTTTGTAGTTTTCTTCATTTCAATTTTCAGCTTTGAGAGGTGTATATTGTGGATCTTTGGAAAAACAATTATATACGAGAGAAGATAATTATAGAGGTTCTCTAACTACATAGATCTTCTAACTCCCGTAATTTATTGGAAGATGATCACCAATGAATGTGTTTATTGTAAATGATGATCATGTGCAACAAAATCTAGACTACAAGATCTAGACATTAGTATGTAGTATGATATGATATGATTTTAAGTGTTCATGTTATATAAATAAGTGGAAATTTCACATTGTCGGGGTAACATTATACCAATGTTCCATTTCCATTCTTCTCTAAACCTTCTAAAGTCAAGGGAAAATTCTAGTGGTACAGAAATTTCCTATGTTGTTCGAGTTTTAGTGGCAACGATCAACAACAAAGTGGATCTAATTAAGAACATTTTGATTCTTATAGGATGTAATATGAAATCTCTTTCCAAGTATGTGTTATATTTTTTAGTCTTATAATATGTGAGTTGTGATTCCTATATTATTCCTTGAAGTGCAAGCATAGTGGCAAACAAATGCACAAGAGTAAATTAGTTCATGGATCTTGATAAGGCTTGTGGGAGATCTAGATAACCAAACGATGTGGACAATCGATACATTCTTGTAACGTTAAGGTTTTTGTAAGCCTATTTAAAACCATATAATCAAAGAGGCTTTATTTTAGATCAATATCGATATTCACATAGAAACGACACGCTTCATAAAGGTGTTCATATTGCATATGAGTGTCGATTGTTTTTCTACATAGTGATAAAATTTTAACATATAAAATTACATGGTTGAATCCAAGAAATTATAAAATACCCTCCACAAAAATAAAAATCTAAAGCTACTTATAAAAGGTGACTTATTTAATTCGCAAACTACTACAACAACTTATACATATATAATATTGAAAGTAATAACATGCCTTTCTATTACTACAAAAATAAATCATCAAAAAGCCTCACACTCAACTGAAGAATATAATAGAAACGTCACTACAAAAATAAAATATAAAGAATCACTACTTCTCAAATTAAACTAACATCAATTGTTAGAAAAACTATGATAACAAGGTAAAGAAAACAAAAATATAACAAAAATTCAAATTAAATATTCATTTTGATAGATAAACTCACTTACCTAGAAAAACATTAACATATTTGGAAGTTTCAATCAACAATCCAATTAATTGTAATCTATATTCCACACAAGTTGCATTAATTAAATCCTTTAGAAAAATTTCTCTAGAAAAAACATTAATTGTTATCAATATAATGACAAAAACAAGAATAAAATATGGAAGTATATTCTAATCTTAAATTATTTTCTACAAGGTCAATTTCCTAAACTAGTAAAAAGAGCTTAAATAACAAGGTTCTATATAAAATAGTAGTTCGTAAAATTCAAATCTTTTAAAATTAATTAACATCACAAGCATGAAGGAGACCAAAAATAGGGTTTTGGATAATAGTGGGTAGTTTCATATTATTTCAAACAACATTCAACTAAGCATAAAATATTAACCTTACACATAATAATAAATAATTTAAAAAAACTTTCATTGAATGTTTTGAAATAAAATACCAAAACCTTGAATTAAAGAGATATTTTTGTTACATAATCTGTTGTATATTTATAAATCTTAAAATATATTACACATTCTAAATTCACAACCAATTCAACTATCAACAACCTCTTAAAAATAATTAAAAATATAAGGTGAAACTTATAACAATGCATCAAAGGCACAACAATGGAAAGTGAATCATGTTATCAATTCTAGGGTGAGGAAACCCACATTTATCCTATCTTTCCGGATGTTGTGGGTATTCTTGTCTCTATCATGAATTACCTTTCTATTAAATTTGCATGTTGTCCCCAATAATACATGGCATGCATCCATTGGAAAAACATCACACCACATGACATCCTTATAATAATTTCTTACGAAAATTTAAACAAACATATCTTATCTAATTTAACTTCATCCCTTTCATAAACCAAGCGATACAATGCGAAAAATGATTTTTTTCATATTACAAATCTAACTTATCTACCATTTATTTAGAAACCTTATTTTCACAACTTCCATTATAAATGATAATGTTACATACCTTTCCTCTATATGCACACCGTGTGATACACTATTTATCCGTAACCATGACTTTCCACCTTTAAAGTGTTCTTTCCTTGGAGAAATCAGTATTCTTCTCATCATGATATTCTCTCCTTCATCTAGTGTAACATTGTTTTATTGTTCTTCAACATCATTCTCAATGATCTAATACAACCCTCATACCTCCTATATTAGGAATAATATTATGGACATTTGAATTCTTTATGTGCTTGTTCACCAAACCTATATAAATAAAAATGTATATGTCGGTCGTCCCATCCTCTTCCGCTACCATAACTATTATTTCAATAGTCTCTACCTTTCTTAATCCATCTTCATATTTTTTGATTCTTGAAACCTTCTACATTATCATCTTGCAAATCACAAGATGTTTATCCTCTTATGGGATTATACCCATATTGTACTCTTATTAGAGATGACTACTCTCTTTACTCCGTCAAATATTCTAAAACCCATTATACTTTAGTATTCTTATGTCTTGACAGATAATTGATTAAATTCATCCATGTTATTCTTCCTATATGTTTATATTTCATCTTGAATAAAAAATTAAAAAAAAACATACATATCTTCTAGCCATATTCTCTTACATCTCATCACGCTCTACTTGAATCAGAAACTTGTACCATTCATCAATATAATATTATACCATGTAATATTTCTACCTCAAATTTTAAAATCTTCTAGATATGCTTTACAAATATCCCTTGGGAAAAAAATTATTCTTCAACTTCTTCCTCGATTTCTCTAAATATTTATCTACTCTTTTTATTTTCATAACCTCTTATTTTACAAGGAATCACACCATGTCATTACATGGACCTTTTATTTTATTAATTAAAATTTGATCTTCTTTTGAATCACAGGATTCCACTCAAAGAAAATTTTCATGCTATTTAATAATTCTACCAAACTCCTCTAGTTTTATATCTTAATTTTCTCAATTTATTTTCACAACCTCTCTTTTTGTAATTAATCACACCCTATCATTACACGTCCCTTCAATTTAGTTCATATAAATTTGATGTTATCTTCTATCATTGGATTCCACTCAAAGAAAATCTTTATGATATTTAATAACTATATATACTCCTCTCGCTTTAAATTCCCTCATATTTTAAGAAATCAGCTACCTTAATCCAATCATTCCTTCCTTTAAGTGATATAATCATCCTTTATTCAATGGGTTATGGTTTTTATTCTCCATGTTCATTCTTTGATTCTTCTTCTTGATATGATCCTTCTTATGTATAGTCTCTTCCACGCCTTCTTCTCGGACCCATACTAACCGCTTATAACTCCCCTTTGTTCATTTACAATTGTTGTAGTGTTTGGTGCATTTTTGAAAACCCCCAGACCTCATGCCATCATATCCCAAACTTATGCTCTGATACAAATGATGAGGCCAAAAATTAAATAAAAATATGTAAAAAAACAAAGTGAGTTCCCAAATAAAACTCTTGCATTCTTCTTATTTCCTTCCTTTTACAAATTACATGAAATGTCCTTATATTTCAAATTCATACTATATTCTTACAACTTCTCTATGTTCCTCTACAATTGTATCCCAAACTTTTTCTATTATACCCATGATGAGGGTGAAAAAAACCAAAAATATTCATTCAAAAAGTGATTTTCCAAACAAAACTCTTGTAATTCTCCTTATTTTCTCTATTTTCATTACATAAAAAGTCCTTTTTAAAATGCAAAACACTAATAATGACACTTAATTATTACTCAAAATATTATTGATCGGTAATTTTTGAAAATAATAATTTAATTAGTATAAGTATTTAAATTTTTATTTTTTTCATTTTATAGATCATACGAACTTACATAAACTATCAACGTGACTAGATTAAGTTATTACTTTACTTCAAACTCAATATTACTCACTATTAAAATTCTACGGTATTTTGAAAATTTAGAAAAATTGAAAAAAAAATCACACATAGTTTACATACACTAGATGGATGATTTTAGCCCTCCATAATTATTGAAACATAATATAAATGGCTATTGTTGCTTAACAATCTTTTTAATATTTTTCCTTAAAAATAAAAAATTTGTTTTGATTGCCAAATCAAAAGTTAAGTCCCTTATATGGTAGGCCACCAAATCAACAACATTAATTATGAATACAATGACAAAATTATTATGTGGTGGACTCTTATGGACCTTATCTAATGTATTTTAATATTTTTAATACCTCTTCATAATACCTAATTTAACTAATGTCACCCATGACTTGCATAAATAACTAAACATGTTCGACTCTTTTCTATAGAAATTTTTGAAATCCTTGTAAAGATTTAAAATTTAGTAAAATTGACTATAATAAACAATTTTTATGCAATTCTAAACTATCCAAACCTTGTTTAAATGTTGTTTTTGTAACATCTAAGATAAATTAAAAAATTCATGGCTTATTCAATGATACGAAAGGCTTTAAAATATTTTTTACAAAATTTTTTTTAAAAATTATTTCTTTCACTATAAACCCTAACAAGCATGTTTTTTTGAATTTTATTAATTTTTATAGTATATTTAATGATGCAAAAATATTTTACATTTTTTTCAAATTAACCTTTAGAAAATATTTCTTTCCCTATAGAGCATAACAAGTTAGATTTTTAAGTTCGTTTACTTTTGTTGTGTATTTAATAATACAAAAGGATTTTACATACTTTTTCAATTTTTCTTTAAACAAATATTTCTTATTTGAGCATGTTATTAGAGCAAAAAAACATGTTGATTTTGCAGTTCATCAAACCCATTACTACTAAATCCCACAAATTTTGTAATTTGTACCTGTGAGAAAATAAGAACTATTTGTAGTTCATCATTTATCACTGGAAAAACTATTTGTTTATGATACTCATTGATGCGTTTATCTGTACTCGGTCATGTAACCTACATTTGATTAATGATGTAGTAATGTCTGATGCTCGAGTCCCTGTAGCTCATTCTGAAAACATATTCTTTGAATTTGATGAGCTTTGAATGCTCTGAGGTAGTTGAAGGTTCTCTCTCCTGTTGTGAATAGAAGAGACATGATTGCTTGTTTCTGAGGCCATCATAGCTTTTCATAGCTGTAGATGTTACTTGAATTGCTCTTGAGAGCTCCCTTCATAGTTCTTCTCTGTATTTGGATCTTGAGCTTTGTATTTGTTTATTGATATCCTGAGTTGTGTATCTTTTCAACACTATAACATCAAAACTTGTACTAGTTTGCAGCTAGAGCTTAATATGACTATCTGGATTGAAACTTTCTTGTATTACACTCTGACCTTGTAATAACTGGAATTTCTCTATTGTCAAAACATAAGTTTCATTCCCAGTGCATTTTTCTACACTGTAGCTGAGAATCTATAAAAATGTGCATTATGATTGTATCTTGATCTGTGTTTTTGCACTTTTAAAACTAAGAGTCTATATAATGTACTTCTTCTTTTGGTCTGGAAAAACACAAGTGTACTCCTATGCTGAAAATATAAATATTCTTGATTTACTTGCAGCTTTATACTTGTGCCTGATGGATGTAATTTTTGTTATGATCTATAGCTTCATCATAATGACACTGATGTCACCCCTAAAAGTTTCAATCATTTTTCTTTTGGTATTCTCTCCAGTGTATTCAAAATTGAAAATCTAGACTATGAATGAAACCCACTGCTTTCTGAAGTTGGAAATTGAGAAATAATGTGACTTTTATTACAATCTCATCTTCATTCTAAAATCTGGAACTTTTTCCATCTTTCCCTAACCTCTGGAATGAGATCCTGAGGCTTGATCTTTATTGAATATTGGTACCTTTTTAACCGCATTCCTTGCTTCATTTATTTTTCAAGATAGTTAGTGTGTAATGATCACTCCATTTCTTTGAGTTCATACCTTGATTGTATTTTTGTTGGTGCCTCATTAGTCAAGATACATGTTGAAATATTCTGTTTATTTGACTCAAAAGGACAGTATGTATTGAAGATATTCGTTGTATAGAAGAGTTTGTAAAGTTTGGGATCCTTAAACCATATTGAAGAAAAATTTGTATCTGATTTTATTTATGAAGAATGCTTCCTTCATCGTAATATGTTTTCTTGCATCTCTTATGTACCATTCTCTTCAGTTCATTTTTGAAGTGATCCTTTATGACTTGTAATTGCACTTGTATTCTGTATAAGTTATGTAGTATCTTAATTTATTCTTGAACTCCTCATACATCCTGCATTTAGCTCAAAACTTTATTTGTGAATAGGAACATGTTACCTTAGACTCGAAGTTGATTATGTTGATAAGTTAAGTTGGTTGCATTGTGTATTGTAACTGAAGTTATTCTTACATGTACCTGCACAAAATGTAACACTTATTTTTTCTTACATGTACCTGCACATTTAGATAAACTAGTTAAAAAACATTAGGATTTTTGGCCTCTCTTATGTTCCATAAATTTTCCTTTTTTATTTTCTCTCTGAAATTATTGTGAGAATCATATGTACTGGTGTAGAATATTGTTGCTTGTCTTCTATGCATTTATCTTTTCTGTAATCATACCTCATGATATCGGAGATTCATTTGCACGAAGATAGACAATATAAGAATATGATTTTAATCATGAGCTCGTGATTGATGGTCTCATTTCTTGTTGTTTTCAGGTATAGTGCAGTATTGAATGGAAAGGATGAAGATGGAGAAAAAGATGGAGCGGAGATGGAGCAACAAGACAAAATAAATAAGGCAATGATGGATTCCTTCATCTTCTTTTGCTTTTATTTTCATGCACATGCACCTTCTATTTCAGTAGTTATGATGTTTACTTGAGTTACATCCCACGACTTGTGTGGGAAACATTTGAAATTCCTTATGAATAAAACATTGAATTATGAAACTGATTTGTGTACTTCCTTCTGCATTTCAGCTTTGTATATGGATTATATAATGAATTAAACAACTCAATAACATAATTGAATGTATTTAATCATGAAGGAAATAAATTTAAAATACATGTAACCTTAGTAATGAACTTTGATATTGTTGTAATCTACAACTATGATTGTTGTTCCAAAACTTAACACTTCATCTATTATATATTTTCAGTCTTCATCAAGATTACACATCTTTCCTTTGGGGCATTTGTGTTCTTTTCTGAAGACAACTATGAAATTGCAGACTATGTGATATGTTATGTTTTGTAATAGCACACATAGCTGTAAATTACATGTAGTCATTAATTAATCCAACAGAACAAATATTGAACTGAAATAATATCCCCTAGCTTAGGGTCACTTCACCAATGCCATCCATCGTAACAAAGTTTCAAGTTGCCCATTTTTGCATGAGTGTAAAAATTGTCAACATTTCCAGTGATCCTACGGGGAAAGCTATCTACTAGCTTGTAGACTTGTGAATTGATCTTGTCCATTAGGCATGGAGTCCAAAGTATGTAATCAAAATATTCCTTCCTGAAGGTCTAACCCTTCCAAAACGAACTAAAACTAGGAAGGATCTAGTAAACCAGATCACGTGCATGAATGCACTTTATTGAATTGAAAAACATTGCAATGTGCATGAAGCACTTATTGAAAGGGAAATCCTACTCTAACTAAACACTGTGGGATTTTCAATAATAGTGTTTAAGAAACATACCATTCATGGGAATGGGGAGTTCCTTTCCATTCTGCCTTGAAATCTGAAAATAATTATGTTCCTTGCAAGCTAAAATCATATAAGGACCACTCCAGAGTGTATCAAATTTTGAGTGGTTTCTTGGATTTTCACAATCAACATCCCATTTCAACACAATGTCTCCTTCATTGAAGATTCTGAACTTATCTTTCTTATCAAAAGTTTTCTTCATCTATTTCTGATTATTTTCCATGTTCACATGAGCTTGATCTCTCAGCTCTTGTAATTCCATCAATTATGCATAATAAATCTGCAATGGTTCATTCTCAAGTAGCTCCATCTGATGTAGCAAATCTAATGTAGGTAACTCAACTATTGAAATATGCATTCTTTCTTCTCTTCCATAAACAAGATTGTATAATGAATGGCCAATTGATCTTTTAGAGTCACTATATCAGCCCAAAGTGCTTGAATTTAACATTAAATTCAAAGCTCTCTAGCTATCTTTGAGTGTTCTTTTGATGATCCTTAAAATATTCTTGTTGGAACTTTCAGCCAAACCATTACCTTGCGGATATTAATTAGATGATGTACTTAAATAAATTCCATGCTTAATAGCCCAATCTGTTACCTTTGCACCAAGAAATGCTAAGGCATTATTTGAAATGATAGTTGCTAGAACACCAAATCTGTAAACTATACCTTCATAAAAGGATAGTATCAAAGTTTCATTAGCATCTTTCAAAGGTATTGCTTCATTCCAGTGTGTAAAGTAATCTGTAGCATTCAAACACACATGTGTCCTTCATGATGAAGGTAGGTTTATCATTCCAATAAAATCAAGACCCCAATGCATGAAAGGTTGATCCAATGAAATAGGCCATTGTAGGGTTTGTTAGCATTAGTTTAATATTGTTTAATATTTAATACATTGTTATGGTGGACAGTTATAACTGTCACCCTCCACCCGTAGCCTTTATAAGGCTCAGCACTCTTCTTTGTAATCACAAAAACATTGAATACATTCGAATATTATTCTGTCTTGTGTTGTTCTGTATCTATCTCCTGCTCCTGCTTTCATTGGTATCAGAGCAACAACATCTCTAGCCTGTGTGTTTGGTGTTGTGAGCATGGAAGCTGCGTGGAGGTAGATTCTCTTCTCTCATGCGTGGAGATCTTCAGCCTGTGTGGAGCAGCATGAGCATGAGAAAGAGGAGTTGTCTTCTATTTTTGGCGTGTCAGTGTTTCAATGACCTGTGGAGAAACCAACGCATTGGAGGAGGAAATTCAGGGCAATTAAAATCTAGCAAAGTAACTGTTGCGTGGACCAAAAGCTTGGTGACCTGTGCGTTGCATTTACCATAAGACCAGCGACCAAGGAGGAAGTCATGTGCGACCTGATCCAGACCTGCGTGGAAGACTCAAAACAGTTAAAATTTTTATTTCAACCATCTTGTAACTGTCTCCAACCATTTTCTGCAAATACTCTCAAGAAGAAGACTCATAATCGATGATTGGCAAGTGGTGTATGGTTGTATTTTGTCTTAGACCATGACAGATTTGTTTCATGTTTGGCTAACTGGTAATTTACTTCCTACTTCACCATTTTTTTGTTTCGTTTCGTTAGTAGTTATTATGGACATTCACTTGGAAAAATACTCGGGGTTAAACTTTCATACATGGAAGGTGAAGATTCAAATGCAACTTATGCATAAAAACTTATGGGGTATAGTAGATGGGAAAGAGAAAAAGCCCACAGACGCCGCCAAATTAGCAAAATGGCAGTGTAGAGATGATAAAGCAAAAGCCATTATTGGCCTTGCTCTCTCCGATTCTGAACTCCATCATGTTGATCTCAATAAATCTTCCAAGGACATGTGGGATAATTTAAATCAATTATTTGGAGCAAAAGCAGTGAACGCAAGTTTTCCTAAAACTTCAGTTATATAGATTCAAAATGGAAGAAAGCATTTCTATGTCTAGTCACATTAATAATATTCGGTCTCTGCTCCAACAACTAGTAGAATTCAAAGTTGTGATAGAAGACGAGGATGCCAAAGCTATCCTATTAAACAGTCTATCTTCCAAATACAACAATGTTGTTTTTACTCTCAGTCAAATTCAGTCTAAATCTCTAGATGACATGATCGCGGCTCTTCTCGCAGAGGAAAAATGCATAACTGACGATGTTGCAGAAGGTGATACTCAACAAGTAAGTGCACTTTATTCCACAAATAGAAAATTTCACAGGAGATCAGATAAAAATAAACTAAGGCCTAAACAAGAGATTGAATGCCACTATTGTCAGAAGAAAGGTCATACAATGTGGAGGCTTGTCATATCATATCCAAGAGAGATGTTCTACAAGGAAATATAAAACACGATGGAGTTAATCTGCTCATATAGAAGATCCACAAGATTTTGACGAGAGTGAGGAAGTTGTTGATGAGATTGGCTTCACATCATCTCTAGTATTGTAAGCATTTATATAGGAGGACGGAGGATAACGGAGGCTGGAGGAAATCCAGCAACCTCTTGCAAGCCGCATGGCCTGAGGCCGCCGCAGCGAGAGATTATGGCGAGAATAAGTTATTGAGGACCTATTCCTTGATTTTTGGCTTGTTTATTACAATTTCAATTTTGTGTCATGTTCCTATTGTTTTTTTGTTCAATAAAGTACAAATGAGTACGAATTTTCCTATTTGGGACCTTCTAATCAAGAGCGTCGTGGGAATAGAAAAGCACCGAAAGCAAAGCATGGGTACTACCTTGGGTTCATGGTAATCTGTAAAACCACCGAGCTATCATCCTCTTGGGTTCGTGGTACACACTTCAAAAAAACCACCAAGGTAAAATCCTCTTGGTTCGTGGTAAGCCTGTAAAACCACCGAGGTGAACAGTCGAGAAAGTGTTGTTGTCCCTCTAGGTTTCCATCCTCGTCAACCTTAGAAAAACCATGTGAGACCATGTAGGCACATGCTCATGTGAAGACCCTCTTTGCGGTGTTCTCTTTAAGGGGGGGACCTATTATCAGGAAATGTATGTTTGTAGGAACAATGTATTAAGGGGGGGAATGTTAGCATTAGTTTAATATAGTTTAATATTTAATACATTGTTATGGTGGATGATTATAATCATCATCCTCCACTACTGCAAACCTTTTATAAGGCTCGGCACTCTTCTTTGTAATCACACATATTGAATACATTGAATACATTCGAATATTATTCTGTCTTGTGCTGTTCTATATCTATCTCCTGCTCTGCTTTCAGTGGTTAATGAAGCTAAACATTATTTTCCAAAAAGAAATCACATTTCTTACATTTTCTTATCCTTTCAAAGAAATATTTGAATATGTTCGGCCAATAGTAAAGAGCTTTCATAATTTTCAAGGCTATAATACATGCTTAAAAGTGACCTCTTACAAGTCCTTCATGGAATTCAGATAATAATTGTTGAATTCTATCATAATCAACACATTACAGCAAAAAGATTCTATTTATATCTCTTTTGAGTAACACACCATCAATGAAGACATAAGGTACAACTTGTAACCTGAAATACCTTCTTTTGTTCTTGTCCATAACTTTTAGATAAGTGTCGTGTTATAGATAGTTAACTAAATTAGTCATCCATCTTGATTCCTGAACTTCTTGAATAAGCTCATGTTGCTAATTTTCTGGGTGCACCAAACTATCTAATTGCTGATATGTAACTTTAGCATGTTGTTCTAGATATTTTGAATCTAGTAGCCTCCTATTTTTCCATATCAAAATTAGATGTTCACACAAACCCTTACCTCAAACTATTTTCGCAACACGGATGTCAACGTCGTATTCCATGACTTTCGTTATCTAGCCTGCTCTCTTCTCATTCAATTCTTTATTTAACAAGAAAGATTTTACACTTGGATGAGAAACAAGAACATGTATCTTATTGTTTGAAAGCATGTACTTAAAATTATTTAGTCCTTTGACTACTAAAAGTACTTATTTTTCAAGAAAAATGTACCTTGTTTTGTAGTCATGCAAATTTTTTCCAAAGAAAGCAATTGGCTGCTCAATATTTTCATCATTAACTTGAGTTAATGGTTGAGATTATTTCAAGTCCTGTAAGTGCATACATTGTAAAATATTTATCAAAATTAGGATTTTCAAGAGTAGGAGCTTGAGAAATGGTTGTTTTAATTGATTCAAACCCTTCTCTCCCTTCGCTGGTCCAAGATAAAGTATTCTCTTTCTTTAACATAGTTGTCAATGGTTTAACCAATATTGCAAAATCTGAACAAATCTTCTAACAAAGTTGATTTTTCCTAGAAATTTCCATAATTCCTTCTTGTGATGAGGCAATGATAGATGTGATATGGATTCAATTCTAAAAGGGTCAATTGCTAAACCTTGTTTAGAAATAATATGACCAAGCAATTTACCTTGATGTCTTGAGAAATGGACTTTTTAGGATTTAAAGATATTCAAAACTATCTGCATAACTGAAAAGTCTACCTTAAATGTATTAGATGTTCATCATAATTTTTTGAAAATATGGTAACATCATCCAAATAAACTAGTATGCATTTATTTAATAAGCTACAAAAATCCATGTCCATTGCACGTTGAAATGTTGCACCAACATTTGAAAGGCCAAAAGACATTATTTTGTAAGCATAAGTACCCCACTTGGTGGTAAAAGCTATTTTGTATCTATCTTCTTCTCAGACTAGAATATGATTCTATCCACTATAACCGTCCAAAAGAGATAGTCTATCAGAACTAGAAACTGTTCTCAAAATATGATCCATGTTAGGTAGTGGATAATGATCTTTCAATGAAGCCTTGTTAAGATCTCTAAAATCTACACATAATATGATTTCTCCATTATTTTTTTGAAAAGGAACAATGTTGGCTACCCAAATTGAATTCTTGACTAGAAAATTAATACCTGATTCTATTAACTTAGATAACTCTTTTCTCATTAGTTTCTCAATCTTTGGATTTATAGGCCTTTTCTTCTGCCTAACTGGGTTGGAATTTGGCTGTAGTTCTATTATATGCTTTGAGCTAAAATTAGATCAAACACTCTCAAATATTGGTACTTATAGGAAAAAACATCTCTAAATTCTTTACATAATTTGATAAATGGTTGTTTTTAGATAAAGAACATACCTTTTCAATAAGTAGTTTCTTATCGTCATCCACCAAGATTTTTCATAGTTATCTTAGTGAGTTGAAATATTTCCTTTTCCTTTCTTAACTGATCATCAGAACTGAAAAATTATTCTAGAGTGACCAATCCTTGAGGCAGCCTATTTATTGTTAACTGAACAATTTGGTCACCATAGAAGTGCTACAAGTTTTCTTGGTTTAGTGTAGAAAAATCAGCCTTTTGTTGCAGAAATATGCAAATCTATTTATCATCTTCAAAAACCTTCCATTTCTCTCCTTTTCACACACTAAAGGTCTGATAATTAATTTAATATGTGGTTGTACCTTTCTTTTTCAATCTATTCTAGTACATCAAAACTAGCACCAACTATTGCAAGTCTATCTGCATGCTTATTTTCAACTCTTGGGACAGATTGAATATTAATAGCATCAAAATCATCCATTAAGTCTAAGAATATATGTTTGTAAGACTTCAACAATGAATTCTTACACACATTAAAGTTTTTTACTTGATTAATAACTAATTTTGAATCTTCAAAATTTGTAAAGTGTTGATACCTCTCTTTCTAGCCCATTACAAGCCATGAATTAACGCTTCATATTCAGCTACATTACAAGTACAAGAAAAATGCAAGCTTAAAGATGAAAAGTACCTTTCATTTGAAGGGGAAGTAAGCATTAAACCTACACCTTCTGTTGATTTTTCTATTTTGGCTCCATCAAGTGAAGCTTTCATAGCCTTTCTAGCAAGAGGAATTGGTGCATTTTCTTCATACAAGCAATAAAAACCGAATAAATATTCTTCCAGCTTACTTAAAAGGGTCATAGGAATGTTTTTATTTAGTCTTTTCATCCATAAACAGATTATAAACACCATCAAAAGCAGAAATATGAGTGTAACATCAAAATTAGACTGATCTAGAATTGAGTAATTTTCATGCACATTTGAAGCATGAGGCTCAATATGAAATCTGCCGAGGATCTAAATTTATGGTAACCTTAGTTCCATATCGTGTAGTAAAGAACAAAAATGAACAATCTGAAGAAAGATAACCTCCTATTTTTGCTATAAAATCTATGATAAACATAAGGCAAAATAAAGAGGTAAATATACAATGATTACATCTTGTGGAATTACAACTTTGGGACAAGCATGTAAGGTTACCTCAAGGTTTCTAATAACACAAATTGTATTATTTGGTGTCCATCTAGCTGTAAAATGATTTTCTCTATAGGCTCATATTGCATGCCCACCTTTTCAACAATTTATTTTAGCATAACTGTGCTACTTGCACCATTATCAACCATGCAGTTATGAACTAAATGATCTCCAATAATTAGAGACAAATAAAATGGTGGTGGCTTCTTGATATCATGAGAATTTAAGATATTTTGAACCATCCATTTAACTTCTTTAATGTTGTCTTGTTCCATTGTTCCAAGGACCATGTCTACTTTTTGAACTTCATTTTCTGTTATTTTTGAAGAAATCTGCAGCTTAACAAGTTCATGATAAAGTATAACTTGTTGTCTGGAATACTTAGATCATCCCACATTGAGATATTAACATTATGATTTTTCATTACATCAACGATGTTAAAGGAAGAAAATAATATAGAAAGGGACTCTACTATTTTAGCATAGGCTTTAGTAAAAATGACTGCTTGACTACTTTTTTGATATCTCGAGGTTTGAATAATCTTCTTGGATTAGGTTGTAATATTTTGTTATTCTTTATCGGTTTAAATACATGTTGTTTTCTGTGGAATAGTAGAATTGTTAGTTGTTTTTTGGCATGTAGTTGTAGTTTTATCTATGAATGTTAGTAGAAACAAGTCTTTTTGAAGATTTTACCTTTCATGAGCTTTTTCTTGGGCCCTAGTAAGCTAATCGCAACAAAATCTTCTTCACTAAAACTGACCAAGTTCTATTCAGTGCTTTCTAAACATGATTTTCTTACTACCCACCCTCCATTTGAGGCATGAACAATGTCTCAGGTTGAGGTTGTGCAACAAGGCTTATATTCAAGAATGCATTTGGACAACTTGTAGCTAAATGAGGTTGAATTACAAGGTTGACACCATTATTTTGTAGCCATATTAATTGGGACTAAAACATTAGATGAAATAGGATCTTTTAGGTCAAACTACCTTTTCTGATATGGTTGTCTATAATTATGATTTTGTTGATAAGGATGCCTATTTTGCTGGTTTTTCTGGTAAGGAGCTTGATAAGGCATACTAGGTAATGCAAATCTATTTTCAATAGAAGTTAGCTTGTTTCCCATGGTCTATAAAGCTTTAAAAACATCATCTGATGGGGCTATAATATTAGGTTCCAAATTGGTGATAGGTCATGTGGGAAAGGTGCCAAATCTGCTAAAAAGGCATTGAAGGCCTTGGTGTTAGCTTTTCGGCTTGAATAAGATTGTTTTCAGCCTTTATAGCAATATCATAAGCTTTCGGGAGAGTGTCACCTCCCATAGACTGAATCATAGTTGAAATATCACTGTTTAAGGCTCTAAGATAATAAAGGAAAACATGGTCACTTAAGGCTTAACACTTACTTGAAATTCTCTCCAAAGTTCTAACAAAATGGATATTGAAACTAGCCATAAATTCATGAGGGGCTCTTTTAATTATAGACAACTATTCTATGAGGGATATATGATCTTAATTATCTTGAAATTGTTTCAGCAATTTACCATCTAACTCATCCCAAGTTCTTATGCTTCTAATATTTAAATTTCTATACCATTGCAAGGCTTTCCCTTTAAAGGATGCAACTAAAAGTCTCAAACCCACATCTTCATGAGTAATATTATGGACTGCACATAGGGCTGCAACATCTTTGATGTGATCTGTAGGTGTAACCTTTTTTCACCAGTGAATGAAGGTAAAATTTTCATGGAAACATTAGGGATATCATGATAAACTAGAATTACTAATGGGCTTCCATTAGTAAAGGTTACAAAATTCCTAGGTGGTTGAATAGCCATTTGAAAAATTGGGATCTGAATAGAGAAATTAATGCGTGGTGAAAAAATATTGGGAGGGTTGTTAAAACCATTCCTATTAGAAGTTAGGGTGTTACCAACTCTTCTTTGTCTTGCAAAATTCAAAAGTAAAGAAATAAACTCAGAAGGAATTCCTCTTACCAATGATCTTGTAGTCACTTTAGGCATGGAACATGCTGCAAAAATGGTTTGAAATTAGTCTTACGGAGTTGCCAAATAAATATTTTTATGTTTAAAATAAATTTATGCAGCTTGTTGATCCAAAAGTAAATTTTCTTTGTTGTGAATCTACAGTAAATTGCTGTAATTTGCTTGCAGATTTGATTCGTTGTCCAACCAGGTGTGTCCAAAACTGTTATCTCTCAAAAGTGCACCCTATAGAGAGATGACTGCAGGTGTTTGAATCTTTCTCTAGATCTCTTTCTTTTGTAGATTCAATGGAAACACCTCGATTATGTGGGTATACCTATTGTTGAGGTGATTCTCCGGTATCAATGTTGGTTCCTTTTTGATGTATCTGTTATCTCTCGAAAGTGCACCTGTGGAGAGATGATGACTGTAGGTTTTCTAAGTTTGCAAAATTGGTCTCTCTCTTTCGTAGATACAATGGAAACACCTCAGTGTGTGGGTATACTTATTTTGAGGTGAGTCTCGGTATCAAGGTCGGTTCCTTTTTGATGCATCCTAAATTGGTTTTAGGGGTTAAGGGGAAGATGGCTATAAAATAACTAGAAATGAGGTGATATACCAAACTTATGTGAGGTATTTGACCGTGAGTATATGCACAATTGATATGATAAGGATTCTTGATGCATGAGCCAACAATTTTCTATAGAATACTTAAGGGCAAACACCTTTTATATCGAGGAAAATGTCAAAACAACACTAATGAGTGAATATGCACATTAAAATTATGCAGAAAAATATTGAATTTTGCAGCAGGGTAAGATGATTGATCAAGGAATTTATGTTCACAAGACTAATATAAACATACACGAGGCTGTAAATAATTGGAAAGGAAGAAAATACTTCACACTCAAAAGGCAAAAACTGGCAAAATTGCTTCAAGACTCCTATATCCAAAAAGGTCCTCCTTTGTGCTTCGCCAAAACACACAATATATAGAAAAATAATTTTCACCCCCTTCCTAAAAATAGTCTAAGCCTTGTACTTGCCCATGCATCATATTTTTATCCTTTATTTAATAATAGATAAAGGAATAAAAATAGAACATGTAATTACAAATAGGCATTAATAGCCTTGATTACATTACAGTCAAACTAAAGTTGACTGTTCTATTTTAAAGAAAATAAAGGTGAATAATTTGCTAATAATAAGCTTGCTTGTTGAACAAGTCTCTTTCCTTGTGCATGTGAATTTGTCTTCTTGTGAAGCATGCAAAAAATCAACTCCCCTGTTTGTGAGTAAAATAATTGCAATACTTGCAATATTTGCAAAAATAATCATCCATACATCCATTTGGTGGGGACCACCTCCATGCTCAGATTCTGATGTTGACATTCCTTGTCTAAGTGGTCACATGGGTGACATACTACAGATCATCTTCAACCTCCTTGCAGTGGGGACCACCTTTGCATTCTACTTGGTTTGGCCACCTTTGTGGACTTAGCAATCTATAAGGTCGACCACCTTTGACAATGCACATGCCATACTATAGTCACCACCAACTTTGGTAAATACATGCAACATGCATGGTATATTTGTCGGCTTTGCATATTGGATAATACATAGTTTAAATTTCACCTTTTCGGTGATCATTACAACCATGATTTTGTTGGCACTTGGCATTATTCAAGAGTTGGACTATAGTTATACTTTCAAAAGTCATTGCAATGATTATTTTATTTGATTTGGGGCTGGTCCCCTCTCCAACGTTGAATCAACCCTTGGCATGTTGGTAGGTGGTTTTTTAACCCAACCCTAATTAGGGTTTCTGTGGGCTACGCCACGTATATGCTTTGGTTAACCATGGTTAGGTTTGGTATTTTAATGAATACCGTCGATCTCTCGTCCTTGATGGACTGCGCACCGTTGATCTTGACCCTTGGTTAGGGTTTTGACCGGATTTTAATGCACTTGGTGGTATCGACAATGGTTGTTTGCTTTGAAAGCAGAGCTTGATCTTCAGCCTTTTATCTTTGTACTTGTTGAACATTGATCATTGATCGCTAACTCCGGATGAGTTAGGTTAAACTGGAGGTGAGTGAGTTAAAATGCTTGAAATATTTTATTTTGATCATTTTGGTTTGCTTGAAGAGGGCAGCAAAGCCATGGAAATTTTTTTGTAGATCACCATTTTGATTTGTTGAAGGTCGGTCTCGTATTATTTGGGCCTTTGCATGAGTTCTCTAGAGGATTTCACCATTGATGAATTTTAGCGCTCTTAGTTCCACCTTCGTGTTGGGCTCGAACTTAGTTTCGTATTATTCACCATTGTTCAGAGCTTCATTTGGTTTTTGTGTTACCTCTTTGGATTTCTGCCATGGTGGTGAGAGCTTAGAGCTCGGTTACGTATCTTCACCTTCTATAGAATTGTACGAGCTTTTGGGTGTTTTAGATCTCCTCTTTTGTGGGTTTTCATTTGATGGCCGCCACTCGTGAGTTTGAGCTCTCATTACGTGGGTTTGTCTATATTTTCATTTGATTGTTTTCTTTTGAGCTTGGGATCATGTAGCTATCACACTTTTCAATAAGAGAAGGTAAGTCTTGACTTCCTTGAGTATGATTGTTACTTCGTCGTAAACACTTTGATGTTTGAGAAATACTGATAGTACATTCTTGTAGGAAATAGATAGATGAGAAGAATGTGGATTGAAATACTCTCAACACATTGATTTTATTATGAAGAAGCGCGTACATTATATAGGAGAAATAATTAACTATATTCCCCTAAACTGAAGGAGGAATATTTGGATGAAGGTGAGAGAATAATGGAGTACAACAAGGAAGAGATAATAAAGGGATAAAATAGAAAAAACACTCCTAAAATATAAATGATGCTAAATTTGCTAACATTCCCTCTTATTACATTATTCTTGCAAATGTGACCCCTAAAAAGTTCAAATTTCACTTTTCCAAGAGATTTAGTGAGAATGTCGGCAACTTGTGCTTCAGTAGGACAATACTAGATCTTAATTTGATGGTTTAAGACGTGCTCTCGAATGAAATGGCAGTCAATTTCAATATACTTTGTTCATTCATGAAAGACTAGATTTTGCATGAGCTTGAACACACTCTGAATGTCGCAATAGAGAATAGGTGACTATTTTTCAGGAACTCCCATATCATCCAAGATGCGACATAACCATATCACTTCGCACATAGCTCCTCATGCAGCACGATATTCTACCTCTGTGGATAAGATAGAAATAACATTCTGCTTCTTTCTTATCCACAAGATAGGTCCAAATCCGAGATGAAATATGTATCCTGTAGTTGACTTCCTGTCATCAACAGATCCGGTGTGGTCTGAGTCGATGTATCCCTGTAAGAAGAATTGATCATTCTTCTTATATTCTAGACCATAATTAGTTGTTCCTCGACATATCTCAAAACATGATTTGCTACATTCCAGTGACATTTCTTCGGCTCCTGCATGAACTTGGAAAGATAGCTAACAACATAGCATAGATCTAGTCTGGTATATGTCAAATAGATGAGCCCTCCAACAAATTACTTGTAGAGAGTAGAATCTACTTGAGGTGAGTCCTGGAATCTTGAAAGTTGTAAGCATTTCTCCATGGGATTGGATATAGGTTTACAGTAATACATTCGATACTTTTCGAGGAGTGCCTTGGCGTACTTTGTCTGGGAGACAAAAATGTGATGCTCCTTTTGCCATATCTCCAAGCCAAGATAGTAATGTAGTAGCCCTAAATATGTCATGTCGAAGGTTCTTTTGAGATCATTCTTTACAATATCAACCTAATCTTCTGAACTTCTAGTGATCACAAGATCATCTACATACACAACAAGAATGACAATTTCTTTGCCTACCTTCTTTATATACAAATTGGAATCTGAGGGGCTACGAGTGAACCCATGCTGCAAAAAGTGATCGTTGATATTGATATAGCATGCCCTTGGGAGCTTGTTTCAGTCCAGTAAGTGATTTGATGAGACGACATACCTTCTTAGGCTACTCTTCATCAATAAATCCTTCAGTTGGGTCATGTATACTTATTCTTTCGATCACTATTTAGGAAATCACTCTTGACGTCCATCTATGAAGTCTCCATCTTTTATGTCTTTATAAGTCCTGCAAAATACTCGATGGTCTTTATCTTCGCAGTGGGTGCAAAGGTTTCTTCATAGTCGATGCCCTCTTTCTGAGCATATCCTTTTCCTACAAGTTGTGCTTTATGTTTGTCGATGGATCCATCTCCTTATATTTTGTCTTGAAAACCCATTTGTAGCCTATGGGTTTCTTTCCTGTAGGTAGATTGACAAGTTCCCATGTCTGATTTTTCATGAGTGAGTCATATTTTGTATCCATGGCTTCCTTCCACTGAGTTTGACTGAGTGCTTCACGAACATTATCTAGCTCGGAGCTATTCATCAGTGAACTCATGAGTGCAAAGTTTACCTCATTTCTTGTTTGACTCCTTGTTTTGACTTTGGAAGATGTATCTGGAAGTTGTTGCAAATGTGAGTCCTTGATGGTGCTTTGTACCCACTTCAGACGAGAACTTGGCTGCTTTTGAGAAGAACTTTGTCATTTTCATGTTGATTGATGTTGAGTCACATTCTCTAGTTCTCCAAGGTCAACAAATAGCTCTCCTTGCAACACTTCTTTTCTCTGAGTAGTCTCCTCTTGCTCATCATCTGATTCGAGACTAATCGGTGAGATGTGGTTGGAAGTGGATCTTTTGTTGATACTATTGAGTCAAAGGATGACTCATCACAAACCACATCCCGACTCTCATATATTTTCTTTGTCTCAAGATCCATAAGACGGTATGCCTTCGAGGTAGTAGTGTAGCCAAGTAGAATACATGGCAATTACTTTGGCTCAACCTTCTTTCTCCTCTGAGTTGGGACATGCATGTATGTTGTGTAACCAAATACTCGTAAATGAGAAATTGATGGCTTTCTACCACTCCATACCTTTTTTGGCGTTTTATTTTGTAGAATCTTTGTTGGTGCCTGTTGAGAAGATATACAACTATCTGTACTACTTTAGCCCAATAGTATTCCTCTAGCTTTGCTATTGTTAGCATGCAGTGAGCCATCTCCATCACTATGTGATTGCGATGCTCAACAATGCCGTTTTGTTGGGGTGCGTAGGGAGCAGTCAGGTTCTACTTAATGTCATGTTGGTTCAGAAAGGCTAAGAAATTATTTGATGTGAATTCCCCCTCGATTTGAGTGAAGTAGAAGAAGCGGTTTCTGGTCTCTTTCACAACACGATGATAGAAGTTATAGAAATGTTGAAGAGCCTCACTTTTCTTCTTTAGGAAATATACCCACATCTTACGAGAGTGGTCATCCACAAATAGTTGGAAGTACTTGTATCCTAAAAATGAAGCAGGAAATGGGCCATTTAGATCGGTATGAACTACCTCCAAATGCTTCTTGGCATGGAAGGTGCTTACCTGAAATGGATCTTTGTGTTGTTTTCCTGCAAGACAACCAGGGCAAATAGGCAAGGAACTAGACAATTTGGGTAGTCCATGGACCATTGCTTTTGAACTCATCTGGTGCAATGAACTAACCGAAAAGTGTCCATATCTAAAATTCCATAGGGTATTTTATTCTATTGTTGAAGCGAGATAAAGCTACTACAAAAGAATAAACAATATCTAAAGCAAATAACTTATCCTTTACAAATTCTTTAGCAAGAACCGTACCTTTTCTCGAGACTAAACATGATTTAATGCCATTTTGGACAAGAAATTCTACTTTAAGGTGATGACTCAATAGCTGAGTAACTGACAAGAGATTGCTAGTCAAGTTAGGAACATATAGTACCTTTGTAAGTGTACATTTTTGTGGTCCAAGAGGAATGGTGACATTCCTATTCCTTCTACAATGCACTCTTTGTCATCCGCTATCCAAACTCAATCTCTAGTTGGTTCTTCGTGTAGTGAATCAAACAGCTTCTTGTCACCTGACATATGCTTGCTTGCACCAGAGTCTATCAACCAAAATTTCTTCATGGGCTGAGAAGTTTGAGAGACGAGTACAAGGTTCTTACCACAATGGGCTCCTTCTGATGTCTCCTCATCAGATTCATCATCTTCTTGTTGGGCTGACGAGATGTCCCTTGTGCTTTCTCCAGTGGGGACGTCGTTTGGACTTTTGAAAATCTTCACGCCTTGATGTGCTTATTTAACTTGAAGACCCTTGCTTTCAAGCTATTGTACCAGCAGTGATCAGTGTCATGAGTGTTGGTTTTGCAAATGTGACACCACCTCTTTGACTTTTGATCTTTCTATTGTTGTTTTGGTTGCACTTGATTTGGCTTCTCTGGGGACCCTTCTGATTCTTCTAGCCATGGTAAGGATTTGAGAACAAGGCTTTATCTTGAGACTCCTCATGAGATTAAGTGATGGCCTCTTCCTGTTGCAGCAAATTAATAAGTTCTTCGAATGTCACTGTTTGTTTAGACACATTCAGTGTCATAACGAACACTCAGAATTGAGAAGGGAGTGCTCTCAAGGTGATTGCGACGAGAATTTTATCGTCCACCATTTCACCGAGTGCCAATAACTTTGATCTCAGCTCAGCGAAGCAATGTAATAATTCCTCCACTTTCTCGTCTAACCCCATAGAGAGGGTGTGCAACTTTGACTAAAGATGAAGAATCTTCATCTGATTTTTGGCTTCATAAATTGTTTCTAGCTTGTCCCAGGCCTCCTTTGGTTTGTCTGCATTCCGAACATGTGGTTGCACATCGTCACTGATACTGAGCATTATCAACATCAAGGCTTTCGCACTAGCCATCTCATACTTTATTAATTCATCAGGGGTTGTGGGAGCGGTCACAGACCCTGTGACAATGCCCCATAATCCTTCATACTGAAGGATTGTCTTCATTTTTGTCTTCCAGGATGCAAAATTGGACCCTTTGAGCAACTGAGCATCAGAAATAAGTAATTTGGAGTAGACATTGTAAAAAAAAATAAATTATTTATTTATTTATTTCAAGAGTTATTACAATTTTAACTTATTGATGAGAATTAATGGCTCGTAGATGCTCACGATATTCGTGTGTTGTGAGATGGCGATGCTTTGTAGGGAATTATTCTTCGTTGTCACATCAGTAAATCGGTGTCGTGCACTGGATTCTAATTCTTCAGTACTCACTTTGCTTGGCAAATTACGACATCGAAAAGGAAATATTCAAGAAGTCCTCTTGAACTAGCTTGTCAAAGGCTAGATTGCCGGTGTTCTCGAAGCTCGTTGAGTAATGCAAAGTAGAACCCAGAGCCCTTAGGAGCTTCTTCATGGTGTTCTCTTCTTGTGAGTCATTATTCCGGCTTTTAGTTGTGGCAACCATGTTATTGACGCTCTCAATCGAGTTGTCTACACTCGACATTCGGTGAAGTGTTGTAGGATCAGCTTCACGTTACCTTGGTAGAGTATCAAACTTCCACGTAGTAGTTCAATTCCAACTCTTTGTTAAAGACATGCAGATCAGGCAACAGGCATTAGAGATCTTCTACACTGCAACAATGACTATCTTCCCACGTGGCTATGAGCAGAGAAATGCTTCAAATGCAGTTTCAGACTTCCATGAAGGAATCAAATATGTTGGCCACATTTTTATTATTAACAATAGCTTTTGCATACAAATCTCCATGTAGAAGACTTGATCTTCTCTCTCCATGCACAACCCTTCACGCAGGTCAAAACAATGCAGGTCACTCTCTTTTCCTCCAGATCATGCAACAACAATCCACATAGGAAGGGAAGAGAATACAATGTTTCTCTTCTTACACGCAGCTTTACCAAATTTCTCCACGTAAATAGTCAAAAGAATTTCTTCCATGTTTTGATCTCTTCACATAATTCCACGCAGGTGCTTTTTCTTTATTTTCCACATAGGTCCTGGGACCGGGCACTTGTCTCTAGCTGATTACACTGGCTCTTTGGTCGAATACATGCAGAAATACAAGATCTCCATGTAGAGAGGATCTTCAAAATGTGAATTCTTCTCTCCACACAATGATTGTCAAGTTTCACATAGAAATCAAATGTGCAATCAAAACAATAGCAGTGGCCTCCTTTCCACACAAATGTGGTCACAAATTTCCATGCAGAAGTATATTTAACTCCATGTAGGTTGAAATAATCTAAGCAGGTAGCTGGAACACACTAAATTACATGTAATTTCTTCCTTCACGCAGGTTGTCTCCTTCACACAGGAAAAAAAACAAACTTCTCTTCCCGTTGTTGAAGAATTTGACTCTCCACACAAGTGAATGCTCAAGCAGGTGAATGATTTCACACCCTCCTACAGAGATGATTGTGTATTTCTTCACGCTACTCCACACCAGGAAAATAGGCCAAAATTTTGTCGCTCTCTGATACCAAAATGTAGGAAGCAGATAGATGAGAAGAATGTGGAGTGAAATACTCTCACACATTGATTTTATTATGAAGAAGCATGTACATTATATAGGAGAAATAATTAACTATATTCCCCTAAACTGAAGGAGGAAGATTTGGATGAAGGTGAGAGAATAATGGAATACAACAAGGAAGAGATAATAAAGGGATAAAATAGAACAAACACTCCTAAAATATAAACTATGCTACGTATGCTAACAGCTCTTTCTTTACATTTTGTGTGAATTCATGGCTCGGCCTTCGTTATTTTGAGTTGAAACCCAATCTAAATTTGATCTTGCTCCTATGAACTTGATGACTTATTCGAGGGTTTGAAGAAAATACTTTGATGCACGTAAGTTTTCTCGATCATTATCTCAAGTTTTTTCGTAAAAAATTGAAAAGGAAACAATGTCATCATTTGTAAAGTACTTCTAAAATTTTCTCAAATCTTCAAACCTCTACTGCTAGGTATTGAAAATTTTGAATGGTTTCCATTATAAATGATGAGTAAGAAGCTTCGTTGTTGAAATGTTTTCTCTGTTCATGAATCCTTTGCTTTAAATTATAGATCCGGGCTTTTCGATTTTGGGTATTCATAGATTCAAATTTTTCGATAATTTCTTCAACTATGTAGATAACATCTGTAAAAGTTTTGAATATTGGTTTCAACATGCACTATAATTACATTCTGTAGATTTCATTCTTCTCTTTTCATTTTTCATGCTTCGAGTTTGATTGAGAGCCATTTTTGTTCATAATTTACTTCGTATTCTCCTTCATTGAGGACTTGGGTCTGAGGTGTTTGTCACTTTTACTCTTTCTAGTAACTGAGCACCTTGATATTCATAATCCTAGATCTTGTGGGGATACTAGGTTTGCACTATATTTTTAACCTATGTGATGACAATATTTTCTGGAAATTTGTATTTCTCAAAAATTAACAGTTGGAAATAAATTGTGTGCACATTCCTTATGTACTTCTGTTTGGAAGACATTCTTTGCAAGATGAACACTTACTTGATCGTTGTTGAATCTTTTATTGCAATACTGAAAATTTTAATATGATTTTAATGTGCAAAACAATCTCTGAAGTAG